>CM033347.1:16773600-17373600 GCA_019395295.1 Osmanthus fragrans | reverse complement strand
AAAAGGTTTTTCTTGATTTGATAGTTGTTAAATGTGTTATTTTGTATTGTATTTCAGGTGGATACGAGAAATTTGGAAAAGTCTACCTACCATCTTAGGCTATAGCTTGTATTATATGAGTGAAAAAAAACTTATTTTTCAGAAATTAATATTTATTAAATTTATATTAGATTATAAAATTAATTATTTCATACAATTGATTTGACAGTATAGTTTTCAGAATAAAGTAAATTTCATAGCAAGTTCTTTTGAAAGTTAAATTTAGTTCAGTTAAACGATTTCATTTGATCATTATATCAGTATTAAATATTTCAGAATATTTAAAATTATTTTTTAAAACCACCAGAAAGTACCCAGGCGATTTTACCCTTGTATGCACTTGTGTCAATGTGTTTCCACAGTGTATGACCGCATATGATTATTTTATCCAATCTGCACTGGTGTGAATGTGTTTTCACAGTGCATGATCAGTTATAGTTATTTTATCCGCTCTACACTATTGTGAATGTGTTTCAATAGTGTATGATTAGATTATAGCCTTCAGGCAGCTCTGCGCGCGTATGACCAGAGTTACAGAATTTTAGAATTAGAGAATTTCATAATTGAATAACATTGCCATGTACATCGAGATTAATCGATACATGAGTATAGTTATTCTGATGTACTTTTTGGTGAGATTTTTCAGTGTTATACAACTTATCAAATTTCAGAATACATAATTTAGTTTATACAATATACAAAATAATATTTTTAAGATTCCATTATGTTTAGTTCTAAAAGTATTATCAGCTTTCAGAATATTTTTAAAGTTGATAAGATATAAGTGTTTTCAGAAAATTAGTATAAATGAAAAAGCATATTTATTTGCAAAATTATCCACTCACTGAATTACAAACTCATATATTTTGTCACTATTATTTTTATCAAATAGTAGTTAAGTTGAACCGCTTGGAGCTTATCGATATATCGAGTTGAGCCATACAGTTATTAGTTGTATGATTCATTTTATGAGTGTATGTAGTTCATATTTTGGTTATATGCATCTTTGATAAGAAAATATATACATATCACGGGCTCATTGCATATTTTGTATCTTTTGAAAATGTTGTGCATTTGTAGTCGTCTGGTTTGTATAGAAGTGTAAATGTCTTTCTAGTGCACTTTAGTTTGTAATTGGAGGGGCTAGTTTACCCTATTTTAAATTATATGTACATGTTTGAGAAAATTGATTTTTTCTTCAGGTGGTTTTAGTCCATATTTTGGAGGAAACTTTGTCAAATTTTTTATAAAAATTCGTCACAGTCAAAGCAGGTCAATATTGTCTTGTTGGTTGGTCCGGAACTTAGCTGGAATCTACTATCAGCGCACGACACATGTCGAGTCCACTAAGGTGATTCAGGACGAGTAATGTCAATAGGTATTAGAGTAGGGATTTTTCTGTTGTCTCTAAAAGTTCTGTACATAATTTACCTCTTCATAGTTGGATATGTGAATAGAAGCTGATTGATAATTAGATGTATGGTAATTTACCCTGCTTCCCTCTCACGTTGGAGTAGGAGTGTGCTCCGTGCTCTCTATTAGTAATAGGCTATCAAATTTCCTTGTCAAAACTTCATTAGGTTACTATTACATCGACATTGTGAACTCTTACTATTTTCCTTAGTACTTTCCTTTCGGATGGCCACATAGCTAAAGTCTCTGCCATTCTTTCATACAACTCAACTGCTTCACGAACCATCTTTGTAGTACTCAAACCATTTGATGAAGAATTCACTCCATTTTAAAAAAAATTGATTATAGACCACCACAGAATGAGTTAACCTAAGCAAGTCTAGTAATGTCATGGTTGAGACACTTTTGGAATAGGTCTTTAAAATTTGCCCCATGCCTTGTATAAGTTCTTTGTTTCTCATTGCATAAAGGTAGTTATTCTCAAGTCTTCTATAGGTAACTTTGGATGGTGGAAAATATTTGTATGTGAATTTATTCACCATGTCGTTTTACGAAGTGATACTTCCGACAGGTAATGAATACAACCATACTCATGCGCCATCTTTGAGTGTATATGGATAGAACTGCATTCAATAGGCATCTGCTGGAATTCCCTTATGGTTGGAAATTTCACACAACTCCCAAAAATATTTTATATTCTCATGTGGATTCTTATTAGACTTTCCATAAAACTTGATGCCTTGGTGTTCTAGAAAGGATTTATCACATTTAGTCGTAGTACGATTTTTTCTTGACCAAATGAGGATATGTGATGCTAAAGTGAGTTTATACCACAAACTGGATCATGTGATCCCCAACTAACATGGCATCTTCATCGACTACCTCTACAACTGCATGATTGTCTAGAATCTGAATATTCGCCATTTTTATTTCTCATTCTCTTTTTCTTGCTAATCTATGTTCTGTTCTTTTTTTGCCTAAATTTTTTTCAATCTCGAGACTAACAATGAAAGCTCAAGGTTGTTAGAATCTTGCTAATTTTCACTTGAAAAGAGCACAAACAACCAGAAGATTAGTGGATAATATAAGCAGCCAAAAACAAAGTAAAAATTAAAATTTAATCACAAATAATAAATTCAATTCGTAATCAAATTCCCTGTAAATGATGCCAAAAACTTGCTCGGTAAAATTTGCAAGTGTACGAGATCAATAACAAGTAATAGTTCACGAGTAAAAACATATTCCCACGAGGAAAAGATTTTAACTTTAATTTTACTATCTAAAAATCAAGCACGAATGTAACAGAATCAAATGGATAATGTTATGCTTCTAATCTCATGTGAAAAGTATACATGAGAAGTGTGTGTTATGATTCTCCCTTTTCAATTCTTAATCTATAATCTTTAATATAATTTCTACATATATTTGAAAGCCAAAGATTGGCTCACCAAGAGGGGGGTGAATTGATTTTTTTAAACTTTTTCGTAAATAACACAACTTTTAATATAATAAACAAGCAAACAATAAAAAACAACTAAAAAACAAATGTGCAAGCAAGTAGAACAATATAATTTGCAAAAAGTAAAAGTATTAAATAGAAGGGATAGAGAATGCAAACGATATAATTATGGAGGTTCAATCTAATGCAATGATCTATGCCCCCCGTTACCAAGCTCTCCAACACGAGCAAGGCCTTTTTTACTATGTTGATTGACTTATGGTGCAATTCAACCCTTTACAACACTTCCGGTGACTTACAACCAAGGAGCACTGATACTTTTGCAATTTTGAACTTTCCGGGACCTCAACACGACCCACAAATTAAGTAGACTTTACAAGTGAATTCTTCTCTTCTTAATGAATGATGATTTTTCAATTTGAGTACAAGAAGAGAAGTAGACTAACACTTTGATAGATAGTAATGAGTGAAGTTCAAATGTTTTATTTGAAAAACTTTGATAGAAGATTTTCCAAGATTAAAATCAATCAAAGGTTTTTCAAAAACAAGAGATTTAATAAGATAAATAAGTAGTTAAGATCAAAAGTTTTATCACAAAGAAATCTCTTTTTAATACTCTAGGAAGTGTATATAGAATGCTTGAAATTGAGTGGTATTTATAGCAGTCCAACGGCCAAATCTTTGCCAAACCGGACGACCCCTACAAGATGTCTTGTATGCTACTAGACGAGCTCAATAACTGTTTTTTAAGTCAGAAATCATTAAAAAAATTGACCGTTGTGTAGAAACCTACCCTACCGGACGTCCGGCACAACAGAAAACGTGCCACCTCTTTTGTTTTGAAATTTTAAATAGTGTAATTCATTGAAGCACGTTTTAATATTATTTTTCAAGGTGAGAAAGAATTTTTAAATCCAAGTTTATAACTTTTACCTTTGAAAATTTTCGTTTATGCGAAAATATTTTGTATCGTGATTTTTGTTCGTAAAATAAAAAACTTGAGCTTTTCACGAGTTACTATCAAATATCAAAATATTTTACCTGTACATAGGATTTACAAGAATGTCTTAAACATTTGCATCGTCTACTTTTATCCGAACTTTTGTCGAGATGTCTTTTGCGAGTTTCTTGAATATTGGTTTTCACAATGTCATTTGATCAATTAATGTCGTTCTTTGTATGCAAACTATCTTGTCTTGAGCATTGTGCCTTCAATTTTATTAGTTCGCAATAATCTCTATCAATACCAAACATCAATTTGTTAGAGATAAACATAACCCTTCACAAAATAATTTTTTGGAGATTTTTGAAATAAGATCCATGCTAACATGACCTAGTCTCCTATGTCATAGCCATGTTTCTTCTTTCAATCCAAGTAAACAATGTTCATTGTTTTCATATTCAATATTTATGATATAAACATTTTTACTTCGACTTCCTATGAAAATCACCTCTTTTGATGTAGCATTTTTAATTAGGCATTTGGAAGAATCGAATTTAATATTGTAACCTTTATCACATAATTGACTAATACTTAGTAAATTATGTTTGAGGTTATAAACTAATAGAATATTTTCAATAGAGGGAAATGAGTGATTACCAATGTTACCAATACCAATAATATTTCCCTTTGTGTTGTCTCCGAATGTTATATGACCGTCATCCTTCTTTTTGAAATTTGATAGTAGTGACTGATCTCGGGTCATGTGCTTAGAGTATCCACTATCCAATAAGCATTTGCTCTTCAATTACTTTGGTACCTACAAGAACAATTTAATTTTTGATTTTTGGTACTCATACATACTTAGGTCCTTGGTAGTTAGTTTTTGAGGATTCTCTAATCCACTTATGTTTGTTTTCAAAGTATAATTTCTTTTTAGTTAGGCAATTAAAAGTAACATGTCCACTTTTATTACAAAAGGTACAAGTGACGCTTGATGCTTTAACAAACATGTTTTTGAGAGATTTTTGTTTTAAAAAAGGTTTGAATCCGATTCCTCCTTTGTCAAAAAGGCATTTTTGATTTCCAAACATTAAATCGAAAATTTTATTCCCTTCGGTGAATTTATAAATGGTTTTCATCAAATTTTCGACTTTTTCTTTTAGGGAAGTGTTTTCCTTAACTAATAAATCATAATCGACATTTTCTTTTTGTTTTTCCAAAATCTTCTTCATCTCATCTTTCAATAAATAGTTTTTCTTTTTAAGGATAGAGTGACTCAATGCAAGCTTTTCAAAATCTTCAAGTAATTCATCATAAGAACTAGATAACTCATTGATAAGTGTATTTTTACACACTTATTTAACATTTTTTGGGACTTTATTATTGATGAAATTGAGTAGATTTCTATTTATAATTGTGTAATTGTTACTTTTGTAGGCTAAAACGCTGAATGGAAGTGAAACGAGCGAAAAGAGAAGGAAAAAGACTTAAATTGAACAAAATTGTGAAGTTGGGGACTGAATTGCAAAAGTATGAAAGATGAAGGACCTGTCATGCAAATATGGAAGGACTACACTGCAAAATAATTTTTGGGTTATAGCCATGCGACCGCATGGAGTAAAAAAAAAATATATATAGGGCGGTTTTTTAAATTTTCGTCAATAATTTTATTTTGGCCCAACTTGTATTATTTTTCTAGTTTTTTTTATTATTGGTAGATATTTTAGGATATTTATATTATATTATAAAATATCCTATAATATCTATATTATATTATAAAATATCCTAAATATCCTATTTATATTATAATATACTAAATATCCTATAATATCTAATTATATTATTAAACTATACTAAATATCATAAATATCTAACCTATAAATACACAAACTCTCCCAACACAAATCCCTCTCTTTTTCCCTCCCCATTTTCACGTCTCTCTCTCTTCCTTTTCTTTTTTATTTTATTTTATTTTGTTTTTCTTGTTTTTCTTGGTTGTTAGCTTATTTTGTAGAATCAAGTGGGAAAACAAAGAGATTTACTTGAAGAAAACTTGGAAGAAAGATTGGAGAAGTGCAAAAAGGGTTATTTCTTTCCTTTTTTGTGTTATTCAATTATTTTTGTTTAAGTTGTAATGATTTGTATTATTAAATCTCTTTGTTAAGTTTGTAAGAATGATTAACTAAATCGTTTATGTTGGAATTTATGTATTAGTTTAACCAAATATTCATTAATATCATTTTATGTTTTAAATGATGTTTATGTTGTCAAAATTATAGTGTATTAATTATTATTGTTGATTATGCTTCATTTATTTGGCCAAATATATGATGTGGTTAGGTGGTTTATGTAATTATCGAAAGATTGTTGCATTGCTAGACCTAGATAATTAGTACCCTAGGTGGTTTTGGGTGATATAGAAATATATACCTCCCCTAGGTGATCCTCTGAGTATTCTCACAACAATAATTTAATGCTTTGGTTAAGTTTTATCTGCATATAGATTTGTGGGTAACTTTATCAATAGGGTTGATATCACTCGAAAGAGGTTATCGACTAAAATTGGAGAATCGGATCTAACTATATATTTTGATAATTTACATCGGCGCATAATTGGCTTGATATTAATGAAATAAACGGTTAAATAAAATCATAAATTCCAACATCTTTTCAAATCAAATCTTCCTTCTTTTCCAAAGTTTTAATTACTCTTTTTAAATAGAAAATTGTGTTTTCTTAGTTTATCGTCTTTTTAAATTAAAATTTTAATGTGTGTGTTTGTTTTCGGGAATTTTGAAACAATATACTCGTAGTTGAAAAAACAACACTCTTCGAGGGATCGACATCCGGACTTAAAAGGTCCGCTTTTACTACTTGTTCTCGACCCGTGCACTTGCGGCATCGTTTCGAAATTAGCGAACAAGTTTTTGGCGCCGTTGCCGGGGAGTGTTTTTATCAAATTACTTGTTAATTTGTCAATCAATTTTTCGAACTTTACTTTCTGTTTTTAAATTTCCCCTTTCGAATCCAAAAGTTACTTAGTCTTCGTTTTTTTTGTCGAAGTCTTAACTTGTTTATTGTTTATGCATCGTTCGCGAAGTCTCAACCTTCTTGAATTTGATCCTGAAATTGAAGGGACTTTCCGAAGGAGGCGAAGAACGAGTTAAGAACAAAACGAGTTGAGGAGACAACAACAAGACATGGAGCATCAAGAAGGTCTTCTGGAACCTTTTCCTGGACCTGACCAAGCTCCTCGGGATGGTGCGCCGCCTGGCTTCGATAATCAAGCGGGCAGGGTTCAAAATCCGATGGTTAATGAAGAAGATATGCTCTTCCGGGATTTTCTGAATCGCCCTGTCGTTGAGAACCAGGCTGGTATCATCTACCCGTCATATGGACATCCCAATTTTCAACTACGCCCAGATGTCATAAATCTATTCTCCAATTCTTTATCATTCTATGGTAGAATAGATGAGAACCCTCACGCTCACATTGCGAGATTCATGGGAAATTGTGAGCAATTTCACATATGAAGGTGTGAACGTTGAGGCGATAAGAATGAGGTTATTCGTGCATACTCTAAAAGATAAGGCAAGAGAGTGGATTGACACTCTGCCTTCGAGGAGTATTACGAGTTGGGTGGAGTTGGTACAAAAATTTACAACTAAATTCTTTCCACCTGCTCGTGTTGCCAAGTTAAAGCACGACATAACCACCTTTCAACAACTTGACTCTGAGACCTTTCACGAGGCATGGGAGAGGTTCAAGGATATGCTGAGGAAGTGCCCAAACAATGGGATCACTTTAGCACAGCAAGTCCAGTACTTCTATGCTGGGTTGACTCCTCCTCACCGTTCAAATGTTGACTCATCGTCAAACGGATCAGTCCAAAATAAGAGTATTCGAGAGGCGTATGAGCTATTTGAGGTGATGAGCGAACAGAGTGCTATGTGGCCAGACAGACGTGCTAAAGTGGGAGTAAGTGGAGCCCGAGAGAGTGAAGCATACTCTCTTATGTTATCAAAGATTGACTCTCTGGCACGAAAGGTAGAAGGACTTTCTACTTCAACATCTGGCTCACAGACAGCTCATATGGTTCAATCCCCACCAGTCTGTGAAATGTGTGGAGCTAATCATTTGAGCTCAAGTTGTCCTTTGATTGCCAGCGGTTCGGGATCGTCCGAGCAACTGGCATATGCACAAAATTTTCAACGCCCCGGGTATAATCCATATTCACAAACCTATAACCCTGGTTGGCGTAATCACCCTAATTTCTCTTATGGGAACAACCAGAATGTGTTGAATCCTAAACCACAAGAGAAGAAAGAGGGTTGGGAAGAGACCATTGCTAAATTGGCAAATCATCAGCTGC
Organism: Osmanthus fragrans; assembly: GCA_019395295.1. Classification (NCBI taxonomy): domain Eukaryota; kingdom Viridiplantae; phylum Streptophyta; class Magnoliopsida; order Lamiales; family Oleaceae; genus Osmanthus; species Osmanthus fragrans. The sequence continues at coordinate 17,365,374 of CM033347.1, read as the reverse complement.
AATATCAAGAGCGCAATGATGCCTCACTGAAAAATTTGGAAAAGGCAGGTGGGCCAACTTGCAAAAATTCTCTCTGAGAGGCCTCAAGGGGCTTTACCCAGTAATACTGAAACAAATCCCAGAGAGAATGCAAAGGCCATTACTACCAGGAGTGGGATTCAGTTGACTGAACCCACGGTAGTACAGCCAAAGGCTCGAGCTGACAAAGAACCAGTCGTTGAGAATGAGGTGGTACAATTACCTAAAGAGGTTGTTGAAGAGGGTAAGGCAGAAGAACAGGAGCCATCAACATCGAAGGCTCCAACTCCAGTCAAAGCCTATGTACCTCCTATACCCTTCCCTCAGAGGCTCCAGAAACATAAGCTGGACGTGCAATTTGGTAAGTTCCTGGAGGTGTTTAAAAAGTTATACATCAACATTCCGTTTGAAGATGCTTTGGCTCAAATGCCGAGTTATGCAAAGTTCATGAAAGATATTCTTTCCAACAAACGGAAACTTGAGGATCATGAAAACGGTAATGTTGACGGAAGAGTGTAGCGCCATTCTCCAGAACAAATTGCCTCCAAAGAGCAAAGATCCAGGAAGCTTTACTATTCCATGCGCTATTGGTAATTTAAGCTTTGGTAAAGCTTTATGTGATCTCGGAGCGAGCATTAATTTAATGCCATTATCAATTTTTCAGAAGTTGGGAATAGGGGAACCAAAGGCTACTACAGTATCGCTGCAATTGGCCGATCGGTCAATTAAATATCCTCGAGGTGTTGTTGAGGACGTGCTGGTAAAAGTGGATAAGTTCATCTTTCCTGCTGATTTCATTATACTTGATATGGAAGAAGATAATGATATCCCTATCCTTCTGGGACGACCATTTCTTGCGACCGGTCGAGCCCTGATTGACGTGCAGGAGGGTAAACTCATTTTAAGAGTTCAAGATGAGCAAGTCACTTTCAATATCTTGAAATCCATAAAGTACCCGTCGGAACCCGATGATTGTTTTCGGGTGGATATGATTGATCACATGGTATCCGACTCTCTTTATGGACATTCTGAGGATCATCTTGAAAGATGCCTTGTACGTTCTTCATATACCAATGATGGTGATCTCAATGTTGAGGGTATGGAAGATTATTTGGAAGCTACACCTTTCCACTCTCATAATTGGAAACCACCTGTTGAGGATTTGGAAAAGACCACTTCAACACCACCTCCATCTCATCGAAAAGCCCCTACTCTTGAATTGAAAACACTTCCACCTCATTTGAGGTACGCATATTTAGGTGAATCATCTACACTTCCAGTTATCATCTCCGATTCTTTAACCAAGCTAGAAGTAGAGAAGCTACTTCGAGTTTTGAGAGAGCATAAGCAAGCAATTGGATGGACGATAGCTGACATTCGAGGGATTAGTCCGTCGTTTTGTATGCACAAAATACTGATGGAGAATGACTTTAAGCCATCAGTTGAGCATCAAAGGCGGCTAAACCCGAACATGAAGGAAGTGGTGAGAGCGGAAGTTGTTAAATTACTTGATGCAGGCATCATTTACCCAATTTCAGACAGTCCATGGGTAAGTCCTGTACAGGTTGTACCTAAGAAGGGTGGGATAACGGTAGTGGAAAATGAGAATAATGAACTCATACCCACTAGACCGGTGACTGGTTGGCGAGTCTGTATTGACTACCGCAAGCTAAACACTGCGACTAGAAAGGATCACTTCCCTCTTCCTTTTATCGATCAAATGCTTGAGCGGTTGGCAGGGTATTCACATTACTGTTTTCTTGATGGATATTCGGCTACAATCAAATTGCAATAGCCCCAGAAGATCAAGAGAAAACAACATTTACATGTCCGTACGGTACTTTTGCGTACAGAAGAATGCCCTTTGGCCTGTGCAATGCACCTGCAACTTTTCAGCGGTGTATGATGGCAATTTTCTCCGACATGGTGGAGAAATGCATTGAAATTTTTATGGATGATTTCTCAGTTTTTGGTACCTCATTTGATAGATGCCTTAACAATTTAGATATGGTACTTCAACGCTGTGAAGAGACCAATTTGGTTCTAAATTGGGAAAAGTGCCATTTCATGGTCCAAGAAGGCATCGTTCTTGGCCATCGAATTTCTCTGAAAGGCATAGAGGTAGACAAGGCAAAGATTCAAGTAATTGAAAAATTGCCCCCACCAAAGACTGTGAAAGGGATTAGAAGTTTTCTGGGACATGCAGGTTTTTACAGGAGGTTTATAAAAGATTTTTCAAAAATCACAAAACCTCTCTGCTCCTTGCTTGAGAAGAATAATACTTTCAATTTCTCTCAAGATTGCCTAAATGCTTTCAATGCGCTTAAAGGGAAACTTATTACAGCTCCTATCATCGCAGCTCCAGATTGGAGTCTTCCATTCGAGCTGATGTGCGATGCTAGTGATTATGCTGTTGGAGCAGTTTTGGGGCAGAGGAGAGACAAGGTCCTGCATGTTATCTACTACGCCAGTCAAACTTTGACCGATGCGCAACTAAATTATGCTACTACTGAAAAGGAGATGCTAGCAGTAGTATTTGCATTTGATAAATTTCGGTCATACCTCATTGGTTCCAAAGTAATTGTCTACACTGATCACTCGGCCATCAAATATTTGTTGGCAAAGAAAGATGCCAAGCCGAGGTTGATCAGATGGGTACTCCTCTTGCAGGAGTTTGACCTCGAGATCAGAGATAAGAAGGGAACTGAAAATGTCGTTGCTGATCATTTATCTCGTCTTGAGCAACCCCAAGACATTGTGGAAAGGGAGATCAATGAGGTGTTCCCTGACGAACAGCTGTTTAAGATCATCCATTCAATCCAAATCAATCATACACCGTGGTATGCTGACCATGTGAACTACATTGTAAGTGGCATCACACCCCCTGATATGTCTTATCAACAAAGGAAGAGGTTCTTCGCTGATATGAAGCATTACTTCTGGGAAGATCCTTTGTTATTCAAACGGGGTCCGGATCAAATTATCCGAAGATGTGTTCCGGAGGAAGAGATGGAGAAAATACTTGAAAGATGTCATTCTTCTCCGTATGGTGGTCACTTCGGTACTATGAAAACTGCATCGAAGGTCCTTCAATCTGGTTTTTACTGGCCAACCTTATTTAAGGATGCACACACACTTGTATCTAAGTGTGATCGATGCCAACGGACGGGTAATATTTCCAATCGAAATGAAATGCCGTTGAATTCCTTATTAGAGGTGGAAATATTTGATGTTTGGGGTATTGATTTCATGGGGCCATTTCCATCCTCATTTTTCAAATCAATACATACTGGTGGCGGTTGACTATGTGTCAAAGTGGGTAGAAGCGGTAGCTTTACCTACTAATGATGCTCGGGTGGTGGTAAACTTTTTAAAGAAAAACATTTTCTCACGTTATGGCACCCCCCGAGCCATCATTAGTGATGGCGGTAAACATTTCTGCAATCGCCTCTTCGACTCACTTTTGTCTAAATATGGAGTCACCCACCGTGTAGCCACACCATATCATCCCCAAACAAGTGGCCAAGTTGAAATATCTAACCGAGAGTTAAAGAGAATTCTCGAGTTGACGGTCAATGCATCAAGAAAAGATTGGTCCAAGAAATTGGACGATGCATTATGGGCTTATAGAACTGCTTTTAAGACACCGATTGGAATGTCTCCATTTCGGCTTCTATTCGGAAAAGCATGTCATTTACCTGTCGAACTCGAACATAAGGCCTATTGGGCTATCAAAGCTCTGAATTTTGATGAAAAGTTGGCCGGTGAGAAGAGATTGCTCCAACTGAATGAACTTGATGAACTCCGCCTTGATGCTTATGAAAGTGCTCGTCTCTACAAAGAAAAGACAAAGAGATGGCATGATCAGAACATTGTCAAGCGTGAGTTCTCTGTTGGGCAACAAGTTCTTCTTTTCAATTCTCGACTCCGGTTATTCCCTGGTAAACTCCGTTCCAGATGGTCTGGTCCATATACCATTACAAGAGTTTATCCACATGGAGCGGTTGAGCTTTATTATAAGACAGGGAATTTCAAAGTAAATGGCCAGAGATTGAAGCCATATTTGGGAGGTGACTTTGTAAAAGAGAATTCATCTTTTCTTCTTGCAACTCCGGAGTAAAGATGCCCTATAGTCGAGCTAAGGACTATAACCAAGCGCTTGTTGGGAGGCAACCCAACTGTTTTAACTTTTGTTTTCTTTATTTACTTTTATGTATTTGTTATTATGTGTGTTTACTGCTTTAGTATTATATTGTTGAACTAATATACTTATTTTTGTAGGAAATTTTTGATATCCCAACCATTTCTGGATCTCTCACGTTCATCACAAGTCCAGCAAACGCATTCATTCCACTTCACAAAGAGCTACTCAGGGAAGTTTCTTTATTCTTCTTTACTTTCGTTATAATTTGCACATTGAGGACAATGTGTGAATTAAGTTTGGGGGTATTAGCCTTGCCGGCTATTGTTATTTGCTTGATGTTTAGCCTTGCCGGCCATTTTTGCGTTTGTACATATTTCATTTGTTATATTAACATATTAGTTGAGCCTTGCCGGCTTTGAAATGCATGATGTTGAAATTGTTATTGATTCATAAGCTATGCATGTGTGCCAGATATGCTATTGGTGCCTAAAAATTTTTCGAAAATTGTTTATTCTATGAGAGATCTTGAGTTACATTGAGCACATAGTCACGATTGATTATCATTTAGATGCGAAAATAGGTGTTAGATGTGAAAATTTTGAATTGGTATAACTTAGGTTGTGAGCTGTTTTGAAATTTTTTATCAACCTATACTTTTATTCTCTTTCACTTTACCATAATCTGAGAAACTTAGGATTAGCTAGTTAGTTGTTTTCATTGAAGATGGTAGTAACTGAATAGTGTGAACAAAAAAAAAAAAAAAAAAAAACTGGTGAGACTTTGAGCCTATTGACTGACATTTATTACAGTCTCATTTCTTTCATGTGTGATTATTCCATGATTGTATTTCTCTAGAACTTGCGTTGCTTCTTATCAAGATCACATTGACACATGTTTGCATGAACATGATTAAGGCCATCTTTGACTTACCACATTATCCAAATAGCTTACCCTGAAGTTAATCTTTCCTTTTGATAACCCCTTTGTGCCTTATTTGTCTTTTCTTTGGTTTACCTACATTTCAAGCTTTCATATACTGAAAAACAATATTCTTAACCAGCCTTTGAACTAATGGAGTATTGTTGGACATCTGAATGTTGGGTGGCGATAGAAAAGAAGTTTGGGGGTATCAATATTAGTGAGGTACTCTGTTTGGTGTAGTGGTTGAAAGAATGAAAAAAAATGAGTGACAGGGAAAAGATGTGTTGAGGAGAATGATTTTGAATGACTGAATACATATTTCTCCTGAGATTTGAAAAAAAAAAAAAAAAAAAAAAAAGGTGATTGAGTTGATTTGATGATGAATGAGAAGTCATTGTTTGGAGTGATAGGGTTGTGTACAGATCCTATTCATATTGAGCTGAATTGAATATTTTTACTCCACAGATTTACATTGAGGCTTCTTAATTATTTATCCAAATGTTTCCACACCTTAACCTAAAGCCACATTTCAACCCTGAAAAGACCTTATGATTTGTGTTGTACATGTGATCTAAGTGGTGGCGAACGAGAAAATATGCAAGCTTATGGTAGAACTCTTTCATTGGAATGATATTGAGCGAAACAGTACCTGATCTTATACACTTGAGAGTGAGTGTTCATACTATACTATATCTGTGAGGTTCTACTTATTCAGTTAGAGATCTTCACTTGAAAATGCATGCTAGTTGATTATATTTTTGAGCTTTTAAAAAGAAACGAGTGATTGAGAACAGTCTTAGATTTACACTTGGGGGAATGAAATGAATTATCTATTTTAGTGTGAATCTTACGAGCGTGTAAGGATATATTTGACCACTGAGGGTCGGGTTGTGACCAATTTACATACTTTTCCATCTTGACATTCTTTTTCTGAGTTTAGATGATGATTGAAAATGGCTATGCACACACACACAGAGATCGAACGTTGGATAAGCCTAATCTGTTTTCGATAGCATTATTTGAGATGCATGGCTGTGAATTGATATACAATTTTGAACTCTTGATCTTTTTGGCAAGGTAGCTAATATGTTGATCAATATTGCATTTGCATGATTATGTTAGAAGTCAATCTTGCTCGAGACGAGCAAGAACTCAAGTTTGGGGGTGTGATAAGTGTATTTTTACACACTTATTTAACATTTTTTGGGACTTTATTATTGATGAAATTGAGTAGATTTCTATTTATAATTGTGTAATTGTTACTTTTGTAGGCTAAAACGCTGAATGGAAGTGAAACGAGCGAAAAGAGAAGGAAAAAGACTTAAATTGAACAAAATTGTGAAGTTGGGGACTGAATTGCAAAAGTATGAAAGATGAAGGACCTGTCATGCAAATATGGAAGGACTACACTGCAAAATAATTTTTGGGTTATAGCCATGCGACCGCATGGAGTAAAAAAAAAATATATATAGGGCGGTTTAAATTTTCGTCAATAATTTTATTTTGGCCCAACTTGTATTATTTTCTAGTTTTTTTTATTATTGGTAGATATTTTAGGATATTTATATTATATTATAAAATATCCTATAATATCTATATTATATTATAAAATATCCTAAATATCCTATTTATATTATAATATACTAAATATCCTATAATATCTAATTATATTATTAAACTATACTAAATATCATAAATATCTAACCTATAAATACACAAACTCTCCCAACACAAATCCCTCTCTTTTTCCCTCCCCATTTTCACGTCTCTCTCTCTTCCTTTTCTTTTTTATTTTATTTTATTTTGTTTTTCTTGTTTTTCTTGGTTGTTAGCTTATTTTGTAGAATCAAGTGGGAAAACAAAGAGATTTACTTGAAGAAAACTTGGAAGAAAGATTGGAGAAGTGCAAAAAGGGTTATTTCTTTCCTTTTTTGTGTTATTCAATTATTTTTGTTTAAGTTGTAATGATTTGTATTATTAAATCTCTTTGTTAAGTTTGTAAGAATGATTAACTAAATCGTTTATGTTGGAATTTATGTATTAGTTTAACCAAATATTCATTAATATCATTTTATGTTTTAAATGATGTTTATGTTGTCAAAATTATAGTGTATTAATTATTATTGTTGATTATGCTTCATTTATTTGGCCAAATATATGATGTGGTTAGGTGGTTTATGTAATTATCGAAAGATTGTTGCATTGCTAGACCTAGATAATTAGTACCCTAGGTGGTTTTGGGTGATATAGAAATATATACCTCCCCTAGGTGATCCTCTGAGTATTCTCACAATAATTTAATGCTTTGGTTAAGTTTTATCTGCATATAGATTTGTGGGTAACTTTATCAATAGGGTTGATATCACTCGAAAGAGGTTATCGACTAAAATTGGAGAATCGGATCTAACTATATATTTTGATAATTTACATCGGCGCATAATTGGCTTGATATTAATGAAATAAACGGTTAAATAAAATCATAAATTCCAACATCTTTTCAAATCAAATCTTCCTTCTTTTCCAAAGTTTTAATTACTCTTTTTAAATAGAAAATTGTGTTTTCTTAGTTTATCGTCTTTTTAAATTAAAATTTTAATGTGTGTGTTTGTTTCGGGAATTTGAAACAATATACTCGTAGTTGAAAACAACACTCTTCGAGGGATCGACATCCGGACTTAAAAGGTCCGCTTTTACTACTTGTTCTCGACCCGTGCACTTGCGGCATCGTTTCGAAATTAGCGAACACTCATCATAAGAATTTTTTTCATTTTGACTTACCTCATCTTCAAGCGCCAAGAAGCACATGTTGGCGATTTCATCTTGACCAATGCTTTCATTTTGGTCTTCATCATCACTATCATCCCAAGTGGCTTGAAGTGCCTTTTTCTTGATATTTTTCTTTTTGTTCGGGCACTCGATTCTTTTGTGACCGGGTTTATCACACTCATAACAAATGATCTTCTTGCTTCTTTCTTCTCCTTTGTCATCCTTTCTTTGAAATTTTCTATTGTTTCAAAATCCTCTCCATTTCTTAACAAGGAGGACTAGATCATCGAGCTCTTCATCGCTCATGTTATCGCTAATTGTTTCTTCATTAATTGTCGACTTTAAGGTAATTTGGCGCTTTGGAGCCTCTTTTGATTCCTCTTTGACTTTCCTTGTCTTTTCCTTGATTTCGGCATTGTTGAGTTCGTATGTCGTCAAAGTTTTGTAGAGTTCTTCCAAGGGATATGTATTTACATCCCTGTTGTTCTCTATCAACATCCTTATAGGTCTCCATTCCTCCAAGAGTGACCTAAGATTTTTGCTTACAAGTTCACTGTTAGTATATTTATGAACGAAACCTTTTAAACCATTTACAATATCGGTAAAACGAGAAATCATGTTAACAATAGATTTATTTTGTTTCATAAAGAAATTTTCGAATTCTTTGACTAACATATTTATTTTGGTTTCTTTAACTTTACTAGTACCAACGTGAGTAACTTCAAGAGCATGCCAAATATCATAAGCCGAATCACATGTGCTAATCCGATTAAACTCACTTCTATCTAATGCACAATAAAGTAAATTTTTGGCTTTGGCATTTAGGGACAACATTATTTTATCTTCTTCATCGTATTCCTTTCTAGCCTTAGGAATAGTTTGATCGGGTTTTCCATAAATCTTAATTGTCTTGGTAGGCACATAAGGACCGCATTCAATAATTTCCCAAATATTGTAATCAATTGATTGAACATAGATCGTCATCCTAGCTTTCCAATAATTGTAGTGTGTACCATCAAAGAAAGGAGGTCGGTTTGTACAATGCCCCTCAAGATTTTGAAACATGAGATTAGTCATTACTCAAAATTGTGAAATCTTAAAAAGTGAGTACTAAGCTCTGATACCAATTGAAAGCCCAATATTGGCTAACCAAGAGGGCATGAATTGATTTTTAAATTTTTTTCATAAATAATACAAGTTTTAATATAATAAACAAGCAAACAATAAAAAACAACTAAAGCACAAATGTGAAAGCAAGTAGAACAATATAATTTGCAAAAAGTAAAAGCGTTAAATAGAAGGGATAAAGAATGCAAACGATATATTTATGGAGGTTCTATCCAATGCAATGATCTACGTCCCTCGTTACCAAGCTCTCCGACATGAGAAAGACACTTTTTACTATGTTGATTGACTTATGGTGCAATCCAACCATTTACAACGCTTCCGGTGACTTACAACCAAGGAGCACCGATCCTTTTACAATTGTTGAGCTTTTCGGGACCTCAACACGACTCACAAATCAAGTAGACTTTACAAGTGAATTCTTCTCTTCTTAATGAATGATGATTTTCAATTTGAGTACAAAAAGAGAAGTAGACTAACACTTTGATAGATAGTAATGAGTGAAATTCAAGTGTTTGATTTGAAAAACTTTGATAGATGATATTTCAAGGTTGTAATCAATCAAACGTTTTTAAAAAACAGGAGATTTAATAAGATAAATAAGTAGTTAAGATCAAAGGTTTTATCACAAAGAAATCTCTTTTTAATGCTCTAGGAAGTGTATATAGAATGCTTGAAATCGAGTGGTATTTATAGCTGTCCAGCGGTCAAATCTCTGCCAAACCGGACGTCCGATATGCTATCGGACGAGCTCAGTAACCTTTTTTTGAGTCAGAAATCAGAACATTCGAAAATTTGACCATTGTCCAAGAACATACCCTACCGGACGTCCGGTACGACAAAAAACGTGTCACCTCTTTTGTTTTGAAATTTTAACAAGTATAATTCATTGAAGCACGTTTTAATATTGTTTTTCAAGGTGAGAGAATTTTTAAATCCAAGTTTAGAATTCGTACCTTTGAAAAATTTCGTTTATACGCAAATGTTTTGTATCGTGATTTTTATTCGTAAAATAAAAAACTTGAGCTTTTCACGAGTTATTATCAAATATCAAAATATTTTACCTTTACATAGGATTTACAAGAATGTCTTGAACATTTGCATCTTCGACTTTTATCCGAACTTTTGTCGACGCGTCTTTTGCGAATTTCTTGAATATTGGGTTTTCACAATGTCATTTGATCAATCAATGTCGTTCTTTGTATACAAACTATCTTGTCTTGAGCATTGTGCCTTCAATTTTATTAGTTCACAATAATCTCTATCAACACCAAACATCAATTTGTTAGAGATAAACGTAACTTGTTTGTGATAATCAAAACGAAACATTAACCATATGTCAACAACATTGACAACCAATAATCAAATATTATTCAACCATCTCATACGAGGTAAGTTAAACATATTTTTAAGCATGACCTGAAATATCACTATCCTCAATTCATATGCGAAGCAATGTATTCAATTACATAATTACCTGTTTTGATTGAATAAGTAAAAAACTATTATTCCTAATGATTATTGAGCCTTATGTTGACTATCACAATGTTCTAGACTCTTCGAACATCTCATAAACAAAATAAGCAATGTTTTACCTAAATAACGATCAAGCATTCAAATAATCTAAATGCATGCGATACCAATCAATTACACAAATCAACTAGAAGAAATGGTAAAATAATAACATATGACTTCATCCCCAAACTAATAAGTTTAGTCTAGCATTTCTGTGATGAAAATACAATAAAAATATACGAAAATTTGTCACTCATAACATATAAGTACAGGAGAAAGAAGCAAAATCAATCTCTTACTTTAGATCATCAATTTCAATACTTGAATCTTCAAAATTTTGATGTTATTTGCTTTGAATCTCTTCCTAACCTTTGCTCTCCACGTTCTAGAATGAAGAATAATGAATTTTCATCTCAAGCCTTACAGAAAAGGATTAGGATATTCAGAATGCTATGAAACTATTAGATTTGTGTAATGATGCATTGCAAGACATGAGGGAAAACGGTAGAGATAATTTGTTGACTGTAGTGATTGAGTTTTGTGTTAGTAAACATATTGTAGTGCCCAATTATAGAGATATTATAGTATTGAGAAGCCAACCTAGGTGTGGAGCTCAATAAGTTACTTGTTTTCATCGATTTTATGTTGATTTGTACTGCCATGAGATAGGTTTAATCTTGTAAGAGTTGAATGATTGTTTTTCAAAGACAAGTACTGAGCTCCTTACTTGCATTTTATGTTCGAGTCTAAGAGCCTCATTTGTAGCTTTTGATAGGGCTAAACCGTTATATCTTGCTCAGTTCTTACCTTTGGACTTCACCATTGAGGAGCTCATATTACTCAGACCTCAATTTGACAATTTTCTTATGCTTTTGAGAAGGGATAAAGTTTTCTTTAATCTCAATAGCATATCTCGCGTAGCTCAAAAGTTGGTTGAAACAAGAAATTCTTGTTATTTCCTGATAAGTGCACGAAAGTGTACTTTAAACATCAAAGTTACGATGCTAAAATGCCAAAAAGTGAATAGAAATCATAGGAATTAATTCATGTTCTTGAAGTGTTTTTCTATTTACTTTAAGGGTCCGTTTGATAGGAAAATGGAATTTGGGTGGAAAGAAAATTAATTACAGGAAATTAAATTGTCTAGAATTTGTTTTACTGAGAATTGTAATTAAATGTGTTTAATTGATATAATCTTTTACCTGAAAAATATAATACTTTTGGTATCCATTTGAATTTATTTTTTTCATGAAAATTGTCAATTAAATGGATAAATTTTCTTACCATTGAGGACAAAATTTGTTTAGATTGCAAAAAAAAAAAAAAAAAAAAAAAAGGAAATTTTTTGTTGTTTGTTTGACTTTTTTTTTTACATGAAATTTGTCAATTAAAGGGATAAAGTTTTTTACACTTCAACTTAGAATTTGTTACTATTGTATTAAAAAGAAAAAAGAAAAAAAAGGTGGAATTTTAACTCCCACGATATATGTGGGAATTGAAATTCAAGGAAAATGTGGAAAAGATAAAAAGTTGAAATTCGAATTCTCTGGAAAAAAAATGGCTATCAAACAGCCATAAATTGAAAGTTGGAATTAGAATTTCAACTTCCATGGAAAAGAAAGGAGTATCATACAAACCCTAAGATAATTTTTAATACAGTTCATATGTTTTTTTTTTTTTTTTAAAATCCAAATGAAGAATGGATCCTAAAAAAAAAAATTACTAATTTTTTTAGTCGACACATGGATGCCTCGACGCTAGCACTCTTCTCAGAACGACAAAATGTGGGCAATGGTACTAGTAGCGAAAAAAGGAATTTTCAACTTTTCGGACTCTTTTCTAGCCTATTCGAATTCAAATCTTCTTGGAGACTTTAAAGGCACGAAAAAGATGACCCTAAAGGAGACTTTTTGAAGAGCAATTAAGGAGGAAAACAAGAGGAAATGACCAACAATTCCATAGAGAACTAAACATGTTAGTGAAACTAGGAAGGAACTCAATTGGATTCAGTGATTTCAACATTATTTGATTCATATATTTTGGTTTTCATGCTAAACAATTTTATGGTTTAGATCTTCTTTTCATAAAAGTACTTTGAATTTGACTAAACTTTTATTAAATTTTTCATAAATTCAGTCACGCTTTCTCTATTGAACGATTGAAATTTTCGTTAAAGTCTTAATCTCATTCATCTATTTTTACTAATGTGATCCATTACTACTTTATAGATAAAGTATATGACTGTTTTTAAATTTTATTCTTGTAAATAAAAGTGTGAATGGCAGGAATGTTAACTTTTAGAATTACAATTGAATTAAATTGGTTTTAATGACATTTCTTCCGATTATAATAACTAGGTTAAACATCTCTAATTGAGTTATAAGAATGAATCATTAATATTGAATGTCCCAATCCAATTGATGCAATTTTGATGCTTCACTATTTCAAACTTGATTTTCTGTTCATTCAAACAAATAATTCTTTTTCTAAACATTCAAAAGAACATTCACCTATCAGATCCTTTAAGTATTTTTAATTATCTCCCTAAGGAATCTACATCCCAAAGCTATGCTACAATTATCGTGTTATTCTTTGGGCGTAACCATTTCCCGTTGGTTTATATGCTCATCACACTGGCTTTGATATTATCAGTGGTAACTGCAAGTGTTGAAATGACATTCTTTACTATGAATCTAATAAAGAATGACTAGTGTAACAAAAGGGAAGATGATTGGTTGATGACAATCTGGTGATGTACAAGGAGTGAGATTTTTTTTTTTTTTTTAAAATTGAAAATGATGCAATCTTATCGTGCTTTCAAAATTTGAGACATCAGAGAACGCAGTTGCCTGAGCTTACAGTTATGGAGTCAAACCATAATATTATTTTGAGCTGTATTGGATTATATTTGCATATGTATATGATTTTTATGCTTTAGTTCATTTATATATTGATTGAAGAATTTTTAAATATTATTTAATTAAATAATAACAAACGATCTCGTTATTGTGGCCGTGGACGATCAACAGTCAACGATCAATGGTTGTTCTAGCTCATTCGAATTTTTGGATCCGTCCTTGACCGTGTCATCAGTCAGGTGGACAATCCTATTACGTAGTATCGTCACGCCGAAATTTTTCTCAACCTAAAATGGAGCGAGAAATATCATTTATCAAATACTCTAAATGCATCAATAATTTGAACCAAAAATTAAAAATAACTATTCACTGAATCGGATTGAAGAAATCAGCTATTCGGTCCGATTTGATTCCATTTTAACTCTTGAAATTAAAGGTTTGCATAAAAAAATTATTTATTGTCTCTTCCAATTACGAAGAAAAATAGATCGAACTAATTTTTAGCATATCCTAAGTAAAACCATTAAAGCGAAGATGGGGTACATGTCATACAAAGTAATAAACTTTCAATGAAATTTTAATTTAGGTGTACAGAACTTTAATTCATCTCATTTGAGTTATTAAATTTCAATTTAGTTCCAAATTAGATCAATGAACTTGAGTAAGGTTTCAAATTTGACATCCTCATCACCTCCTGAACTCCCAAATTAAGGAGAAGTAATGAATTGTTAAGCACAGATCAACGAAATTTTCACGTAATTGTTGTATAGATGTCAAATTATTACTATACCACATTTCAAAAATATTAAAATAAGAAGCATGCTATTTAACCTTTAAAATATGGAAAATGCCTTATGTACAAGGAACTCTTCCTAGTATTCGTGCAGCGTGCTGTCGTGGTAGCACCTTATTCGACTATTTTTTTCCATCTTCCAATGCATTTTCACCATGTGTTATCTGTGAACAAATCTATCAAACTTACCTGAACGTGTAACATGATTCTTAAAATATTTCCATGGATATCATTTTATCATTTAGCCCCTGTTTGGTAGTCACTTTTGGAGAGAAAATGTATTTTTGAATAGTTGAATGATGGAGAATGTGTTGTTAAAAATTAAAGAAAATTTTTGGATTTTCGTGTAATATTATTTTATTGAAGAATGTGTAATTAAAAAGAAGATAGAGAAAAATGCATTTTAAAAAAAATGATTACCAAACAGGGGCTTAATTTCTATGGTGCCATGTAAAAATTATGTGGGCGATCAATTAGAGTATGATCTACCCAATTTTCATTAGTTTGGGAGACGATAAGTAATTAAATGTGATGGAGTGATAGAATTTGATTCTAAATTGAAGTTCAATAACCCATTTGAGGCAAATTAAAGTTGAATGACTCAATTGATATTTCATTGAAAGTTCATTAACCGTGGATGAAATTTGCTGGGGAAAATGTGACACGTGGTAGAACTTTAAAGGCCGAAGAAATTTAAACTTGACTTAGCCTTAACATGACTTTTGGGTCGGTTCAAAAATTTCTAGGAAATTGGTGGAACTTTAAAGGCCGAAGAAAATATTAAGCCCCTGTTTGATTTCCATTTTTTCTCAAAATTTATTTTTTTCTCTCTTCTTTTCAATCACACATTCTTTAATAAAATAATATTACACATAAATCCAAATTTTTTTTTTAATTTTCAATCACATATTCTCCATCAATCAATTATTCAAAATACATTTTTTTTCCTTAAAATGGGAATCAAACGAAGCTTAAAACTTGACTTAGCCTTAAGCCCTTAACATGACTTTTTGGTCGGTTCAAAAATTTCTAGGAAATTTCAAAGAAGCTACATATACTGAGCAAGTTAGTTCAAAGTCCAGGCTATGAGTTCAAAATTCTAATTAGACTTGCGCCTTACCTGAGTCTTGGTTCACAGTTGGATTTATTTTTTTATTGCTTTAGATTCTTCTCAGCAAATTATAAATTGAAGGATATCATCAATCTTTCTCTGCTAAATTCAACATATTTTCTTCTCACATTAGCCAGAAAATATCCCAATTCTTTGGCAAATCTCATATTCAATTTAAAAATGCCTTTTTCGGAATCCAATTTAGCGACTGCGAAGACCGTTTTGTCCACACTCGGCTCCATCGCGGCCACGGTCGTGGTGGTTCGTAGCGTCGCCCACGATTACCTTCCTCATGAATTCCAAGACTACATTTATTCTGGCTTGAGAAATTTGTTCAACAAATTCTCAAATGAACTAACTATGGTGGTCGACGAGTTTGACGGTCTAGTCAACAACGAAATCTACGAGGCCGCCGAACTCTATCTTGGCCCAAAAATCACTCCCAACACGCGTCGTCTGAAAATCAGCAAGCCCGAAAAGGAAAAGCATTTCAACATCAACATGGAACGAAATGAGGAAGTAATAGACACATACCAAGGACAGAAATTCAGATGGATTTGGGTATGCAGACAGATTGAATCAAGAAACTTTTACAACCCAAGAGACATGAATTCGACCCTAAGATCCGAGGTTAGATCCTTCGAACTCACTTTCCACAAGAAAAATCAAGATTTAGTCATCAATTCCTACTTACCATACATCATAAACCAATCCCTTATAAACAAACACGAGAAAAAAACTGTGAAAATCTTCACAGTGGATTACGAAAACCTGTACAACATAAACGATATGTGGAAACCCATAAGCCTTGATCATCCCGCGACATTTGAAAAATTAGCAATGGACACTGAACAAAAGGAGATGATTATGAAGGATCTTGATAGGTTTCTGAAGAGAAAAGAGTATTACAGGAAGATTGGCAAGGCATGGAAAAGAGGGTATTTGCTGTATGGTCCTCCAGGGACTGGAAAATCTAGCTTGATTGCGGCGATGGCGAATTACTTGAATTTTGATATATATGATTTGGAGTTGACTGAGTTGAGAAGGAACTCAGATTTGAGAAAATTGCTAGTGGCTACAGCAAATAAGTCTATACTGATTGTGGAAGATATTGATTGCACCATTGATTTGCAAGATAGAGAGGCTAACAAGGATAATACTCAGCCTGTATATTATCCTCAGGAAGAAAGCAAGGTTGGTTACTTATTTTTAAGTTGATGAATTTCTACTTTCTCTAGTTTGTTTTCATTTAACTTTTGGATTCGTGTTTTGTGATGTGTTTTTTTCTATATTAAAATTTTGTGAGTCTGCTTTGATTAGGGTAAAAAGCCCAGAAAACAACTGGCAAAATCTTGCACACCAAATCTAGGTTTGTTACATAGGTTCTGTTTGATTCACATTCTTTGTAGAACGAGAATGAAAAATATAGTTATTATGCGTCTCACACAAGAGATGAAAAGTAAAAAAATGGTGGTTAATGTGACTAATAACGATTATATTTTTATTTTTATTAAAAAAAAAATGAATATCATACGGGGTCATTACAAAATTAATCTTTCCTAGGTCAAGAACTGAACTCCTGGATAGCATTAATCTTTCCTAGGTCTTTTAAACTGCCCGTGTTTGTGCTCCATCTAAATGAGAGCTTGGGAAGAAATATATTTTGGAATTGTGATTTTTGAAAGAATATGTGATTAAAATATAAGTTTTTTTTTTTATTTACGTGTAATATTATTTTATGATAAAATATATAGTTAAGAATGAGTTTATAAAAAATGCATTTTTTTAAAAATGAAGTTGGAATATTATTCTTTGTAATTTCTTAAAAAAAAAAATTAAGAAATTACTATAACATAATGCTATCCAGGGTGGGTCGGGTAGTGGGTGTGGGGAATCTACACTTTTTTGTTTTCAGCATGATAAAGTAAGGATAAGGAGTGGTTGGAGTACACGTTTATCATTCCATAAAGAGTTTTGCTAGGGATACTTCACGGTGCACAATCCCCTAGGGGATGGAGTTCATTATTATATTAATCGCGGACCTCATTCTCTATTGTGAGGGGGTTGCAGTACCGTGCGGTACAAATATCAAAACCTTTCCAGAAATATTATTTGTACAGCAGTTGTGATCGAGTTGGTAGGATCCGTAATTTTTTAATCATGGGATCCATCCTTGTATGTGAGGAAATTGTGCACAGTGTACAGTATCATGCTATACTTGTAGCTATGCTCTTATCATTCATATACCTTTTCTTGTTCAACAAAGACTTTTACCTCAAAACGAAAAGCAAAACGTGCTCTGGAACAATTGAAACCAGAGAGTAATAAAAGCGTAGGCTGACTTTTGAGGTGGATCTTTTTGTTTTTTTCTTATGTTTTTGGCGTAGAGGAATGGACAGATCATTTGCAATCTTTAGCCCCTGTTTGAAAATTACACTTTCAAAGTTTAAAATAGTGATTTTTAAGAGAATACCTACTTAAAAAAGATTTGTGTAAAATATTTTATTGTGTGAATGTATGATTGAAAATGAATATATAAAAAAAAAAAAAAAATTTGCTACTTTGACTGAAAAATTGTAATAAATGTAGTGACATAATCTCAATTGGCAATAGATGATTTGATGGAAAAGTTAATTATGTTTAAAACAGTTTAATGATGGGATGTCACACGTCATTATGGTTGTAAAACAGGGGCTAATATATATTTAACCCTTGTTTGAGCCCATTATTTAGTAAAAATAGATTTTGAAATAGTGTTTATTGAAAAATTTGCGAATGGAAAGTAGAAAAAAAATTTTGATTTACATATAAATTTATTTTATTAAAAGAATATATGATTGAAAATAAGTTCAGAGAAAAATGTATTATTGAAAAATAGGGCTCGAACAACGGCTTGCCGCTTGTTTGGCACAACTTATTTGAAAATAATTTTTTTTTTTTTTTTTTTTTTTTTTTTTTCAAATTCGTTCTCAACTACACATTCTACTAGTGGCATAAATTTGTACATAGACCTATAATTTTTCACTAGATCTAATCACACATTTTAAAAAATAATCATTTTTCACTTCAAATTATTTCTCCTAATCCCAAAAAGGCAATTAGTTGACCATTTTTTTTAGCCGTTCACAGTATTGAACACGATAGAATGATAAAAATGTTTTATTTATTTTAATTTTATTGCTTATAAGTGCATGTTCTTATACACATTACACCAACTAATCAGCAAGTTGTGTTTATCTGATGGTAAATGGGTACTTTGAAACTTATAAGAAACGGAAAAAATTAGTTTGCCAACCAGATTTATTTAGAGGATTTCTTGTCATCTTTCGAAGTTTAGAATAGTATTTGACATATGATCCGACAGAGTAATGGAAGATTTAACTTACTTTCTTGCTTTAGGCATGTGGTAGCAAATTTTGTTTATACAATGGTAAACCGTAAACGAATTCTTGTAGGTGACACTGTCTGGTTTTCTCAACTTCGTTGATGGCTTATGGTCAAGCTGTGGAGACGAGCGTATCATAATTTTCACAACAAATCACATAGAAAAACTCGATCCAGCATTGTTGCGCCCTGGTCGAATGGATGTGCATATCAACATGTCATATTGCACCCCTTGTGGATTCAAACTTCTGGCAGATAATTACCTTGGCCTCAAGGATCATTTCTTGTTTCAAGAAATAGAGGATTTGATCAAAATTGTTCAGGTAACACCGGCTGAAGTAGCCGAGCAGCTTCTCAAGAGCGATGACAATGATTCTACTCTTAAGGGTTTGATTGAATTCATTCATTCGAAGAAAAAAGAAAATGAAGAGGCTGAGGCTGAGGCTGAGGCTGAGGCTAAAAGGGCAGAAGCAGAATCATCCGGTAAGCAGGAAAATGCACAAAATGAGGATAGCCAACAAGGAAATTTCAATGAAGAGAAAGGAATCTTAAGCCAAGAAACTCAAATTTAATAATTGCTGATAATTTTGAAGGTCATTTCTTAAAGAGAAACAAAAACGTCAGAGCAAGTGCAAGTGGTGAATGTTTGAAACCTTAAAACTATGAAGTTTTAAATTCATAGTCGAACCCCTATCACCTCGTAGATCTTTGTTACTATTATTATTATTATCGTATTGTATGTAGGTTGATTGTAATACCCCGAAACTTTATGTAACGCTCTGACATCTCAATCCCAAATATTAACTTACATAGTTAGGGGATCATAGCATTGCCACTTGCCAACAAAGACTCAAATTTAATAACTTGATGTAGAAAACTCATATTTCATAAAAACCTAGAAATCTTTAGTAATTCGTCATGATAATTTCTTTTAAACCCCTAAACGGTCGTTAAGTTTCAAAGATTTTAAGTTTTTTTTTTAAACCCCTTGGCTTTATATAAAGTGCATTTTCTTATCAGGGTAATACTAGTAAGTAATATCTAACATTCAGAGAATACTTGAAATGAATTTATCAAAATTTTGCTAGTCAAATATTTGTAAAAATATGTCTTTGATCACTGAAAAAGAATCAATATTATCACATGGACACATTACTCTTTAATAGAAAGTTTTAATCAAGTTGTACCAATTTCATTAAAACCTTTAAACAGAAAAGAATTTCAAAATTGTAATATAAACTCTACGTTTAAATATTTTCGATATTGCAACATCATACATTCATTATGACATAACAAAGATATGATATATTAGAAATTATAATTTTAAACTTAAGGTTCCAATACCACATAATGCATAATATGATAAATAAATACGTCATGTTAGTCTATAGGATGCTGCAACAATATATCTCACATGTAGCAGAGTGTTGCTACATGAAAGCCAACATATGTATATATAAACCAGACTTAAACCAAAAGATAATGTGTTGCAGCATTACATAAACATCATATTTGTAACTCATAGTTTGCTCGAAGTCATAAATATGCAATAACAAATTTTAACTTAGGTTTAGCAATTGTAGATCCGCATGTTGTGACGAGCATGTTGCAACATGAAAGCAAACAGATTTTTGTTTTTCAAATAAACTGCAGAAATTTTAAATAGCATGCTGCAACATGAAACGAGCATAAACCATTCCCCCCCCCCCCACCCCCGGTCTACTAACTTGCATTAATTTAAGACATCAACGTTGCAACAACAAATTACACCACGGGGAAGACAACCTATCAACACAAGTTGGTCTTACATAAGATGATCATGATATTCTAGCGCGTCAACCAACATCATCCTCCAACAATCACATGCCTAGAAAGTTTTACAATTAACTTGAATAAGTACAAAATACCCTTAAAACTTAAATGTAATTTCATACTTTAAAACTAAATTATGTTATGTAAACATACTAACAAAATGTTACAAAT
Source organism: Osmanthus fragrans (assembly GCA_019395295.1). Taxonomy (NCBI): domain Eukaryota; kingdom Viridiplantae; phylum Streptophyta; class Magnoliopsida; order Lamiales; family Oleaceae; genus Osmanthus; species Osmanthus fragrans. The sequence goes on along the minus strand of CM033347.1, from coordinate 17,344,756 downwards.
TATCGATCAATGTTCTTATAAAAAAGATCATCTCAATCTCAAATTGAGATAATTTGTCAATTTAGTAGTACAACATCATTTGAGTTCATCGCACTCTCAAATATAAAACTCTTTATTCATCATAATATCAAATTTATGGTCATTAATCACATCATATCAAGAATAAAATATAAAATCAGCTTTAAATATTCATAAATGGAGTAATACTATTCAACACCACTTGTGTCAAACACTCTTCTAGGTGACAACTACATGATAATAAATGATAGGTTCAATAAAATGCAATGTCACAGAAATTAGATATGATCGATACATTGAAGCACTCGAATTGTCTATGCAGAAACTACATACTCAATGGACTTGACAACACATCATATAATGTGGACTGCAATGCAGAGTCTCCGAAAGAATTGTGGGATTCTTTGGACACCAAGTACAAAATCGAATATGCCGACACAAAGAAATTCATTGTCGATCATTTTTTGGATTACAGAATAGTTGATAGGAAGACTATCATATCCAGCAAGACTATCATATCCTAAATTCAAGAATTTCAAATGATACTCAGTGATATCCATTTTGAATCAATGAAACTCAATGAGTCATTTGAAGTTGCCGCACTAATTAAGAAATTGTTAACATCATGGAAGGACTTCGGAATTACTTGAAACACAAGTGCAAGGAAATAAAACTTGAAGATATCATTGTTCAAAAGATAGTCACAAATCTGAAAAGAGGAGTGATACATTTCAATTGTTGGAATCAAAGGCCAATATAGTGGAAAGAGGTTCTAAGGTTAATAAAAAGAGGAAGCACAATGACGAAGAGCAATCTAGCTCTTCGGAGTCTCCAAAAAGTTCAAAGACAACTATTATAATTACCACAAGGTGGGACATCAATCTAGAGATTGGCGAAAGCCAAAGAATATCAAGGGACAAAATGCTTCTGCTAATATAACATAATATGACAAACCTTTTTGCCAAGGTTTAAGATATAAATCTTTTGTTGATCATCTCTGAATGCAACTTAGAAGATAATACTAAGAAATGGTGGATAGATACTGGAGCTATTTGTCACATATGTGCAAATCGGTGGATTTTGTCTACTTACAAGGCGATGGACCATAATGAACAACTCTACAAATAAAACTCTACATCTTCCAAAGTTGAAGGACATGGAAAGATCGTACTGAAAATAATTAGTGTGAAGAAGCTTACATTAAACGACGTTCTTTATGTGTCCAAGATTCGTAAGAATTTAGTATTAGTTCCTCTATTAAACAAGAATGGATTTAAGTTTGTCTTTGTATGAAACAAATTTTTCCTTACTAAAAATGATATGTTTGTAAGAAATGGCTAATTAAATGAGGGACTTTTCAAAATGAATGTAATGATTGTTGTACCTCAAACTATGAATAAAATAATATCTTTTTTCTTACTTGCTTGGATTGTTTAATATTTTGCACGAACGACAAAAATATTTTAATTTTTATACTTTACAGAAATTAATTAAATTGAATTTATTATCAAAGTGTGATTTAGATCATAATCATAAATGTTATATACATGTGGACGTCAAATGTATTGTCTACCCTTTTGTTCTATCAATAGAGTATCAAATCTCTAGATTTAATTCATACTGACATATGTTTAGTCCTTGTTTGAGCCTCATTTTTCATCAAAATGCGTTCTTGAACAATGACTTGATCTCATTTCAACCACACATTCTCCAATAAAATTATATTACACGTAAATCCAAAAAAATTTCTTATTTTTTAACTATACATTCTCCATCATAACATTTTTGCAAAATGATTTTTTTGAAAAAAAAAAAAAAAAAAAGCAGGCTCAACCAACCCCTCAAAGTATGTTCATACTAGAGACATAGTAGAGACGATAAAAAGTATTTTATCACTCTTATTGTTGATTGTAACTTGATTTGTGATGTTTATTTCAAAAGCAAAAATGAGGCAGTTGAAATCTTTAAACACAATAAGTTGGAAGTTAAAAATCAACTTAGTGAAAAGATTAAGGAAATAAGAATTGATAGAAGCGGTGAATATCATTCTCTTTAAACAATGTTGTTCAGAACGTTGAATTATTCTTCAAACATCATGCCATATTATCCTCAATCTAATGGAATTGTTGAATGTGAAAATAAAACATTGACAGAGATGATAAATGCTATGTTGATGAGTTTGGGATTACACAAAAATTGTAGGGAGATGGTTTGCTTTCTGCCAATTATATTTTCAACAAATTATCACATCAAAAAATGCACAAGATACCTTAGTAATTATGGAAAAGCCACAAACCTAACTATAAATACGTAAAGATATGGAGATGTTTGGCTAAGGTAATGGTTCCTAAATCCCTAAAAAGGTTAAAATAGAACCTAAAACTATTGATTGTGTATTAACTGGTTATACTTACCATAGTAGTTCATACATATTTATTGTTCATAAATATGAAATTCAAAGTGTTCATGTTAATTATATTATTGAATCGAGAAATGCTATATTTCTTGAAAATATTTTTCCTTATAACATGCAAAGTGAATCAAATTCACTAAAGGGACCTCATGAAAATGAAGAGGTTATAGATTGTGAATTTATAAATGAAGAAGAACCTAGATGTAGAAAGAGTTTTAGGACGACAACCTCCTTTAGACCTGATTTCTAACATGTTTATCAAAAAATGAACCTCAAAATTATAAAGTGGCTATGTCATCTACCGAAACTTCATAATGAAAATAAGATATTCATGTGAAATTGAATTCATACTTTAAAACCATACATGGAAATTAATAGACTTCCATGAGAATTATAAAGCTATACTTGTTATTAAAGGCTACAAGCAAAAGAAATGTCTTGACTATTTCCATACGTATTCACCCATTACAAGAATTACTTTTGTACATATGTTTATAGCGAAAGAAGCATTGAATAGTTTGGATATACCTCAAGTAGATGTTAAAATGACTTTCTTGAATAGTGAATTAGATTTTTTTTTTAAAAAGTGACATAGAGCAACATGAAGGATTTGTTGCCTCAGGACAAGAAAATAAATTTCATTGACTTGTTAAGTCGCTTGATGTATTAAAGCAGGACCCTATGAAATGACGTGAAAAAATTGACACAATTATGATGTCAAATGATTTAAAAATTAATGTGTGTATGTCAGGAGCACTAAAATGAATATATCATGATATGTTTATGCGTAAATGACATGCTAATTATGGTTAATAATGATATCATAATGCAAACTACTAGAAGGATGTTAACAAGTATGAAATGAAATATTTGAGTGTCGTTGATGTTATATTAGAAATTAAAATCTCTAGAATATCTAATGCTCTCATATTGTCTCAATCACACTATATTGAGAAGATTCTTGATAGTTTCAAGAAATATGACATTATTCCTATGAAGACACCAACTGATGCTAGTATGCATATTGTTTCTAATGTTTATGATAGTAAGTCTCACTTGGAATATTTTTGTATTATTAACAATTTAATGTATATCATGAATTGCACTCGATTTGACATTGCGTGCTCTATTTGTAGGCCAAGTCGATATACTAATTATTTGAGCAATGAGCATTTGAAGGCAATTGTTAAAGTTTTAGGATATTTAAAACATATCAAAAACTTTAGATTGCATTATTCGAGATATCCAACATTATTTGAAGGATATTGTGATGCAAGTTTGATATTAGATAGTAAAGATTCCAAGTCCACGAGTGTTAAATGTTCACACTTGGAGGTGTTGCAATATCGTGAATTTTTTTCAAAACAAACACATATAGCTAAATCAATGATTGAATTCGAATTCATTGCATTAGATAAAGATGAGAAAGAAGTCGAATGGCTATAGAACTTTCTAGAAGATATTCTATTTTGGGTAAAGCCTTTGCTTGTTATATATACCCATTGTGATAATCAATTGACAATTGAAAGGGCACAAAATGCCATGTATAACGATAAATCTTAAAATTATACATAGTAGATACAATGCCGTTAGATAGTTGCTATCAACTAGTATTATCTCAATAGATTATGTGAAATCAAAATAAAATATTGTAGATCTGCTAACTAAATTTTTGATAAAAGAGCAAGTTTAAATTCATTGAGGGAGATGGTGTCAAAGCCGAAAAGTAACCAAGAGTTTCCATGGTGAAAACCCAACTTAGTTGACTAGATATCCCAAGATCTAGGTTTAATAGGATAATTGAACTGTGAAAAACACAGTACGTAGTATTAGGGAGATTTATTACTGCTGCATATTCCTATGATAAGACAATACCTAACTGTCCCAAAATAGGTTAAGTTACGTTTTTAATGATACTTCAATCTTGATTCGTTCAAATGGAGTATAACCGAATACTATTTATGGAGATCGCCTATGTGAATGAGAATGAGCCTATTCTATGAGAATTATGTGAATATGAATTCTCTACTAAGAGTTATCCAATCCAAAATGGACACAAACATGTGTTCTAAGGGAATTGAGTTAGTTTATACGAATGACTGATTATTCAAAGCATCATGCTACTTAATGATCAAGTAAATTAGATATATTTCTACTATGAATAGTTCGAAGTCTCTGGCTACTTATCTCGATGCAATTTCTCTTCACTTGTACTCGAAAATTCGTATACATTGTTTTATTGTATTGGAAAAACTAATAGTTTGGGACCAAGCATATTCACGTTCTACTATATGAGATGCTTAATATGATACATTTATTTTTCAAAAGCCATTTAAAATTAAACGAAATATTTGATGTCTAATTCACCAACTTGAGATTTGGAAAAGGGAAGAATTTGATTTGGTTGGAAATTATTGAACTCTTGTCCCACATAGTAAACATTGAAAACTTTTTTTTTATATAGTTTATATAGTGGAAGTTTAGCAATTGAATTTGGATTCTAAGAGACACCACTATCTTTGAAATGGAGGGACCTAAACTTATTGTGTTTGGTCCAAGCCCACATGGGCACGTCTTGCCGTCGACGGTCATTTCAGTTCTGCACGGCACAAGCATGTGCATAGGTCCAAGTTTATATGTTTGATTCTGGGTCCGATACGATTCGATCTAATTCGTGTGTGGGACCCGGTAGGTCCTTGTCCTATATATCTGTTTTTGTTTACAAAATTTATTTACATTTCTAGCTATATTGTTATTAATCAAAATTAATAGGTACTTAGTGAAATTATTTCTAACAGTAATTTAGATTTCAACCATTATTTCGTGTAATTTTTTGTGACGATCCATGAACTTTCTATCATTGTCATCTTTTTTTGTAACAGATATCCATTAATCGACCTAATTACGTCTGTAAACTAACTTAATAGAGGCAGTGTTTCATTTTGAATAGAGCTATCTGCTATTTTTGAAGGTTTGTCTAAAATATCACCATTGTTCTAATAAGGCTTGTAGAGTGTCTAAATTACCACAAATAAATCTATAAATAGACTTCATGGTGCTAGAAAATTTACAACATGTTCATTGCAAATTTTCGTTCTTTGACTCTCACTTCTCTCTCTTATTCTTATATTGTTTTCAAAGTATAAAATATTTCATTGAGTGCATTGAAATTCCTATTGACTAACGTGCTCTTTACACACCATAGAAGGGAGTAAATTCGTCTTAAGGACTTGTCGTGAAGTTATTATGCTGGAATTGAAATTCTGATCATGTTGATCATATTGTTACTATTTTTAAGTGTACGCTAGTAATCTACAATCATAGGTTTCTTCAAATTGTTTGAATGAGAAAATAATACTTAAAAAAAAAAAAATTGTCCTTCACTATCAAAAAATGTAGTAAACTTTGTTTCTTTATCAAAATTTAGAAAAATTGGATTTTAAGGGAGAAAAGTATTTAAAAAATCCCATATAGTTTCATTGTTGAATAAAAATAAAAATAAAAAATGTAATGCCCTCTTCTTCTTCTTCTTCCCCAGTGGTTGATGGCCATTGGGGTTAGAATTTTTGGTGGAAGACATTTTAGTATTTTTAGACAGCTCTTTCTACAAATAATGATCTTGTAAATTCTTGCAAGCGTGCGAAATTGTTGAAAGTAATATGTGATGAATTAAGTGTATTGTCCCATGAGAAATAAGTTGTAATTATAGTGTGCTAGTTTTCTATCAAAATCGATGTAATTGACACAAAAGAGATTATGGTGATTGTTATTATCCTAAATTAAACTACGAACTATATAAATGCATTTGTTTGTATTAAATTATGAAATGAATGTATTGGATGTCGGAATCTACCTATTCACATCTATCTCCAATTCTTGACTTACGTAGTTTAGCGATGTTCAAGTTCTTGTGACAATCGATAATTCCATTTTATCAACTTTTATTTCAAAGATAAATCAAACAAATTCTAAGCACGACCCATACCTATTCCTAGTCCGAATTCATATGCGAAGACATACATTCAATCACACGCCTATCTAACAAGATTGCACACGCGACAAATGCTATTCATAACATTTATTGCATGTGTGTTAATTATGTAGTATTCTGAACCAATTGTTAACTTTCTAGCACTACAACAAGCAACAAGTTATCTAATTGATTATAAAGCAATCAAATAACAATATAAGCATGCATAATTAATCAAGAACACGTGAATTTACTAAACTAATTGTCCATAAATTAGATATAAATGACCAATAGCCTCATTATCATCAATGCACAATAGAATTTATCCTAACATATCTATAGATAAATTACACAATAAGTTATGAAAAGACATCACACGAATGAAAGAACAAAAGAAATAACTTGAAAACTCAATTTCTTGGCCTTGAATCTTGAAACCAAGCTCTGTATCTTCAATATCTTGTGTTATGTACTTTGTAAACTCTTCCTAGACTTCTTCTATGTATTATATCATTGTAAGATAGGTTTTTGACGGACTCCAATAGGTTAAGAAGAGGCTAGAAAATTATATCAGAAAGAGTTGGAACGAAATAAGAAAACTAGCTCGTTAGCTTTCGAGCATACCCATGTGCATGCATGGGTGTGTGGCTTGTCTTGTGCATGCAAGGCCTGCAAGCTCATGCCTACGCATGACTTTCCTCTTGGGACCAATTTTATAAATTGATCCCTGAACTTTTCTGCAAGTGCATTATGATCTTCCTGCATTTTTTTATCCTATTATCTTATATTCTAATCCAATTGACTCCTAATACTATCCAATCTTCAATTTAAAATCCGAATAAACTTTTAAATATTTTCATTTTAGTTTTTCCCATTTTCGCCCCTTTCTGTTCCTATAATCCAATTCCGTCATTTTTATCAATCTTTACCTAGCAAATACAATATATGCATAATTAAGCCATAATTCATTAAAATAACAATTTTACGATCTAAATAAGTATACAAAGTTTACTTATCAAATAACTTAATGAAATGTAACCAACATTTATTAGAAAAAGCAACCACAAAGATTTGGGACCAAAAGTTGTAAGCGATTACCATTGAATAAGTTTCTTCAGTTTGAGTTAGTTTAAAAGCACGGAATGTATTTGCACCATCACCATCTTCAAATAATTTTTTTTAAGGTGGCACCATGAATAATGCGTAACGAAGCAGCACCCAATTCATCGGCAATTCCCATCATATGAATTGAGTTTAGCATCCAATTGTGAAATCCTTGAAAAAAGAGGACAAATCGAAATATAGCTGTTACACCAAAACTAGGTACTGAGAACACAATTGACTATTGGAATTTAAGAGGAATTTTTGGGGTATCTTAATTGCGTTGTTTAAATATTATTAAGCCATGTTTGGGCTCCATTTTAAATGAGGTTCTGCAAAAAAAAATTAAAAAATTGTATTTTGAAATGATATTTTTTTGGAAAATGTGTGGTTAAAAAGTAAAATAAAATTTTAGATTTACGTGTAATATTATTTTATTAAAAAATGTGATTGAAAGTGAAGAACGAGAAAATTGCATTAAATTTTATTGGAGCCCAAATAGTGGCTAAGTTCTTTCGCTCCCTTCACAGCTGCATCTCCTTATTATTATTATTTGTTTTTTTTCACCTATAAAGCTAAAGAACAAGAATAAAATTCTTTAATAGTTGAAAATTTTATATTAGGATTATTTGGAAAATGAAGAAAGGGCAAGGAAACATATTTGAGAATTTTCTTTGTATTCTATTTTTACTAAGGGTGCGTTTGATCGCAATGGTGGAATTTGGGTGAAAAGAAAACGAATTGTAGGGAATTAAATTGCATAGAATTTATTTTAGAGGGAATTGTAATTAATGGTGTTTGATTGATATAATTTTTCACCTTATCCGTTTGACTTTGTTTTTCATGCAAATTGTTACTTTTTTAGATAAATTTTTTTACAATCTGTATTAAAATTTGTTTGGATTGCCCAAAAGTAAAAAATTAAAAAAATTAAAAAAAAAATTTCATAAATTTTTGGTATTCATTTGACTTCGTTTTTCATGTAATTTGTCAGTTAAATAGATAAAAAATTTTACCGTTAGATTTAGAATATATTTTCATTGCCAACAAAGAAAAAAAAGGAAAAAAAATACCTAACAAGGTGGAAAGCAAATTTCCACCAAAATCATAAGAAAATAAATTCCTACTTTTGTGCTTCAGGGGGTTGTACCTACAAGTTGATGGCAAACATTTTTCCTGAGAAAAAATGTCAATCAAACACCACAAAATGGTGTTTTTCATTTCCACCCAACTTTTCACACTATCAAATAGGGCCTAAGATCTTTTTTGGACCATAATGTGTATAATAAAGGCTGTTTGATTAGAGTCCGTTTGATTGCAATAGTGAAAAATGGGTGGAAAGAAAATGAAAGGTATGGAATTGAATTGTCTAGAATTTGTTTTACAAAGAATTGTAATTAATGGAGTTTGATTGGTATAATTTTTCACCTGGTAAGTTTTTCGTTTGGCTTTATTTTTTACGCAAATTATCAATTAAATGGATAAATTTTTTTACCATTGACTTTGGAATGTGTTCCAATTGCTAAAAAAAAAATTGTCAAAAAGTTGGAAAACGTTTTCCCACCATTATGGTGGAAAAACATTTTCTAACTTTTGTGCATAAACCGCTTGTACCTTAGAAAATTTGGAAAATGTTTTCCCTAAAAAAGTAGTGCAATCAAACATGTAAATAGTAAAAAATAGGAAAACGTTTTCTACCTTTCACGGAAAACTTAGGCTATCAAACGGACGCTAATATCTTAAAATTGATTTACATAATAAATGAAGATAAAAATTACACACTAAAAGGGAATAAATTCGGCAAGAATAGAACACAAAATATGAGTTCAAAAAAATCAATATTCGGAGTAAGAGTATTAACAAATTGTAACACATAGTAGCAGAGTTGGTTTCTAGCAATGGAAATTAAACTAATTTATTTATAATGGATAAAAGCAGAAAATGTCTTGTCCTGCACTACGAAAAAAGGAGTAAATTTTGTTTCATTATGAAAATTCAGAAAAATGGATTTGTCAAGGGAAAAAAATTATAACAAATTTTAGTATAGTTTCATAGTTGTAAAAAGGAAAAGAAAAGGATTATCCGTTAGCCCAAAAAGTTTTTGTATTTTTATTGAATAAACAGAGTGCCATCAAATAAACCAGCTTTGAAGCTTGTTCTCTCTCTTCAAATTCCTTTTCCAAGACCATTGAAGTTCTTCCTTCAATCAAAGGAAGAATTCCAAGAAAAAATCTCAATCAATATCAATGCAGAAAATCTGAGAATCCATTTTCTGTGGAATGTGAGTTTCGTATCTATTTTTCTGCTATTTTTTTTTTAAAAGAATGATTATAATTGAGACTGAAACACGACAAAACACATTGGCCTTAATAATAATTAATTATTGGACTAGATGGAAATCAATGGGATTAGCAAATTCAGGCGAACTGTGAATCTGACGAGACACATTGGCCTTAATAAAAGGGTCCATTTAGCATGAAAAACGACATATAAATGATTTAAGTTGAGATTATGTATGTGAGTTACAGTAGTACTGCACAACGTCATCACCACTGTCCACGATTTTCATTCTTATTCTAGTTGAAGACATTGCTTCATACAGTAGAATGTGCGGAGTAAAATGAAGACACATGTACAAAACAACACTTATTAGAATTTAAACTACGGAGTGTCGTTTTTGTTAAAAATAAAAATAAAAGAAACGACAAATTCTTCATTTGAATACGGAAATGTTGAGCTCAATGGTATGAAGAATGAGATGGATCGAGGGAGTGCAAGAAGCTGCTTTAAACTCAACAAAATGGAGTTAAACAATTCAATAAAAATATAGTTTCATAAGGTGAAAAAATGGCAGTGATCAACATAAATAAAACATAAACAATAAACATAAAGATAAAACATAAATATTAACAAACTCATTCTACTGGTTTATCACCAACCAGTAGAGGAGAGGGAGATTTGTTTGAATGTCCACATCTTGTATATTTCTTGGTGTGGTGCTCAAGATTACAAGGGGCTCTATTTATAGAGCAATGTGATAGACAATCTACCAACTAATACACCAATTAGACCACTTGTTTAACTCCCCTTAGGCTAGTACATGCCTAAATATAATAACATTTTTCATACCAAACTAATTGGATTTCTACCAAACTAGACTTAAAATGGAAACCACAAATTACAAATAATTTGGTTGACAACTAAGTGTCACAAATACCCAACAAACTCCCGATCGACACTTAGATTGGAAAACAAATTTGTGTGTCAAAATTTTGATCCATCTTCATCATCAATTTTTCTTCATTTTTCTTGGCCATTGCTACTGCTGAAATTGCTTGCTGAATTTTCCATCTTGAATACCGATTTTCTTCAACATTTGTATACATACAGGATTTACAGATTCAATCATACCGGATTTCAGTTATGCATACCGGATTTGGCACTTACTGGATTTGGACAATTTTAGGTAGCATACCGGATATCATCATACCGAATTTCAATTGCATACAGTATATCAACATTCGCATACCGGATTTCTGCTTCTTTGGCTTACCGGATTTCAATGTCACATACCGGATTTGGTTTGCATACCGGATATGGACTTCGCATACCGTATATAACTTATGCATACCATATTTCAACAGATGCCGAATTTTACAGCTGCATATCAGATTTCAACATTTAAACAGCGATTTTGAGTCATTTTCATCTTCTTCTTCAACATTTAACTCTCATTGTCTTGGTCTCTTTTCAACTTTCAACAATACTTGCAAGATCCTTTGCAAGAACAAAATGGTTCAGTTCGATCCTTTTTCTTTTGAAAAATGATCAGTCATTTAACCAATGAAGGCTGCTGGTGTGCCTATGATTTTTCCAACATTTTGAAACATTGAAACACAGGTTCTTTCACTTGGTTTTGTCCAAGAGTCCTTAAGCCGTTCTCAGGCTGTCACTACAAGGTTCCAATGGTCATTTGCACTTAAACTGGTTTTATCCAAGAGTCCTTGAGCCATTTTTAAGAGGGCTGTCACTACAAGGTTCCAAGGACTGCTGCTAATCCAACGTGCTTTCAGCCACCTTTTAAAACCACAAGTGGAGGGCATGGAGCTGGTTACTTTTCTCACTGTGAAAGTGCCGAAATACAGATTGTTAGCTACTTGTTAAATGGATATGATTATCCATGGATCTTCCCAGACCTTCAGCTGTAACAACAGAGTTTCACAGAGCTCGAACAAAGCTAGTCATTACAGGGCCTGATCCTAAGGATCTTCTCCTTGCTGCTTACATGTTGGCAACTCTCTTTAGAGAGTGCACTGAAAAAAAAAGAAAGATAAAACACAAACTAAAGGGATTTTTTGAAATCTTTTTTTTCTTTACAAAGCAAATACAGCGTTTGAAAATGATTTGTTTGGCCCTTAAGATCATTGATGGCTCTGATATCATGTTAAAAATAAAAATAAAATAATCGACAGATTCTTCATTTGAATGCGGAAATGTTGAGCTCAATGGTATGAAGAATGAGATGGATCGAGGGAGTGCAAGGAGCTGCTTTAAGCTCAACAAAATGGAGTTAAACAGCTCAATAAAAATGTGATTTCATAAGGGGAAGAAATGGCAGTGATCAATATAAATAAAACATAAATATTAAAACCTCACTCTGCTGGTTTATCACCAGCAGAGGAGAGGAAGAGAGACTTGTTTGAATCTCTACATCTTGTATATGTCTTGGTGTGGTGCTCGAGATTACAAGGGGCTCTATTTATAGAGCAATGTGATAGACAATCTACCAACTAATACACCAACTAGACCACTTGTCTAACTCCCTTTAGGCTAGTACATGCCTAAATATAATAACATTTTTCATACCAAACTAGTTGGATTTCTACCAAACTAGACTTAAAATGGAAACCACAAATTACAAATAATTTGGTTGACAACTAAGTGTCACCAATACCCAATAGTTTTCATCAATTCCATGTATGTTTGTCTTTGTCTGCTGATATAAGCCTAATATATAGAAATCGTACTTGATTTAAAGTTGTTGCTCGGAGGTTGATACACTGGTATGCAATTGAATATTTGTATACTAGCAATGAAGTTACTCAAATTCTAATAAATTCGTCGACACAAGATAGCGGCAGGTTATTAACGAAATTAGTTAAAACGACACATGAAATTAGTGTAATTACTTACAAGATGCACATGTTGGTCATTATTGTGTAAACTTCGTATCAACCGTGGTATTCACATATAGTGATAATGTGTCTTCATTTTTGTGTTGGAAATGGTTTGGTGATTAATGAATTAGGTCAACTTTGAGCTTCAATTTTAGTGGGACCCATATTTCAATTTTAAAGGGACCAAGTATATTCACGTTCTACTCCACGAGATGGTTAAGGCAATATATTTATGAGGGAAATTGCAATAGATGTCAATTTTTGGGTTTGCATTTGCAAAAATGTCACTTTTTTGTACTCATTGCAAGATTTTCAATTTCCTTCATTTTTGTACATTTCTGCCCCTATTAGATAATTTCAATGGCTTACATGTCCTTCAATGAATTCGATTTTACTAGAAGAAAAATTGTATAATAATAGTACAGATGTCAGGAAGATTTGGGAGGTCTATTTTGAAATTGAGAAAAAAAAAAAAAAGAAACAAAATAACAAAATTAACCTTTTCATCTACCTGCTCCTCTAAACCCTAAAATCACTAATCACGCCCCCTCTCTCTCATTCGAACGGCCTGCTCAGCGTCGACAACCACCGATGCACTCTTTACCGCCGACGAAGAGCACATGAAAAACAAACTCACTCCTTATTCAAACACGCATTGACGAAAACCACACTAGTAATATTTCCCTCTGCCTCTCTCATTCGAATCGCCCGCCTAGCCGTCGACAACTGTTCGCTAAAATATTATGCCGCAAGCGCACGGGTCGCGTACAAATAGTAAAGTGGACTTTTTGAGTCCAAGTTGATCCCACAAAGAGTGTTAATCTAAATTACAAGTATGTGGATTCAAATTAACGAAATTGACATACACATTTATAAACTTGAAAAACGACTAAAATAAAAAGGAAATGATTTGATTAAAAACTTTAAATAACAATTTAAAAAGTGAAGGGTTTTCTGATTTAAAAGAGGTTGGAATTTATGATTTCGCTTAACCGTCGTTTCATTAATATCAAACCAATAAAGCACATATGCAAATTATCGAAATACAAAGTTAGACCTGATTCTCCAAATTTAGTCAATAACCTCTATCGAGTGAAATTAATCCTAATTGATTAAGTCTATCCACGATATCTCTATGCCGATTAACACTTAACCAATTGCATTAAAATTGTTGTGAGAATACTCAAATGGTCACCTAAGGTAGGTGTATATCTCTATACACCTAAACAAGCATAGTATACTACACAACTTAGGGCAATAATTATTTTGGTCTAGTTAGTGTAACAATTTCTCAATAATTACCCCCAACCACTTAACACGTCATTTAGTGATCAAGTAAATGAAGGAAAATCAAACATAATAATTAATACACCATGATTTTGATAACAAATGCATCATTCAAAACATGTAAAGATATTAATGAAACTTGGTTAAACTACTACATAAATTCCAACACAAAATACTTAGCTCATTATATATAAATAATAACAAAGGAGATTATGTATACAATACATTACAAAGCTTGGAAAATAATGGAGGAAATACAAAAGTATAGATACAACCCTTTTGTAGTGTAGATTTGAATTCCTCCAATGGTTCTCCACCTTCTTGATGTAATCTCCTTGTTATATCCAATTGTGCTTCCCAAAAATGAGTCAAGAACACTAAAGAACTAAAACTAAAAGAAAGAAAAAGAGAGAGAAGAAAAACAAAACTAAACTAGAGAGGAGGAAGAGAGTGAATTGTTGTGCAAAGGTTACTATCCTAGAATATTAGATATTCTAGGATATTTTGTTTTACAAACTAAAAATCCTAAAATATCTACCAATAAACAACCCCAAAATAATGCAAGTTGGATCAATTAAAAAGGTGGACGGAATTTTAAACCGCCTATCAATTTTAACTCTATGCGGCCGTATGGTTGAATTCCATGTGGCCGCATGGAAGAGCCAAGAGAGAGAGACTTGAAGTCTCTGCCCAAGCCATGCAGTCGCATGGTTATGAGTCATGCGACCGCATGGCTCAATCCAAAAATTAAATTGCAGCTCAGTCCTTCCAGATTTGCACATCAGGTCCTTCATCTTTAATCACGTACAATTTGGTCCTCAGAATTTGACTTTTATTACATTCATGCCCTTTTATAATTTGTACTCCAAGTCCTTCATCATTCTGACTTGTGCACCTTAGTCCCCAGCTTCACAAATTTGTACGTTTTAAGTCTTTTTTGACTCCTTTTAGCTTCGTTTTCCTTCTTGTCGGGGTTTTAGCCTACAAAAATAAAAATTACACAATTATGCATAAAAATTTACTCAATTTCATCAATAATAAGTTCCCAAAAAGTGTAAGATAAGTGTGTAAAAACACACTTATCAACAACCACAGGTAAAATCTCCACCGCCGACGAAGACTACAAAAAAAAACCCACTACCCATTCAAACATGCATTGAAGAAATTATCATATTAATCGCTCTTTGAACTGCAACAGGTGTCTCGCAATCTGATTTTTGGATTCCAACCACGGGGAAAATGTCCATCGCCGACGAAGACCACGCAGAATAGGAGAAACATCCACCACCAGATTGATCCCATTCACTACTATATATATATATATAGCGATAGTATATGTTTCGCCATATTTAAACTGAATAAGTGCATTTGATAATGGCCAGTATTTTTATCATCCTACTGACATGGTACATAATTCTCATCATATGCAAGTCCCCATTTCCTCATCTTCAGGACAATTGGGCTTCCCCAAAATTCTGGCCCAATTGTGTTTTTGCTTTTATTGACTTTCCTTCATAATTTTTTTTTTCAATTTGACGGTTGGAGTTTGGACTTATAAAAAATAATTTATTTTCGTAGTTATTAACCGATCTGAACCGAACCAAACCGAACCAAATCGACTTACGTGGTTATGATGCGGTTATGGTATGGCCAAAAATTTGGTGGTGCAGTTATGGTTTTGGCTGAACCGACCCCAAACCGAACCATTGTTATCCTTAATATTGTGTGCCAATTGATTTGACGGTGTGGAGTTCCATATCTACCTTTCAATTATCATAATATTTCACATGGACATATTTTGTGTTATGTTCTGTGATTTTTCAGTGCTTGTTGGCATCCTTAAGATAATACATGTAGGAAAATTCCATTTAAAAGTTCAATGTAGTTGTAGATACCATCTCCTTAAAATTTATTACTTGCTTTGAACCCATGTGATATAATCCGGGCTACGCTAGAAACCATCAAAAATCCGAAGCATGTTGGAGAGAAATTTGAGCCAAATCCGAGACTTCAAAGAGTTTATAAAAGCTATACATTTACATGTTCAAGCAATGGAGTTCATATTATTAAAGACCACATGCCAAAGAATAAGTTTCATGTTGGGGTCGAGTTCGAAAATCAATTGGATCAACACGAAAGTTATGCAATTATTTTCAGTCTCATATTGAAACCTGTTTTTGACATGGTAAATGATCAAATTGGAGGATTATGTCTGAAGAAAAGTTGTAGCCCTTTAAGTAATCTTTTCAATCGGATATCGGTAGAGAAAGTTATGACCAAAATACTGAAAACTATCCGGCGGGATAAAGATTCTGTCCAACCGGACGAGCCATACCGGACGTCCGGTACAACGTGTCCGGTAGGACAAATTTTTTGTACGATTTTTCCTATTTTGATTAGAATTTGTTATTTTTTTATAGTTTTGAAGAAAAAGGAAGAGAGTTACAAAAGAGTGAAATGGAAGTTGAGCTGCAAAAAGAGAATGAAGAAAAATCTTTGGAGATAAAAGAGGAGAAACAAATGATCTTGAAGGAAGGTGAGCGTGAAGTTGAGGAGGAGTTGGTGAAAACTAATAATTCCCTCCCTATTTTGAATACTTATGTTTTACAAGTTATCGAAGAATTATTTCCAGCAAACTATCCCATTGGAATACCACCCGACCCGGAGATTGAGTCTCAAATTGACTATCAAGGTGGGATGAAACTAACCGACCCTACACTACTTTGGAAATTTCTTTATTGCCGGTAATTGACTTTGTGATTCCCGAGGAGACAACGAAATTTCAAAAGTACTAGAGGAACTTCATATGTAGGGGGTCAAATGAAATTGATGATCCGAAGGGCAACGTAGGAGCATTGGGTTTGAAATTGTTTCATGTGCTTGGACCAAGTAAAACAAGGAGGATACATGGACAGTCATCAGATGGAGCTGTTATTGGAGCACTCCACACTTGCAAGGTCAAGCAGTCAAGGCGAATACATTTTGATCTATGTGAAGGTTACTGGGAGTTCATGCCGCAACATCTATGGTTGATTGAGGTTGTGCTACAATACATCCATACCTGCAAAATAGATAGGTACCATGTATTGATCCTATGCCATGCGAGGAACAATTTTTCATTTGGTCCAAGTGGTGTAGTGATAAGACTTGTAGCATGTTGGTTATTCCCTACGCAATCACAAGGCATGGATTCGAGGGCGAATCCTTTCGAAGAAAGAGGGGATGATATGATCCGGGCTACGCTAAAAACCATCAAGAATCTAAAGCATGTTGGAGAGAGATTTGAGCCAAGTCCGAGACTTCAAAGAGTTGATAAAAGCTATACATTTACATGTTCAAGCAATGGAGTCCATAATATTGAAGATCACACGCCAAGGAACAAGTTTCATGTTGGGATCAATGTCGGAAATCAATTGGATCAACACGAAAGTTATGCAATTATTTTTCGTCTCATATTGAAACCTTTTTTTGACATGATAAATGATCAAATTGGAGGATTATGTCTACGCAAAGTTGTAGCCCTTTAAGTAATCTTTCCAAAGCACTTTGAATCACTTCAATCGGATATCGGTAGAGAAAGTTATGACCAAACTATTGAAAAGCTGTCCGACGAGATAAAGATTCTGTCCAACTGGACGAGCCATACCGGACGTCTGGTACGACACATCCGGTAGTACAGATTTTTTGCGCGATTTTTCATATTTTGACAAGAATTTGTTATTTTTGATAGTTTTCTTATTCTAGGACTCTAAATTTCGTGTTATTCCATATTTCCTAGGTTTTCCATAGTTTTCATATAAATAGGAATTTTATTTCATTGTTGTAACAATTAAGACTTTTGATTATGAAATTGATTTGAGAATTTTCTCTCCATGAATTTACTGAACTTATCAAATATTATGTAATATTTGTGGCGTTCAAAATATCGGATCATGAGTTCTTCAATTTGTAAGCAAGGGGTTCATTGTATCATCGTTATCTTTGGGTTTCTTGTTTCACCTTGTTGGGTTCAAAATCTAAAACAAATTCAGGTGAGATTTCGAGACTTTGTGATCAAGAGGTCGTTGGTTTAATATACACTCGGTTGCTTAGTTCAACGTTTAGAGATTAAATCCTAAACATTGGTCGTATTTGGGCATTCTTGGGATCCAGTTCATTCTCCCGTGGGTTCGATAGCGTTCGTGCTAACCGGGTTCGCATTACCATGTACGAAGCATAATATGATTTGACATATTTAACGGTTAGATCAAAGTGACATGTCATGTTCAACTGGCTAATTGTTGTGAAGCAAATGACGGGGAGATGTTTTTAGCTCTTTCATGATTTGTAAGGATCAAAGACCCTCTTTCCTATGACAGAAATAATTTAAATGACATAACCATGGCTGAAGTGAAAGTCTCATTCGACGTTGATTGACTGCATTTCATGATGGGCTAGTGTTCTTGACGGATGATATTATGCATTGAAGAGTTTAATATCTTATTGATCGTTACATTATCTTGTGTTGTAGTTATGTGTTGACATGCGTATTCTTAATTAACATTTGCATTATTTTAGTTATTGCATAATATCGATTTACGTAGAAGTCATGAATATATTTGCTATCAGTTCAGTTAACTGGACAAATAGAGTCAACACATAACTGTCATTCCCGACAGTTAGCCTCAGTCATTCTCGACAGTTGGGTGGATCTCGACAGATGAACTGTCGTACCCGACAGTTTAACTCAATCATTCTCGATAGATGGGAGCATCCCATCGGGCAGTGGAGAACATGACCATTCATCTTACGATTTTTTGATTTGTTGTCGTACTCGGTAATACATTATTTACTCTCGTAGTACATGTACTTTGTATTACATGAGTTGCGTGTGTTTACGTTATATAATCTTCAAAGTATTTCGTTACATGATCCTTTTCATCTGTAGTAGTTCTTTATGAATTGACGTTTTTTTGTTTTCGAACTGTACCTTATAGAATAGATGGAATTCGAATTAGAGGTTCCAGAAAATGCCCGATTGTGGGCTCGCATTTCACAGCGAAGCAACCTTAAGTACGTAAAACGGGTCATGGAACATCTCGACGAGCGGCAGTTCTAAGACTTCCGTAACTCCTGCCTCGAGTTTCTTGTCAATGTTGCAGACATCCAATTCTCCGTCCAACTAATCCAACAACTCATTTTCAGATGCATATGGACTGAAAAGACACATGAATTATGGTTCAATGTACAGGGCTACTTCACTCGATTTGGGCTACAAGAGTATGCGGTCGTAGCGGGAGTAAGATGTGGTCTTCTCCAGGAGGGCGATCATTTTGATCGAGTCTTGAAAAAACAGAGACTGAAGGATAAATACTTCAAATCACTTGACAAATTTCATGTGGCCAAGTAGAGAATACCTTTCTACGACCCCTCGACAACCCCGACTGATCGTTACTAGCTCGGGCTAGCCCTCATTGTCAAAAAGTATTGATGGCTCCGGATAATAATGTCGACATAAATCCCACGACATTGTCAATCGTCGATGACCTAGACGTATTTTTCTCCTACCCTTGGGGTAGAGTTGGATACACTCGTATGTCACATGGATTTTGGGATAGCTGGGCGCGAAAATTTCACGAGGCGAAGAGGAAGAAGGAGAAGTTGATTAGCTACACTGTTCATGGTTTTCCCATCGCCCTGCAGGTAACAATCGTAATGTTATACAACGCTTTCATTATGTACGGGCATATATACTTATTTTCATGCATATGTAAACTCACGTGACATTTACTTTTATCCGATTTACAAATTTGGGCCTTCGAGGCGCTACCAGAAATTGGAGAACGGTTTGGTCAGCGCATTGGTGAACGATTGCCACGGCTTCTCTGCTGGACGGCTAAAAAACAACCACAACATCGGACGTACGAGTCGTTCTTCAAGAACACACATGTACTTTTCATGTTACGCGTAACCCACTGTCATTTGTGTTGTTAGTGCAGATACTTCTTCCTCAAAATTATCCTATTTTTGCAGCTTCATATGCATGCCAAAGGTACATATCTCTTCTCTTATGTCGTTCAAAGATCGTAGTGTGCCTACATTGGACAACATTGCCAGGAAAGTTGTCGATACATAGTTTGCTGCTGAGGCACCTGGCAGTGGAGGTGATGACCACCGTACAATGGGGCAAACAGATGAACATGACAGCCGAGCAAGATCTGAGGCTGAGAAGTCCGGTTGGGACAACGACGAAGGGTTGTTGGGTAGTGATGCTGAGTCCAGTTCTGATGACTGCACGGACGGCGATGATGCCAATTCCAGCGATAGGGAATGGGAAGAGAGCGAGTTCAAGGAGACCTAGGGGGCGATGGGGGTGTGTTACCGACACTGTCGATTGCTCCTAGACAATCTGCAAGTTCTGCAGCAGGCTAGCGAGTGAATGTTGAAGGAACGTTGTTGGATCAACGCATCCTTATAGAAATGCAGCTCCGGACAATCAAACTTGAAATCATGGAGTACGTTAGCGTCGAATTTGGAAGACTTAGGGACTTCATATCTGCAATCGTGCCCCAGCCTGGAACTATATGCGTTCATACTCCGCACGAAGTCCAGAACGAGCCCGATTTCTCGGGGACATTACTGCAAGGTATGTGTGTTACTTGTTTACAAGTTAAGCTCACTATTGTGAACGTCATTTGTTCATTTACTCTACTATGAATCCCTCACATTTTCACGTTGATGCATCTATGACTTAGATGACCATGGATAGCATGTAAGAACGGACCCGGAGGGTCATGACCGTACATTGCCCGATGCGAACAAGGAGGACACAGGTATGTGATACTATTGTATATTATGCTCATACCAAACTATCCACCATCATTCCAATTGTTCTGTAGTAGATATAGGAGGCAGCCATCGGTCCTCGGATGACTACAAGGTTCCGTCGGGTACCGAACTGCACGATGCGGAAGGTATGAGCGTTAGTCATTATAGATTATGTTGTTATGCTAATTGCAGTACCCTCAGATGTTTATCTTCTCATTTAAAGTAGACATAATTCAATTTCTATATGCGAAATGTAGGAGGCCGCATGGAGGCCAAAGTGTCAGGAAATCACAATGTCGAAGTTCCTTCTGCTCGGGGGGATACAGAGGTGGATAGTACGTTATGTGTTGCATTGGTTGTAATATCTGGTAACTTCGGTACTGTTTGATTATTGGGAACTTCATAGCCACTGTTCACTCTCGTTTTAGATGAAGACGAGGACACATGCGAAGACAAACAGCAGGTTGAGCACACTGTGCCTTGTGAAGGTGCCGAGGTTGTTCCCACAGCGAGGCGACGATTGACGCACACTCGTAAGCTTGCAACATCTACCAGGACTCCGTACACCAGAGAGACAAAGAAGAGATCAAAGAAATGAGTACGTCGTTCATCTCTTAATCGAACCATGCATGAGTTATTTCTGCACGTGTTCTGTCTTCGGTGTTTGTCATTTCCCATGTTCACACATCGTTCTCCTGTTGTGTGCAAAATGTTTTTCTATAGACTTAATCTGCTTGCAATTAGGAAAAGATTGTTTGATACGTGTTCCTCCATTATGCATTTCGTTCGTCTTCGTTCTTGCATACTTGCTGTTATTATTCACATTTCTATGCTACTTAATTTAGCGGTGTGTTATGTTGTGAACGTTTACGTGCATGTGATGGCTGGAGTTGGGAATTATTAGTGCTTCATAATCTGATGTAGCGAAGCTTATTTTTTTAGGTAAAATGGTGACACAAGCTAATGATTGGACTAGGTACCTTTTGATTAGAATGCGGAATGGGGCAAAGTAAAGAACCAACATTTTTTGTAAAGCACGTAGATAGAAAAACTCTTCCTAGGTCGAAAAATTGTTGATTTGACATGATTCAATGATTGCAAGCAATAATAGTGAACTGCTACTATTTGTGTTAGGGATCCCTAGCTTGAAACTTCTCATTGTAAACTTTTTTTGCTCAGTTCGACACAAATTTTGTAAACTTCTCATTGTCTATACAATGGGACGGCCTGTAAATTTAGCTCACGGTCATGGTTGTGTGAATACATTGTAACAACATCCAAGTAGTCCTGTAAACATGATTTTTCACTCATATGGGGGCCATGGATCTTGTGTTGACAAATAAGGCAATTTATAAAAAACATGTCATTGTGAGTCCACAGTAATTTCATGTTCATCGTTAATTGCATATCAGCACATAATTGCAAAGACGTTCGTAATAAGTTATATTCAAGTACCTCACTACGAGTAGGATACAAATTCGTCCACATTAATGGAATGCCAACCTATAAGTAATTGTAGGATTATAGACTAGTTTCAATGGTACGCAGTCATTAAGATTTGATCATATCATAAATGATGGACAAATTTTATATCACAAAGGTACAATTTGACCTAAAACCACCACACTAATTGGGCCTTGACATTAACTTTGAGAATTGACATGGTGGTTGGGCAGTAAATCCCCATACTTGCTCCCTCCAACAAGGTCTTTATAAATAGCTCTCCCTCAGTGGTGTATGAGTATCATTTGAAGACTTTATAAGGTGTCCCTTATTCTTATCTCGCAAAGCACAAATAGGTTCGTCCACGGGTAGCAACAACTCTTTCGACATGAAGGACCCTCTTCCTGAACCAGGTTTATCACCGTTGTTTCCTATTGTCATTTCTTCTGACGATGAGGAAGTCTTTGCGTCGAATGGTAGGAGAGCCATACTCCTTGTTTCGTATTTCAATCTTAACGAAGTTGCTAGTGAAGCATCACATTCACCAAAGATTGTGCTCGATGAGGGGTTCATGGTTGAAGTTGGCCACGAAGATGACTGGTTGTCGAACATTGCACCTCCTATGGAGATAATTGTCATAAGCTCCAATGATTCTGATGATGATCAAAGTGAGGGAGAAAGTTCAATTGATGATGTCGAATGAGGTTGGCGGGCATTACGTATGGTTGTGTAGTAAATAATAGGTAGATCGAATGTGTTGTTTTGTCATGACGGGATGGTGTAGGTAACTGTCTTCAACAGAATGTCCCATGTGCCCCGTATGTGTAGTCATATTAGTCCGTGACAACTGTCGAGAACGATAGACTTAATCGATCGGGACCGACAGTTAAACTGTCGGGATATTTTGTCGTGTTATTTGTATGGATCCGTATTTTGTGTTGTGAACTTAAACAATGTGTTCTGCTGCATGTAAACAACAGTGGATTGATGATGTTAACCCGTTGGAGAAAGTACTGATGCAATTTCAGAATGTGTTGGGAAATTCCATCTACAAGTACAAGAATCAATAGTGTAACCGACAATTGTCATAAGGTTCCATAAATTGTAAGAATAATTAAACAACAATAACGTCTGTAAACGATAAATAAATTTTATATGTAATGTCAATTCAGAAAGTACATGGTGAACATGGGACATTAACAATACAACTAAAATAGTAATCGGAGAATGTCCTGTATTTACGGTAGTTGTTTTACAACGGGGTGCGAACATGTGGTCTGATTATGACCGGTTCATTCATAACCCGTGCAGTTCCTAATTTAGGTGGCATACTTGTGTCTAGATCGTTTACGTCGAGTGGGTGGTCTACCTGGAGGACGACGAACAATGGGAAGTAGAATAAGAGTATTTGTAATTTCACTCGAAACAGCCCAGTCCACTTCCCATGTAACGGAATATATTGCTTTGTTGTGGACACCCCTCCAGTATTCAGAAGAGTAGTACGAAGAGCATAAATTGTACATGGACCTATCTCTCAGACAAGCAACACGAGTTGCATGAAGACAGGGCATACGATTCAGCTGGAACTCACGACATGTGCACATGTTGTCTGAGAAGTCTACCAAGTCCGTGTCATTGGATATTCTTACCTGTGTTAAGCTGTCTGTCAACTTATGAGCCTCAAGTCTAGTACCGGATTTGAATGTTGTCCTTAACTCTCTCTCTATCTTCGATGACAATGCAGTAGTGCGAGCCGTCGCGTTGGTTCTACATTCATAAAACCACTTCTGCATACTCCGAATGTATTTGACCAAGCAAGTGATCGGTAACAAACGGTCATGTCTCAACATGGAGTTGAGGGATTCTGCGTTGTTATTTGTCATAATGTTGTACTGCTGGCCAACGAATAATGCTCGTGATCAAAATGAAAAACCCGCTCTCTCCAAGTAGTTGTACGATCTTTGACTTACCCTACGAAGCTGTCCAATAAGTCGTTCGAACTCTTCCATCCGATAAATTGTAGCTGCTTGTTAGAATATGAATATTGAACTTATGTTGTTGTACCACTATATTGAGTTCTTCTCCATATGCCACATTCAATAACTGTGGTGAGACAGTGAAAATAAGTGAGCAATAACCTTTTCAATACTGTTTTTTCGATCGGAAACAAATATGAGTTTCATCTAAATTCCCTATAAGATCTTTCAAGTTCGACAGAAACAACATCAAAGATTTATTTTTTTCGGCGTCCACAATCCCCCACGCTAAGGGGTAAATATGTTTGTTGACATCTTGGGCAATTGCTAGTAAGAGTGTGTCTTTGTATGGACCTTTCAAGTGACTACCATCAACACAAATAACGGGCCTTATGTACTGCATCTAACCACGAATGCTTGCACTGAAAGCTAGAAATAAGTAATGAAACTTGTTGTGGAAATCAACTTCTATGTAGGTTACCGTCCCCGGGTTGCAATCTCTTAGGACGTGGCAATATGAAGATAATTTTTGAAAACTATCCCCCGGTGTACCATGCAGCATATGTAAAATAGCTACCTTCCCTTACGTGCTTTGCTGTAACTGATTTTCAATCGCAATTTTTCAGGATCAGTACAATATTTACATTGAAATGTCTAAATTGTGATTTTTAAAAAATAATCACATAATATTCTTTAAGAATATTAATAAATAATTTTCTTTTACTTCTTTTAGAGCAACAAAATATATTTTTAGAATAATTAATTTGTATTAATTAATTCAAACGATTAGGTTATTATTGTTTAGAGTAATAAATTATGTAAGATATACTCTTCGGGAATAAAAACATAATTTATGTTATGTCTTATGTTATTATGTTATTTGAAAGCAAGTAAAATTTAATAAATATTAGTAAAAATTGTAATATGACACTGAGAGCACATTATATTTTACTAATACTTATTTAAGAGTAATGTTTTAGTTTTTTTTTTAAATATTGAAAATTTTAATTCATGTAAAGGAATATTGAAAATTATAAATAATCTTTTTAGGGGCAAATAATATTCTTGTGGAATATTAATTTTAATGTTGTACTACTTCAAGAACAACAATACTAGGGGTGGCAATCGAGTCGAATAGCTCTTGGGATCGACTCGTCTAAAACGAGCCATGAGCGCTCGGGCTCGTAAAAAATGAATGCGAACATGAGTCGAGCATAAGGAATGCCAGATGAGTTGCTCGGTGAGCAGCTCGTGGGCTCGTCTAACTATTTTTTATTTTTATTTGACGAGCTCACAAGCTGAGCTGGCTCGTGGCTCGTAAAAAAAAAAATTAATTTTCAGTGACCGTTTTGGTCCTTATAAACTTTTTTTTTCAAATTTCATTTTTCTTCCTATAAATACCCATAAATTACATCATTTTTTTCTCACCAAACTTACTATCAATCTCTCATTCTCTACTATACTCTCTACAAATCAATCATTATCAATATTATTCATTAATTCATTCTAATTTCTATACTCTTATACATTTTATTTTGAAAATATTGAATTATAATTTTGATTTTACAATATATTTTCTACATTACTATGTAATTTTCATTCACTGAATCATTTTTCAATTCCACTTCACTTCTTCTTCTTCAACAATCAATTTCAATTATTCACAAATGGATCCACGCTCATTTATTGAAAAAAAATTCGATATCGGAGTCGGGGGTGAAACACTTGTGCCTCACAATCAATTTGGAAATGAATTTGCCGGTCTAAATGAATTACCCATTCTAGAAAATATTCAAGATTTCGATGTTCATGAAAGTAGTCATCCAATTGATGTGGATGACGTTGATGCTGATACTAGTTATCCAATTGATTTGGAACAGGATGATGAATATGTGTTAGAAATTTCCGATACAAGAGGGAAGAGAAATGGGAAGAAGCAGGCAAAATGTTGGGACTATTTTAAATTGGTTCAAATTGGTTGTGTGATCGATGAAATTCCAGAAACCAAAGCAGTATGTAAATACTGTCAACAACGATTGGCCCATCAAAAAGGTATTGGAACCACCCACCTCAAACGTCACTACAAAACATGTGCGGCCAAACATGGGCTTCTTCCTGCTGGTCAAACGCAACTACAATTTGGTAGTCCAGACAGCGGTGCTACTACTACGCCACTTAATATATGGATATACTCGGAGGAAAGAACTTGAACAGGAATGGTGAAGTACATCGTCGGAGCTGAGTTGCCACTAGCATAAACAGACAACCAACATTTCGTTACCTTTGTGAAAGAATGTCTTCAATCGAGGTACGTTGGGGTAAGTCGAAATACTCTTTGTTAGCATGCGTCATGGATCACCGATATAATTTATTGTGTACTAAATTTATAATTGACCGAATTTAAAAATCTTTAACTTTTAATGTACCTATTACCTATAAGAATTTGGAAGCAACTTTATCTGAAATGTATGTATTATATGCTTCACGAATGGATACACATATTACACGTGTACCATTCGACTCTACAAATACTCCTCCCACTAATATAGCAGATGATGACGCTGAAATTTTAAATTTATTCGAAGGCATGAACTCATATAGATATAATTCAACTGCATATGCACGTGGTTCCTCTAGTAGTAGTAGTAGTTTGTCTTCCACTGCGTGTACTCAAACATCAAGTAATAGTCCAAATGCGTTGCCTGCTGAATTACTTGATTACTTTAATCATAATTGGCCTAGTAACAATGCACTAAGGAAAAATTCAGAAGAAGTAATTGAATTCTGGTAAAGGTATGAACGCCGATGGCCAATAGTTTTTGCAACGGCGAAAGATCACTAACACCTCCGATTAGCATTGTAGTTTTGGAGTCTGCTTTTAGTGCATGGTCTAGGGTTTTCTCCGAGATTAGGAGTCGACTAAAAGAAGATATTTTGGAAGCATTAATGTGCGAGAATGATTGACAAGACGCTCATTTTCGATTGCAAGATAAATATGCCGAAATTGCATGTAATAAAGTAAGTGATATTTAATTTAATCATATTCATCACGAATTTTTATTTTAATATCTTTATAATTTTTTAAAATAATTGTACACGTAACAAGTTGTTCGTGAACAATTTTTAACTCCGCCTACTCGAAATTAAAGTAGCCGATCCCAAACCCGGATAAGTGAGGAGGGTTTATTTTTTATTTTTTTTATTAATTTAAAAAATAAAAATATTTTGAAAAATCATTTGACAATTTCTCATATTTTTTTTTAATTGGCTAATTAGCGCAAAATGTCCATGTCTTTCATTTTTTGGTACAAAACGTCCATATCTTTTAATTTCTTGGTGCAAAACGTCATTTTCAGAATTTTTAACGTAAAATGACCAATATACCCCGCTATTTAAATAGAACAAATTACAACTATAAACTCAAACTTTTAAAAAGTGCAAATAACCCTCCAAACTTCACCGTCTCCCCACACCTCACCCCTACACCATTGCCGCTAGGGCAATAACTCATTGATTTGCACCACTAACTCAACACAGAGAACTCCAGAGCTTGAAATAATGGATTCTGATACCATGGGCAAAAACACTAAATTACATGTTGTAATGTTGTAAGGAAGGCTTTTAAACACCCGAAAAACGAAGAAGAAGCTCCTCATGTTGCTGATGGTCCTGCAGATGAAATTACACCAGCTCAAGATGACCAATTGCAGAATCTTGGAAACGGCATCGAGAGAGAGGCGAATAATGCTGATCTTATAGCAGATGAATCGGTGAATATGAATAATCTGAAGCCAATGAAGGATAATATAGATCTTGATACGCAGGCTAAGAAGAGTTTAGGAGGGGGGTTCTAGGCCGCAGCCTCGATTTTTAGTAAGAAATGGCACGAGTGGAGGCGGAAGTAGAATATTAGGAAGCAGAACAACGACAAGAAACTCCCTACATTGCCCGTGAAGAAACGGATTTTGAGGAAGTACGGAGAGACCCAATCTGAGATAGCGGATTATGTGTTTGGGAGGAGGTCTTGTGACACTAACCTGAGGTTTTGCTAGATGCTGGGAGGATTAGCTTTGATGACCCAAGATATTCTTTTGATGAGCCTTGGGCTTCCTGGGATCGGCATTCGATAGGGAGAAGCTTTCCGAGGATTCCTTCAATGGTTTCTGTGCTAGAGGATGCTCCAACAGTGCGTTTATTGCAGTCTGATATGTAGATTCTAGTCGAGGGACATGTGATGATGCAGATTCCAGGGTTTTCTAATCCAGTCTGGACGTGCAAATCAATGAGTTATTGACCTAGCGGCGGTGGTGTGGAGTGAGGTGCGGGGAGAATGTGAAGTTTGAAGGGTTATTTGCACTTTTTAAAAGTTTGTGTTTATAGTTGTAATTTGTTCTATTAAAATAGTGGGGTATATTGGTCATTTTACGTTAAAAACTTGTGAAAATGACGTTTTGCACCAAGAAATTGAAAGATAGGGACGTTTTACACCAAAAAAAATGAAAGTTAGGGATGTTTTCCACAAAAACCTTAAAAGGTAGGGACATTTTGCGCCAATTACCCTTTTTAATTTTATCATTTATAAAATAATTATTTTCAATCAACATGTTTTCTTCAAAACTAACTTGAAAATAAAAATTATTTATAAGCAAAAAAATTAAATTATAATTACAAAAAACTTTTAAGTAAGTATTATTTATAAGATAAAATCATAAAAAAATACATTATAATTAAATTACTTATAAATTATAACTTACAAGTTATAAGTAAAAAAATACTTTATCTAAAAAAATTGTTTACAAAATAAAAATACTTATAAGATAAAAATTTATCGAAAGTGTATATTTTTAAAAATATTTAGAAAACGTGTATAAAAAAAAAGGGTCACGAGCCGAGCTCCTACTCGGCTCGTCCCGGCCCACGAGCTTAGCTAAACCTTTTTTTACGAGCCAAGCCCGAGCACGAGTCGAGCTCGTAGGACGACGAGCCGAGCCTACTCAGCTCAGCCCTTTGACCCCTAAACAATACAATATATTATCAATTTAAATTTTATAAAGGAATATATAAAAATATTTAATCAAGTTAAAATTATTAACTGTCATACAAATATGATATGATATAAAAATTATTACAAATATGATATGAATTTATATAAAAAAATAATTACAAAACATATACAAGTTAACAAAATCTTTTATTGGCTAAATCTTTTACCAACATAAAAAAGATATCAAACATGTACATGAATTTCACATATATAGAAATTAAAAGTAAAAGTAAAGGTAGACCTAATATGTGGCGGAATTAATACAGAAATAATATCTGATAGAATTGATTGTGTATGAATTAAAAGACATGAATTAATGGTAAACATGAATTTACTTAATAAACCATGAATTAATATGTGGATGGATTACACATACAAATGTGAATTAGAATTAATATGCATACAACGAAAAGTAGAGAAGAAGAAACAACCTCGTTATGATGCATATGTACATCGAAAGAATTCGTGTCACCAAATTAATTTTGGTACATATGACAAATGATTATACTTATAAAAATTATTATCTTTTAACTAATTTACTTTGATTTTGAGATAATCATGCTGATAACGTATTATAAACTAGAAAGAAAAAATAGAAAAAGCTAATAAACTCGTGTATTTGATTAAGAATCAAATTTCCATATTTACAGGAAAGAGTTAGGGCTTTAGGGTTGCATGGATATAAAAAATTATTTATAAATACTACAATATTTACAATATTGTTGAGTTTAATTTAAATTAAAATCTAAATTTTAATTCCTATAAAACGGGGCTAGATATCCTTACCCAATGTTTTCCCTTTATTTATTAATTATAAAAAAAATTACTTGCGTGCTGCCCAACCAAAGTAGTAATCCTCCACAGTCCTCATAAAGTCAAAATTGTTTGAAATTAGGTTTGAATAAAAAAAATCAAAAAATCGACCAAAGCAATTAAATCGATCCAACATGGGTCGGTTTGACACAAGTAATTGATTTGGTTTAATTTTTTTTTAAACAAAATATTGTGAATCGGTTCAGTCATGGTTTGAAGTTTCAAACCGTTAGTTAACCGAACCGATACAACCCTCTTACATGTTTTCCTTTTTAGTTTTTTAAGAAAAAAAAAGCTCTAATTTTATTACTATATTTATATTCCCTACAATCTATAACATTGCCAATAAATAATAGCACTTAAATTTTCTTTTCTCAAACTCATTATGTTATATTTATCATTTTTTCCTACTCAAACAGTCAAGTTACATAATGCATAAAAATGAATGAAATATTTAAGTTTTCTGTTGATCTGTGTCGATTAATCTGATATTATTTATTAGTCAATAGTTCTTGTAAATTTTAGTTCATTTGATATAAGTAGGTCCAAAATTCAAATAAATTTTTTAACAAAATTTAATTAGGACTAAAAGTTTAATTCAACTAATCGAGATTCGATTCATTTTAAAAGTTAAAGTGGGTTTCTAAGTAGGTCCAAAATTCAAATAAATTTTTTAACAAAATTTAATTTGGACTAAAAGTTTAATTCAACTAATCGAGATTCGATTCGTTTTAAAAGTTGGTTTAAATCAATCCAAATCAAAATCGTGCCCAACCATATTGAAAGCCGACAAAAAGACCAATGTCACGTCACATTGTCTTATGCTTCTTTGCTACGTTTCTACTACGCACCCTACGCTGCCCTGGACCCCACCTCACATATTTGTTTGAAATAAATAACCTACTGCAAGTCTGAAACATCAATCTGTGCCAATCTCAAAAGCAACAAGAACCTTTCAGTAATTCAATCCCAAATATTTTTGTTTGTGAAATATGCAGTCATTTGGTGAAGTGCAATCAATGACTTCCAATATATTTTCAGCCTACGCATCTGTTGCAGGATCAATGATGCTATTCCGATCCATGGCACGTGATTTTATCCCCGAGCCTTTAAAATCCTACATTATTTCTGTTTTCACTCGAATTTTCAGCTATTTTTTTACTCCATTATCGACCGAAATCACAATGGTGGTGGACGAGAACAGGGGCATGACCCGCAACCAAATCTACGAATCTGCTGAGATTTATCTACACACGAAAATCAATCCAAATACTAAGAGATTCAAGGTAAGCAAGAATCCCAAGAAGAAAAGTATAAGTTTAAGTATGGAGAAGAATGAACTTGTAATTGATACTTTTAACAGCATTGAGCTCACATGGAAGTTTGTTTTGGAAGTGCCAGAAAATTCAAAAAATCGTTTTCAGGTTGAAAAAAGGTATTTTGAACTCAGTTTTGATGAACAGTATAGGGAAACTGTATTGAATGAGTATTTGCCTTTTGTTATGCAAAAGGCCAAAGAACTTAGGGCAAAAGACAGGAATGTGAAATTGTACACAAGGGATTGTCCATATTCTGACTCAGGTGGTGAAGAAGATGGGGGAAATGTAAGTGGGGTTTGGGGCTGTGTGAATTTGGATCATCCTGTGACTTTTGAGAAATTGGCAATGGACCCACAATTGAAAGCACAGATTATTGACGATTTGAACAGATTTGTGAGGAGAAAAGAGTATTATAAGAAAGTTGGAAAGGCTTGGAAAAGAGGGTATCTTCTTTATGGGCCTCCCGGGACTGGGAAATCGAGCTTGATTGCAGCGATGGCGAATTACTTGAAGTTTGATATCTATGATTTGGAGCTCACAAGTTTATGTTCAAATGCTAAATTGAAAAGAACTTTGCTTTCGACTACTAATCGATCGATTATTGTGATTGAAGATATTGATTGCAGTGCTCCGATGCTCAACCGGGATGTTGGGCCTGAACCTTCAAATAATAAGGTTAGTCGACCTTTTCAAGTTTTATTCATGGCAGAATTTGATTAATTCCTTTGCCTGTATTATTTCTCTGCTTGCTATTGGTGGTTTTCACAGCCTGGAATTGGATTTGATCCCTGTTAAAGCAGAATTGAAACTTTTACACAGGCCAAAAACCACCAAACCAGACCAAGTCGGGTTGGTTTGGGTCGGCTTGAACAAAAAAATTGATTTGGTTCGATTAATTTTAACCATTAAATAGTTGACCATTGTTGCGGTTTAAATAACCAATCCATCAATTTATGGAGGCAACTTTGTTGGTAATTATCGAATATATAGGATGATTTAGGGAAATCGACCATTTATCATTTATATTATATATTATTAATACATACAACTTAAGGGGAAAAAAAATTATATATATAGGCAAACAAATTTTTTAATCCAAAATAGGTAGGCAAGTTTTGTTTAACTCGAACAAAAGTTAAAACCGACTAATCGAACCAAACCAACCAAAATCGATTTAGTTTGGTTCGGTTCGATTCGATTTAAATAGTTGAATTGGATCGGTTTGGGATGGAATTTATCAAAACTGTCAGTTTCGATTTCGGGTTGAGCTCAAAACCAATTCAATCCAAACCATGCTCTGGCCTACATAGAAATGAGATTTATAAGGAATTTTATCATCTTCTTTGCCTGAATTTTGATGTTCATATTCTACGCAGTTAACTCTATCGGGTTTGCTCAACTTCATGGATGGACTATGGTCTAATTGTGGAGACGAACGTATCATAATTTTCACAACGAACCACAAGGAGAAGATCGATCCTGCCTTGTTACGCCCTGGTCGAATGGACATGCACATTCACATGTCTTACTGCACGCCTGCCGGATTCAAAGTCCTGGCATTGAATTATTTGGCAATCCATAATCAGCACGAGCTTTTTCCCGAGATAAACAGCCTAATCCAGGAAGTACAAGTGACACCAGCTGAAATCGCAGAACACTTGATGAGAAATGAGAAAGCTGAACCAGCACTTCAAGGTGTGGTTGATTTGCTTAAGAGAAAAAAAGCTGAAGCTAATGAAGAGAAATTTTTTGAGAGAAGCCCTGTAGAAGAGACAAATGCTGGAATTGAAGTTCAAGCGGAAGCAAGAAAGGAGGCTAAAATTGAGAAAATCTTTAAATCTTTAAAAAGCTTTAGGAAAAATTCGAGAAGAGGGAAGAGCAAAAGAATGTGATTGTGAGAATTTATGTATTGCCTTGCTGATGATGAGAAAAATAATATTATCTAACACTAATGGTACACGAGTCTAGGTAGTCGTTATTAATATGTTCAATTAAATGAATCACATGATAATGTATTTAAATGAATCGATCATTAATGTTATAGAGTTGTCATATAAAGTAATACTTGTTTTCAATGGTATTGATTACAATATAGAGTAAGGTTATTCGATGTGAAGATTATTGGTAGTCGTCCTACGTGACATGCATGTAACGGTTTGTGATTTGATGTACTAATATGATATATTTGTATTGATTTATGCACTAAATCACAAATCGTCACATGATAATTTTCACTATAAATACTTTAAAATTTATCAATTGATATATTTATTAATAGAACACACCGCCTTAACTTTGGTAATGTGCACTTTCCTTTTTTAAGTATACTATTATTGTTCTTTTATATTAATAATAGAGTACAAGATGCCTTTTAATTTCAAGTTGTTTATAATTGTAGTTTTATGACTGCTCTAATGGAGAGAACTTGACTTAGAAATGGACCCACGACTTTATGTGTTATCATAACATGTTAAATACCTATTTGTTTACAATTATTTAAAATTTTTATTTTCAAATTCATTTTTAGCCATTGTTTGGTATACATTTTTTTAACCACATATTCTTCAATAAAATAATATTTTCATCACATCAATAAATTTTCATTCTTTTTCAACCACATATTCTCCATCCATCACATCAAAAAAATTCATATTTTTTTCTTCCAAAAATGTGTATCAAATAGAGGTTAATTATACATTTCACAATAAAATATTTTATAAGTAAATTCAAATTTATTTTTTTTCATTTTTTAACTATATATTCTTAAAAAAATACATTATTCTAAGATTCATTTTGACTTCATAACGATAAACAAACAAGAGCTAAATCAAACTTAACTCAAACTTCAAATGGAATATTTGGTTAATGTCAAAAACGAGTCTTTCTTTAGACTACAATTATGAACGCCAAATGATATATTTGACCCGTGTCAGAAAGAATTTTCTTTAGCCTAAACACGAATAAAAAAATTCACGATGAAAGTGAAACCACTTAGGCCCTGTTTGATTACTATATTTGTCATGAAAAATATCACATTTGAGAAAAATATTTTTCACTTTGGCCATTTGATTGCAACGTGAAAATAAAAAATATTTTTCAAGGCACAACCACTTTAAACTTGTTTTCAACAAATTTCATAGAAAATATTTTTCTATGGATTAGATGGATTTTTATTTTCCAACTTACATGGGAAATGTTTGCTTTTTCATCTTTGCTATCAAATTGACCATTAGTTATGCTTTATTCTTTTTAATATGTGGAAAAATGAAATTTTTTTTTTTATCTAAGACTGTGTTTGATAGCATCATTTTTCCTTGAAAAAAGGAATTCATTTGCCAACTTTATCAATTTTGGCTGTTTGATTCTATAAATTTGCCTATGAAAATGATATCAATCCACGCGCCTCTCGCGCCCTTATTCCTCCAAATTGGAGAATTGACTTTCCCACTTGGGAAAGTGATTGGGAAAGTGATTTTCCAGGTTTGCTCTTTTGCTTTTTTCTTTTTTTTTTTAATAGGGTAATTGGAAAACATTCTAGATTCAATGGTAAAAAATTTATTCATTTAATTGACAATTTGCATAAAAAATATAGCCAAACGAACACTAAAAAAAAAATCCAAAATTATTATTATTTTTTAATTTTTGACAATCCAAACAAATTTTATCACCAATTGTAAAAAAAAATTATCCCAAAAACAAACTATGTGCATGAAAAACAAAGTCAAACGGATTAGGTGGAAAATTATACCAATCAAACACAATTAATTACAATCCCTCTAAAACAAATTTTAGGCAATTCAATTCCCTATAATTTGTTTTTTTTTTCCACCCAAATTCCACATTTACAATCAAATGGACCCTAAAAGTAGGTCACTTAAAGCCCAAAAAAAGGACTTTAGGATTTGAAATTAAGATTAAGCTCACATTTGACTCTACTAAAAAATTGATTAAAATTTAAATCAAAGTCTTAATTAATTTTAACAACATTTTATGGAATTCACAACTTTTTGACCACACATTCTATTAGTTTTTATCAAAATCTAATAAAAATTTAAATTTTATCTAAACTAAATAGGGGCTAAAAGGGAAAAGATTGCAAGACAATCTATTTTTAATTTTCAAAACATAGCACGTTACGCTTTCTAGAACCCCGAAACAAAATGTGTAAATATATATTGTTGGAAATAAGTTTAAAACTTTAAAATTAAAAATAAAATTTTTGTTTTAATTTTTTATTCAATACGAAAATTTAATCTCATTATTATATTCGTAACTTATGTTGAATTTGATTAATTTTCATTATGAGAGAGTTGATTTTTTTCTACTATAAAAAGTAGATGGATTTCCCATTGTTTTACACACAACACAACAAACACTTAAAAAATACTCTCTAGTGTCTTCACACTATTCTCTAGTCGTGTTCATATTATCTTCTTCTTTAAATTTTGGCATTTGATAAGGACTTGTTCTTTCTTTCCTAGTGGTCGTGTCCATAGAAAGAGAATCGGTTGCGAACAATAAGAGTTTTATCTTGAAGTTGTACAGTGCCGAAAGTACCCGCACAAGGGGAAGGCCACACGACTTTAGGACAGCGTTTATCACGACTCTCTTATGTAAGCTTTTCTAACTCTATCCTTACATTTATTTTATTTTATTTGATTCATGCTTATAATTTATAATTTATTACACAAATCATGTTATATTTACAACAATCTAAAGTCGTGTATGTGGTTTGTGTAATAATAATTCGTGGTAGTTGTTAATATACTCATTATTACTATGCTTCTTTTTTATTTGATTTTGTTAAAATTTTAGAATTTTTTTTTCTTCCATTTTGAAACCTATTGCATAAATTTTGCATCCTGCAAGCTCATTCAAATTTTATTGATTAAATATTGAACTCTTCTACATTGCTTCGATATTTTAATTTAAAGTACGTATTCCTTTTTGATAACTTAATGGAAAGTTTTGAAACTTATATTATTTACTTAATTGTCTGACTTGAAAATTCTGTGCATTGTTAATATAAAATTAATTGTGACTATTGCATTTGAAACTTCAATAATCATTTAATCTCTTATATTATTACTTGAAATATTTGTTGCTATAGAATTAATGTTGTCATGTTTTAAATATTTGACTTAATTGAAAATTTTGGTGTTATTCATGTATCTATTGTTAGTGAAAAAATATAAATTGACAAATATATATATACACTTCCCTTTGCCTTAGTAATTCATAGTGTAAGAATGACATCCCGTGAAGATATTAATATTAAGTGCTAAACCCGAAAACTTTGATGGAAAAAAATTTGAAAGATGGAAAAAATAAATGGAATATTGGTCGACCGTTTTATGGTTAATTTCTGTTATAAAAGAAGATAATCACTACAACCAAAAGTGCATTTTGCAACATTTGTTAATCGAGTATTATTAATGGAGTCTATCGCAACATTTTAATAAGTGAATGTTGTCATTGATTAATTATATTGAGCTTTGGCAACATTTTTTATGTGAATGTTGTCGAAAGTGACATTTTGTAACATTTATTCAGTATTGCGAAAAATAAAACTTTTTACAACGTTTAAAAAATATTACAAAAAAAATTCATTTTTGCAACGTTTTTAAACGTTGCGAAAAGTTTTCCTTTTACAACGTTTCTCAAATGTTGCAAAATGATTTTCTTTCGCAACGTTTGAAAAATGCTGCGAAAGAAAAACTTTTCACAATGTTTAAAAAACGTTGCAAAATATTTCCTTTAGCATCCTTTTTTAAATGTTGCGGAACATTTTCGCAACATTTAAGAAACATTGTGAAAAATTTTGGGCCTAGACAAGTCCACACCATTTACACAAACGGCTCAAATAACTTAATCCCTAAGGGAGTGTTATCTTTGCTATTTTTGGGCTGTTTTCTATTTTCGATTTTTCAAAACATTGAAAACGCATTCTCTTTCCCATTTTGAAAAACGAGTTTTTGAAAACGGCCGAAATTTTTGTGAAGAAAATAGAAAACAACTTTTTTACGTTTTGACTATTTTCTTCACAAATCTGCAAAAACTCAAAAAATACGGGTTGAGAAATATTTTTTAAAATGACAAAAAGAATGAATTTTTAACAATTTCAAAATAGACACCCAAAATACAAAACACAAAACGAATTCAAAACTCAAAACACAAAACCAAAACACAAAACTAAGGGAGCGTTCTTTTGGTATTTCAGTTTTGTGTTTTGAGTTTTGAATTCGTTTTGTGTTTTGTATTTTGGTTATCCATTTTAAGATTGTTAAAAATTTATTCTTTTTGTCGTTTTGAAAAAATATTTCTCAATCATATTTTTTGAGTATTGACAGATTTGTGAAGAAAATAGTCAAAACATAAAAAAATTATTTTCTATTTTTTTCATAAAATTTTCAGTTATTTTCAAAACATGAGAAAGAGAACGCATTTTCGATATTTTGAAAAATCGAAAACAAAAAATAGCCCAAAAAAACGTCCAATAATCCCTATCGACCTCTTCATCCCCAATCTCCATCGCCCACATTTCTCTTCATCCCCAATGGCTTAGAGTCATCTGTCGGTCACCATGTTTGTGTACATAAGCAATGCCAGAGTCAGAGGCGGCAGCGGCGGTGGAAGCATGAGAGTCGAGGGCGATGGCTGTGGGAGCAGTGCCAGAGTCAGTGGTGGTAGGGTGGCCGCTGCAGGGGCACCATCGCGGCTTGAAGATTCAGGTAAATTCATTTTCAG
This sequence comes from Osmanthus fragrans, assembly GCA_019395295.1. NCBI lineage: Eukaryota > Viridiplantae > Streptophyta > Magnoliopsida > Lamiales > Oleaceae > Osmanthus > Osmanthus fragrans. The sequence goes on along the minus strand of CM033347.1, from coordinate 17,306,641 downwards.
AAAGTTCTATCTTTGGTTTGGGATTAATACAATTTTGTATTTAATTTCGAATTTTAAATCAGAAACATTTGCAACTGGTGTCTGTCGAATTTTAAATCAGAACCACTTTGAATTTTGCTCTCCCCATCTCCTAGCGCTTTAGTTAAATGATACTGTTTTTAAATCCTTCTTGAAGTTAATTACCCCTCAACTATCTGTTTCTTTATAATCTTAATACATAATGTCCTTTCTTCTGCAAAAGGGAAAAATTCTTTTTGCTGTGATGAGTCGAAACAGTAGATCCCATTACAAATGCTGTGCATTTGATTACAGAAGATATTTTACACCAAAGAGAAATTTGTGCTATATAAATATTGTGTTTAAGATCCGTTATCAACCATGAAAGAATATATATATTTTTTTGTGTAAAGTTCAATATATAGTTTCTGTACAAACTTTTAAATGATTTGATCTTCTTTACAATGCTTTTTTTTAAGATAAAGGTTATTTTTGAGATAAACGTTATTTTTGCATTATGGATTTATTATTCTGAATTCCACAAGATTTTCTGCCATAATTGTTTAGCCTTAAAGAATTTCAGAAGCTTAATTTTTAGTTTCAAGTTTTCATTTTATCTCCTGGAGTTCATATGTTCTTTGGACAGTGGTCAGATGATAATGAAGCCACCTAGTTAGGAAATTTTTGTTTCTTTGCTCTAGTTGAAGTCTAGAAATGGTTTAATTCATAATTTCTCCATATTACATGTACAGACCGGTATGAATGGTTGTAAGTTGTAACCACATACTGTTAAGCCCCATCACTAGTTGCTTATTGTTCTTTAATGCATTAGATGTCCATACATGTAGAGAGCACTTTTCCACTTTGAATTTAAACCATGTCATTTAGAAGTTATGAAATTATTTGAATTATGAATTCGCCTAGATGATGGTCTCTTTTCCAGGCTCAGCTAGTTTCTGTTCCATCTTCCGAAAGCCAACATCCCACAGCAGGAAATGACCCATGCCAGGATGAAGCTGCAAGCATGGGATCTCAGTTTCGTTCTAGTTCTACACCTGTGGGTTATTATACATTGTAGAGAGATAATGAGTTTCCTGAGAGACCTGGCCAGCTAGAATGCCAATTCTATATGAAAACTGGGGACTGCAAATTTGGTGCAGTCTGTAAATTTCATCATCCCAGAGACAGGTGTATCCCTATTCAAGACTGTGTCTTAAGTCCAATTGGGCTTCCTTTAAGGCCAGTAAGTAATTTTGGTTATTTTCTTAATCTACTTTACGCAAATTAACATAAGCCGTTATCTGAACTCTTTCGTGTTAGCTTTCAACTAATTCTCTTGAAAAGCTCGTTGCACACTTTCCATCTGAGATCTATGTAATTTCGTGGTTCTATATGGTTTTTATAAGCACCGATTTTGGGCATTGAAAACAATAATTTTTATCTGTGAACAATCTTATCAGCATATTTGGCACTTTAACCGGTTCTTTTCGTTTGATGCCAGAATTATCCTTGGTGCACTCATCATACTTGCGAGTTTGGTATGCCATCCTCCTTTTTGCTTCTCGGATTGCTTTGTTCTCATTATCTTGCTTCAATATATTTGAGTGCACCATCATAGAAGCTAGTGATGGGGCTTAACTCCTGGTTTTCCAATTGTTAAAATTGCCTCACGGTATAAGAGTAACATGATAATCCATTCCTTAGGTAGTCAGATGTTACAGTATGATGCCTTCTGTCGCTAGTTGTTACTCACAGAAATACATTTTTTTTTCTAATTCACTTGGCTTTCTGTAACTAATGACCTGCTATTACTGGAAATGATGGCTTGACATTCTATAATTTATCTAGAAATAAAAATGTCTCATTGTTTTTGAAGCTAAATTTATTTCAGTAATTGCTTCATAAATGAAATAGACGAAAATATGCTGCTTCATATAATCTGTCTATGTTTTCTTGTCTTCATTCTTGTAATTATCTAATCTTTTGTGTTGTGTCTTAACTTCTTAACACATTCTTCCTCTGGTGAAGCTTATGGCAATAATGGTGGTAGAGGTTGATCAAGCCATTCAAATCGAAAAATGCATGAAGAACGACATGATTGAGTATGCCATTAGAGTATTATCCAAAAGTTTGGTGTTGAAAGTGTGGCAATAAGCTCTTTATGCCTAAGTTGTATCAAATTTTTATTTCTAATTTTGTTTCATTTTGAATCTCATTTTTATTTAGGTGGTGTTGTATCACATTCTAATATTCAAGTGTATGGATTCAAAAAATTATAACGAAATTATCATTTTTTATGCAATACCAAAATTTGTTTAGAATGAGTCATTCAATTTTACGAGTCAATTTACATATATTGTTGTATAAATAAAAAATTAAAAATAAAAAAAAAGAGGAAGGATACGACAACGTTTATAAAATGTTGCCAAAAGGGGGGCTTTTTGCAACGTTTTTAAAAACGTTGCCAAAAGGGAGATACGACAACATTGAGATTTGCAACATATGGAAAAATATTGCAAAAGTCTTTTAACAACATTTTTGGAACGATAAAAAATGCCATTTTTTCTTGTAGTGAATGAAGGTAGATAATCTACTATAACCTAGAACAAATTGAATTCCATTGTCATAATCGATTTTTAAGTGCTTTTTCTGATAAACTTTATGATATTTATCAAAATATCAAGAGTGCTAAAGAGTTTTGGAAAACTTTAGAGGAAGAATATGGAATTGATGATGCTAAAGTTGATAGATTTAACGTGTCAACTTTTAACAAATATGTTATGGTGGACGGAAAATCTATAAACAAACAAATCCATCAATTGCAAGATTTACTATGACATGTAGAAGAAAAAGGGTCGAGTTTTAGTGAAGACTATAAGGTTTTATGCCTTATAGATAAACTTCCACCTTCTTGGTTGGATTTTGCTAAAGGTCTTAGACATAAGAAAGGGATTTTAACATTGAATCAAGTATTCAATTCTTTGAGAATAGAAGAGCATCATAGAAATCGTGTCTACAAATTTGATGAATCACATGTTAAAGCAAACTTGGTAGAAAATTCAAAAACCCCTATAGCTCCTCAAAGCAATTTAAGTCTCAAGGTAATAAGTTTAAGAAAAACTTTCATCATTATAGAAAAAATTACCAACCTAAGAATAAGTACACTAAGGATAACAAAGGCAAAGAGAAGGAGGAGCAAGAACCATGTTATGTATGTGGAAGAACCAACCATCTTGCTTGAGATTGCTACTACAAAAGGACTAAGGAGTACAAGCTTAAGGACAATTTTCAAAGGGACCAAGTAAACATATTGAAGGATGGTGGACATTCAATTATGTGTGAATCATCAACCTCTTTAGTCAATTTTACTTATACTAGTAATGAATGGTGGTTAGATTATAGAGCAAATGTTCATGTTTGTTTTGATAAGAGTTTGTTTAAATCTTATCAGACTTCAAGCGGAGGAAGTGTAACTTTGGGAAATGACTCCATCGCTTTTGTATTGAGAATTGGATGTGTCGAGCTTAAGATGTGTTCTGGGAAAAGTTTAATTTTAGGTCAAGTTCGCCATGTTCCGGAAGTTAGAAGGAATTTAGTTAGTGGATCACTTTTAGTTCAAGAAGGTTTAAAACTTGTAATGGACTCAAATAAGGTTATTATAACAAAAAAACAATGTTTTTGTTGGGAAATGTTATATTAGTGATGGATTATTTAAGTTGAATATTACTAAAAATGTTTATCATGATTCTTCCATGGTTCTTAATGTTGAAATTAGTTATTTGTGGCATGAAAGACTGGGTAATGTTAGTAATATGAAGATCGAGAAACTTATGGATCTAAACTTGATTCCAAAATCTCAAGTTGGTAATAATAAGTGTGAAGTTTTAGTACAAGCCAAACAAACCAAGAAACCTTTTAAATCTATTAGAAGGGATACAAACCTCTTAGAATTTATTCATAGTAATGTTTGTGATTCTAATAGATCGCTAATAAGAGCTGGTAATAAATATTTTGTAACATTTATAGATGACTATTCTAAATATTTCTATATTTATTTATTGAAAATGAAGGATGAAGTTTATGATAAGTTCAAAATATATAAAGTAGAGGTCGAAAATCAATTAGAACGTAAGATAAAAAAATTTGAGGTCTGATAGAGGAGGAGAATATACTGAAAATAATCTCAAGGGTTACTGTGAGGATAATGGTATAATACACGAAATGACACCTCCTTATTCACCACAATCCAATGGTATTGCAGAAAGGAAGAATAGAACTTTAATATAAATGGTAAATGCTATGCTCATAAGTTTCGGAGCACCTGAAAACTTATGGGGTGAAGCTGTCCTAACTTCTTGTTACATATTGAATCGAGTAACTGTTAAGGACAATATTAAAACTCCATACGAACTATGAAAAAAGAGATTTCCTAAGTCAGATATTCTAAAAGTATGGGGGTGTTTGACAAATGTAGTTATACCTAGTCCTCACAGAAAGAAAATAGGACCAAAAACTGTGGATGCTGGTTTAATAGTGCAAATAGGTTCTTGATTGTAAATTCCAAAGTAAGTGACATCAAGTATAATACTATCATTGAAGCTCGAGATGCTACTTATTTTGAAGATGTTTTCTCATTTAAGACTATTATTTCAAGTGAACCCATGACTTCTAGGAAAGTGTTTTTAAATATTACTCCTTCTAGTTCATCTTTAGAAGGTAAAGTTGAACATGAACTTAGGAGCAGTAAAAGGACTAGGAAAAAGAAATCATTTGGAGAAGAATTCTTTACATATCTAGTTGAAGGTGAACATGAAACATATAAAGATGCTATGGTCTCCATCGATGCACCTCATTGGAAAGAAGCAATCAATGATGAGTATGACTCAATTATACACAATAATACTTGGGTTTTATGTAATTTACCTCAAGGTGGTATGGCAATAAGATGTAAGTGGGTATTTAAAAATAAGTTGAAACCCGATGGAAGTATAGATAAATATAAAGCTAGATTAGTAGTTAAATGATTCATTCAAAAAGAAGGAGTTGATTATTTTGATACATATTCTCCTATTGCTAGAATAACTACTATTGGGACATTGTTAGCATTAAGTAGTATTCATAAATTGATCATTCATCAAATGGACGCTAAGACAACAATTTTTAATGGTGATTTGAATTAAGAAATATATATGGAACAACCAAAAGGATTTAAAGTCAAAGGACAAGAACATAGAGTACGTAAATTAATGAAGTCGTTATATGGACTAAAGCAAGCTCCTAAACAGTGGCATGAGAAGTTCAATGGAGTTATACTAAATTATGGATTTAAAATTAATACACATGGCAAGTGTGTATATTGCAAAGAAGATAACAACGAGCATGTGAAACTTTGTTTATATGTAGATGACATATTAATATTTGTGAGAAATTGGGGATTTGTTAATGATGTGAAGAGTTATTTGTCAAATATTTTGAAATGAAGGATTTGGGAGAAACTCATATAATTTTGGGAATGAAGTTAAGGAAAACATCTAAAAGAATTTTACTAAATCAATCTAATGCTATTAAAAAGATGTTGAAAAAGTATGGCATTGTGACAATAAACCAGTTTCCACTCCATATGATTCATATGTACACTTGAAGAAGAATTTAGGTGAACCAGTTTTACAATTTGTGTATTCTCAAATTATTGGATTTTTAATGTACATAGAAATAGGACAAGACCTGATATAGCCTTTGCTATTGGGAGACTTAGTAGATTACTAACAATCCAAGTAAAGAACATTGGAGCGCTTTGGAGAGAGTACTTAAATATCTTCGAGGTACATTAGATTATTCTATAAACTATAGAAGCTTTCCAAATGTTATTGAAGGATATAGCGATGCAAACTGGATAATTGATAATGTAGATATTAAGCCTACTAATGAATATATGTTCATGCTAGGTGGTGTGGCCAAATCTTGGGGTTCAGAATGACAAACGATTATCTCTAGGAGTACTTTGGAGTTAGAGTTAATAGCATTTTGAAAGTTACGGGATAACGTTAGACCGTTACTAATTACCTGTTTTTAATTTGATCTTATGTGCGAAATTAATCTAACCAAAACAATAAGTCACTTTAATTAGTTTCTAGCTGATTAATCAATCAAGTCTAATTAATCCTATATTTGAATGCCACAAACAGTTAATAAGGAAAGCAGTAAAGAACACCAATATGTTGACGGAGAAACCCAACAAGGGAAAAACTCCGGGACCAAACCAATTACCTCCATTATAGACAATATGGATTACAGTGTGATTCCAGACTAGCAACTTCACTCGTTCTAGCTGTTGTAATTCCTGCAATCTCCAAGATCTGCTGTTCCTTCCAGTCTCACAATCTGCCATCATAGATACTGTCTAACCAATCTGCTAGACTTCCCGATCTACCTCATGTAGCTTCCTGGTATGCTGTCTCCTTCCAGCTTCCTGATCTCCTTCTATTGTCTTTTCTAAGTAGAGTTCCAAGAACCTCCTGTTCTTTTGCTATTCTTGTGCCTGTAGTCCACCTCGTCCAAATCTCAATGGAAGAGTAAGTTCCTTAAAAGATTAAGGACGCCAGGTGTTTTGGATTATGGACACTTTGATGTTTTCCAAAATCGGGTTGCTGGATCTCAAGAATTGAATGGATGAATCTCTCAATGAAATATGTTTTTGGATCTCTCAAATCATATAGAATGTTTCTCTCTTGAAGAATAAAGACGCAACCTCTAATCAATTCGTACACCTTGCTTCTATTTATATGTAGGGCAAAACCAGTCTTTTGGGCCAAGCAAAATTTTCCTAAATCGCGAATGCGTACTGCCCGAAAAAGAATGTCGCTCGAGCGAGGGAGGATTTCGCTCAAGCAATGGGTCCATAGCTTGAGTGAGGGTCGAGTGAAGGTCAAGCGAAAAGTCTCTCCAACTGTTGCTCGAGCGAGGGTCGAGCGAGAGCTGAGTACTCATCAGTATTTGAATCATAACTTTCTCTTTCAATGTCCGCTTGAGGTGATTCAAAGTTATTTGGAAAGCTAACTCAAAGGGCTACAATTCTTATAGAAATAGCCTTGTACAAATTCCAATTTCTTCGATATGTAAAATCCATTATAAGTTACAACTGAGAATTTGGAACATAACTTGTGCGGCTCTTTGATATCCTTTAGACTTCTGATTGCATTTCCTTGATCATAAGTGATCTTCTTGGACATCTTGACCTCCTTCAATGACTATACTACCAACTCCAAAAGATTCGTTGACCTTTTACAAATTATCAATTATGTCCTATTTGTCCACAGAATTGCCAACATACAATATAAAACCTAACACATTTGATACAACATGTACTAACGCTGAGTGGCTTAGAGATTTATTATTAGATATAACATTAATAGGTAAGTCAATTCCAATTATTTCAATACATTGTGACTGTAAAACAGTAATAGAGCTTGTAAATCAATCTCACTCAAATAAGAAAATGAATAGACATATTCAAGCAAGACTTAAGTCAGTTAAGGCCTTACTTAAGAGAAATGTGATTTCTCTCAATTTAGTGAGATCTGAAAAGAATTTAGTAGACAACTTAACCAAAGAATCTAGCAGTTGATAGCATGCAAGAGCAAAATTAACAAGTAATAAACCTCCCCATATACTCAGAATAAGTTAGAATGAAGTAAATAATATAAGTGACTCATGTGTGTAAAGTGTCACTAATCCAAGGTAAATAGGACTCCAAACCTTAATTTTGTGAGAAGGGACATGCGAAGCAGCACTGTCAATTAGTGTATTCTCCTACTAATAAAAATCAAACCTTGAAGAACAGTAGGACCTTTCAGAGGAAGCTCATTTTGCATATATCTTTCAAAATTTTCTTTTACTCCCCCTTACTTTGAGCATATATGTTTTTCATATTTCAATTTTGTACTTAGTTCAACATATTTTTCTTTTCTTTTCAATAGCTCATAATTTTTTTCATCTTAAGTGCAGGTTCTAATTCACTGAGCAACTAATATGACCCCTGTAGCGAGATTTAGGTCTGTTAACCCAAGTCAGATGACCATAGGCACCAGGTTTTGAAATACCCTTAAGACTTAATTGCTCGAGTTAAATAGCCTCGAAGAAGAACATTAAGATGTGAGCTTTTTATCATAAGGGAGCATATTTAAACTTAGGTCTACTAATGATAGTCAATTCATGTTCAAAGTCAACTTATCAACAAGTGACTGTCATCCCAAATCTCACACATGCGATTAAGTCCAATTTACAATCTCAAAGTGTGTGCAGTGCAGATGGTACATGAAGACACCTATACTAAGTACTCCAAATCAACCTAAGCAAGTAATGGAAACAATAATATAGCTAATCAATTATACTCAAACGTGGTCACAACATACACTTTCAAACATGTTATATTTTATACAACATTAAACTTTTCATTCCCAATTTTTATTTTTCAATTTTTCAGTCAATTGTTTTTTGCGTTTTTCATTTTTTAAAACAAACAAGAAAACATTACACACAAATAAAAACCAACTAATCAAGCACACAAAAATAAAACAAAGTATGCATGTGCCAAAACAAACATAAGGAAAATGCACATACATGAAACTACATCCTAACAAGCAAAAAAAAAATGTAATTCATGCAGAAGTCAACATCATATAACCATTAAGCACAGACAAGCATCAGAAATACCTAATCAGATAGGTACATGAATGTTCTTACCTCTATGAGTACGGTGATCTTTGTCAAAATTATTCAGATCACTCTTCTTTACCCAAACTTGTCTAGTGATAGAATGATCTCCAGACAACTGTGTCACCAACTTGGTCAACTGACTCACTTATGTAGTAAGGAATCCTGTCTGACCAACAACCTCCTGATTTTTATTCCTACTAAAGCTCATGTGTCTATGACTATTCAGGACTTGATGACATCTAGGGCGTATGTGTCCTAACTCACCACTGTGAAAACATGTCGGGACAAATCTAGGAACAATATTATGGGGACGTTGACATCTATTTCTAGATCGACGGGTCCTACGCTGTCTAGTAGGCCTCTGTCTAACAAATTTATTATCCTTAGGCTCAGGGTTAGACATAAGTTTAGGCTGGTCAGTAGCAGGGACAAATGTGGTCCTAGAAGTGCTAGCATTGTTCTCCCAAAAACCTAGACCTCTCTTATTACCAGCTGGCTTGCCCATTCCTAGAATGTTATCTAGCTTTTCAGAACTGCTAGAAAAGGCAAGCAACTGAGACTTAGAATATTCTAGTTCACTCAAAAGGTTCTTAACCTGGATCTCTAAAGTCTCTCTCTCTCTCTCTATGGTCAACTCACTCACTTTCCTAACGGACCTCTCAAGCTCACTAGTGAGTTTCCTAACCTGAGTCTTTAAAGTTTCATTCATTGTTTTCATTTCACTCAGGATTGAGGTGGATTCCTTCAAGTGCACTCTCAACTTCTCATTTTCCAAATTAAGTTCTTTATTTTTTGCACTCAAGGTATTGTTCTTGCTAAGAATCTTAGGACTGTTCTTATATATTTTATCATAGGCCTCATAAATGTCTACGTTACTGTCATTATCTTCACCAGATTCCTCACAGCTATTCATATCCTCATCATTTTTACTTCCCTAGTCAGATTCACTCTTAACTCTAGCAACAAGGGTAACAATTTTTTCACTCTCCTCATGGGTGGATTTCTCACTCTGATTATCCGAGTCAGACTCATCATCAGTGAGAGTAGCATTCATAGCTTTCTCCTGAGATCTCTTTCTACTAGGACACTCATTCCTCATATGACCATACCCTTGACACTTATGGCATCTCACACCTCTAGATCTTCTCCTAGATTCACTCGAGGCATTTCTGTGTTTCTTTTGAGGTTAGTTTTTATTCCTAAATATCGTTTGAAATTTTTTAGCAATGTATGTCAACTCTTCATCATTAGGTGAGTCAGAATCAAAAGACTCATTCTGGTTGGTCCTAGCTATAGACTTCTTCTTAACATGGTTTTCTAAGGTTAGCTCATAAGTCTGCAAGGATCCAACTAACTCCTCAACTTTAATAGAATCAATATCCTTACTTTCTTCAATGGCTGTGACTTTCGACCTAAAATGCTCAGGTAAGGATCTAAGGATTTTTCTCACTATCTTAGGTTCAAGGATCCTCTAACCTAGGTTGAAGCTCGAGTTTACAATGTCATTTAAGCTCACATAGAAGGAATCAAAGCACTCATCTTCACTCATTCTAATTTTCTCGAACCTCATGGTCAACAATTGTAACTTAGAATTTTTAACAGCCTGTGTTCTCTCATGTGTGATCTCTAGAATATCCCAAATCTCTTTGTATACCTCACACATAGGCACTCTTCTAAACTCATCAGGAGAAACAGACCTAAATAGGGCATGTAGGGTTTTGCTATTCCAGTTACATTAATCTAAATCGACCTTAGACCAGTTTTCTATGGGAGTGGGAGTGACAATATCACCTAATTTTGTACTAGGGGAACTCCAACCCTTCACAACACTCAACTAGATTATCTCATCCATAGATTTTAAAAAAACTTTCATCCTCACTTTCCAGTAAGCATAATTACTGCCATCAAAATATGGCGGGACATGTAAAGAGCTACTCATTTAGACAAAATTAAGGTCAGGACAAGCAATTAGGCTATGATACCACTTGAAAGTTACGAGATAGCGCTAGACCGTTACTAATTACCCGTTTTTACCTTATGTGCGGAATTAATCTAACCAAAGCAACAAGTCACTTTAATTAGTTTCTAGATGATTAATCAATCAAGTCCAATTAATCCTATGTTTAAATGCCGCAAACAGTCAATAAGGAAAGCAGTAAAGAACACCAATATGTTGACGGAGAAACCCAACAAGGGAAAAACTCCAGGACCAAGCTAGTTACCTCCACTATAGACAATATGAATTATAATGTGATTCTAGACTAGCAACTTCACTTGGTCTAGCTGTTGTAGTTCTTGCAATCTCCAAGATCTGCTATTGTCTCTTCCAAGTAGAGTTCCAAGAGCCTCATGTTCTTGTGCTATTTCTGTGTGCTTGTAGTGCACCTCTTGCGAATATCAATGAAGAGTAAGTTCCTTAAAAGATTAAGGACGCCAGGTGCTTTGGATTATGGAACCTTTGATGTTTTCCAAAGTCGGGTTGTTGGATCTCAAGAATTCGTACACATTGCCTCTATTTATATGTAGGGCAAAATCAGTCTTTTGGGCGGAGTAAAACTTTCCAAAATCGCGAATGCACACTGCCTGGAAAAGAATGTCGCTCGAGCGAGGGAGGATGTCGCTCGAGCAATGGGTCCGTAGCTCGAGCGAGGGTCTCTGCAACTGTCGCTTGAGCGAGGGTCGAGCGAGAGCTGAGTACTCATCAGTATTTGAATCATAACTTTCTCTTTCAATGTCCGCTTGAGGTGATTCAAAGTTATTTGGAAATCTGACTCAAAGGGCTACAATTCTTATAGAAATAGCCTTGTCCAAATTCCAATGTCTTCGATATGTAAAATCCATTATAAGTTACAACTGAGAATTTGGAACATAACTTATGCGGCTCTTTGATATCCTTTAGACTTCTGATTGCATTTCCTTGATCATAAGTGATCTTCTTTCACATCTTGACCTCCTTCAATGACTATACTACCAACTCCAAAAGATTCGTTGACCTTTTACAAATTATCAATTATGTCCTATTTGTCCACAGAATTGCCAACATACAATATAAAACCTAACACATTTGATACAACATGTACTAACGCTGAGTGGCTTAGAGATTTATTATTAGATATAACATTAATAGGTAAGTCAATTCCAATTATTTCAATACATTGTGACTGTAAAACAGTAATAGAGCTTGTAAATCAATCTTACTCAAATAAGAAAATGAATAGACATATTCAAGCAAGACTTAAGTCAGTTAAGGCCTTGCTTAAGAGAAATGTGATTTCTCTCAATTTAGTGAGATCTGAAAAGAATTTAGTAGACAGCCTAACCAAAGAATCTAGCAGTAGATAGCATGCAAGAGCAAAATTAACAAGTAATAAACCTCCCCCACATACCCAGAATAAGTCAGAATGAAGTAAATAATATAAGTGACTCATGTGTGTAATGTGTCACTAATCCAAGGTAAATAGGAATCCAAACCTTAATTTTGTGAGAAGGGACATGCGAAGCAGCACTACCAATTAGTGTATTCTCCTACTAATAAAAATCAAACCTTGAAGAACAGTAGGACCTTTCAGAGGAAGCTCATTTTGCATATATCTTTCAAAATTTTCTTTTACTCCCCATTACTTTGAGCATATATGTTTTTCATATTTTAATTTTGTACTTAGCTCAACATATTTTTCTTTTCTTTTCATTAGCTCATAAATTTTTTTCATCTTAAGTGCAGGTTCTAATTCACTGAGCAACTAATATGATCCTTGTAGCGAGCTTTAGGTCGGTTAACCCAAGTCAGATGACCATAGGCACCAGGTTTTGAAATACCCTTAAGACTTAATTGCTCGAGTCAAATAGTCTCGAAGAAGAACATTAAAATGTGAGCTTTTTATCGTAAGGGAACATATTTAAACTTAGGTCTACTAATGATAGTCAATTCATGTTCAAAGTCAACTTATCAACAAGTGACTATCATCCCAAATCTCAAACATACGATTAAGTCCAATTTAGAATCTCATAGTGTGTGCAGTGCAGATGGTACATGAAGACACTTATACTAAGTACTCCAAATCAACCTAAGCAAGTAATGGAAACAATGCTATACCTAAATAATTATTCTCAAACATGATCACAACATACACGTTCAAACATGTTATACTTCATACAACATTATACTTTCCATTCTCAATTTTTGTTTTTCAATTTTTCAATCAAATTTTTTTTGTGTTCTTCATTTTTCCAAACAAACAAGAAAGCATCACACACAAATAAAAACAAACTAATCAAACACACAAAAATAAAACAAAATGTGTATGTGCCAAAACAGACATAAGGAAAATGCACATACATGAAACTAAATCCTAACAAGCAAAAAAAAAATAAAATGTAACGCATGCAGAAGTCAACATCATATAACCATTAAGCATAGACATGCTTCAGAAATACCTAATCAGATAGGTACATGAATGCTCTTACCTCTATGAGCACGGTGATCTTTGTCAAAATTATTCAAATCACTCTTCTTTACCCAAACTTGTCTAGTGATAGAATGATTTCCAAACAACTGTGTCACCAACTTGGTCAACTGACTCACTTGTGTAGTAAGGAATCCTATCTAACCAACAACTTCTTGATTTCTATTCCTACTAAAGCTCATGTGTCTATGACTATTCAGGACTTGATGCCATCTAGGGCGTATGTGTCCTAACTCACCTTCTCATTTTCCAAATTAAGTTCCTTATTTTTCGCACTCACGGCATTGTTCTTGCTAAGAATCTTAGGACTCTCCTTATATATTTTATCATAGGGATCATAAATGTCTACCTCACTCTCATTATCTTCACCAGATTCCCCACAGCTATTCAAATCTTCATCATTTTTACTTCCCTGGTCAGATCCACTCTTAACTTTAGCAGCAAGGGTAACAATTTTTTCACTCTCCTCACAGGTGGATTTCTCACATTGATTATCCAAGTCAAACTTATCATCAGTGAGAGTAGCATTCATAGTCTTCTCCTGAGATCTCTTCCTGCTAGGACACTCATTCCTCATATGACCATGCCCTTGACACTTATGGCAACTCACACCTCTAGATCTTCTCCTAGATTCACTCGAGGCATTTTTGTGTTTCTCTTGAGGTTTGTTTTTATTCCTAAACATTGTTTGAAATTTTTTAACAAGGTATGTCAACTCCTCATCATTAGGTGAGTCAGAATCAGAAAACTCATTCTGGTTGGTCCAAGTAGTTTTCAAAGCTATAGACTTCTTCTTAACATGATTTTCTAAGGTTAGCTCATAAGTCTGCAGGGATCCAACTAACTCCTCAACTTTAATAGAATCAATATCCTTACTTTCTTCAATGACTGTGACTTTTGACCTAAAACGCTCAGGTAAGGATTTAAGGATTTTTCTCACTATCTTAGGTTCAAGGATCCTCTCACCTAGGTTAGAGCTCGAGTTCACAATGTCATTTAAGCTCCCATAGAAGGAATCAAAGCCCTCATCTTCACTCATTCCAATTTCCTCGAACCTCATGGTCAACAATTGTAACTTTGAATTTTTAACAGTCTATGTTCCCTCATGTGTGATCTCTAGAATATCCCAAACCTCTTTGGCTACTTCACACATAGGCACTTTCCTAAACTCATCAGGAGAAACAGACCTAAACAGGGCATGTAGAGTTTTGCTATTCCAGTTACATTCATCTAAATCCGCCTTAGACCAGTTTTCTATGGGAGTGGGAGTGACAACATCACCTACTTTTGTACTAGGGGAACTCCAACCCTTCACAACACTCAACCAGATTCTCTCATCCATAGATTTTAAAAAACTTTCATCCTCACTTTCCAGAAAGCTTAATTACTGCCATCAAAATATGGCGGGACATAAAAAAAGCTACCCATCTAGACAAAATTAAGGTCAAGACAAGCAATTAGGCTCTGATACCACTTGAAAGTTAAGGGATAGCGCTAGACCATTACTAATTACCCGTTTTTAATTTGACCTTATGTGCAGAATTAATTTAACCAAAGCAACAAGTCACTTTAATTAGTTTCTAGATGATTAATCAATCAAGTCCAATTAATCCTATGTTTGAATGCCACAAACAGTTAATAAGGAAAGTAGTAAAGAACACCAATATGTTGACGGAGAAACCCAACAAGGGAAAAACTCCGGGACCAAGCCAGTTACCTCCACTATAGATAATATGGATTACAATGTGATTCCAGACTATCAACTTCACTCGTTCTAGCTGTTGTAATTCCTGTAATCTCCAAGATCTGCTGTTCCTTCCAGTCTCACAATCTGCCACCGTAGATACTGTCTAACCAATCTGCTAGACTTCCCAATCTACCTCCTAGAGCTTCCTGGTCTGCTGTCTCCTTCCAGCTTCCTGATCTCCTTCTATTGTCTCTTCCAAGTAGAGTTCCAAGAACCTCCTATTCTTGTGCTATTCCTGTGCTTGTAGTCCACCTCTTCCAAATGTCAATGGAAGAGTAAGTTCCGTAAAAGATTAAGGACGTCAGGTGCTTTGGATAATGGAACCTTTGATGTTTTCCAAAACCGGGTTGCTGGATCTCAAGAATTGAATGGATGAATCTCTCAATGAAATATGGTCTTGGATCTCTGAAATCGTATCGAATGTTTCTCTCTTGAAGAATAATGAGGCAACCTCTAATTAATTCGTACACCTTGTCTCTATTTATATTTAAGGCAAACCTGTTTTTTGGGCCGAGTAAAACTTTCCAAAATCACGAATGCGCACTGCCCGAAAAATAATGTCGCTCAAGCAATGGGTCTGTAGCTCGAGCGAGGATCGAGTGAAGGTCAAGCGAAAAGTCTCTGCAATTGTCGCTCGAGCGAGGGTCGAGCGAAGGTCGAGCAAGAGCTAAGCAGTCATTAGTATTTGAATCATAAATTTTTCTATCGATGTCCGTTTGAGGTGATTCAAAGTGATTTGGAAAGCTAACTCAAAGGACTACAATTCTGATAGAAGCAACCTTGTCCAAATTCCAATGTCTTCGATATGTAAAATCCATTGTAAGTTACGACTGAGAATTTGGAACATAACTTGTGCGGCTCTTTGATATCGTTTGGACTTCTGATTGCATTTCCTTGATCATAAGTGATCTTCTTGGACATCTTGACCTCCTTCAATGACTATACTACCAACTCCAAAAGATTTCTTGACTTTTTACAAATTATCAATTATGTCCTATTTGTCCACAGAATTGCCAACATACAATATAAAACCTAACACATTTGATACACCATGTACTAACGCTGAGTGGCTTAGAGATTTATTATTAGATATAACATTAATAGGTAAGCCAATTCCAGTTTTTTCAATATATTGTGACTGTAAAACAGTAATAGAGCTTGTAAATCAATCTCACTCAAATAAGAAAATGAATAGACATATTCTAGCAAGACTTAAGTCAGTTAAGGCCTTGCTTAAGAGAAATGTGATTTCTCTCAATTTAGTGAGATCTGAAAAGAATTTAGTAGACAACTTAACCAAAGCTTTACCTAAAAAGGGTGTTAATGAATCATCGAGGGGGATGTGCTTAAGCCCACAAGAGAGTCACCTCTGGGAGTAACCCGACATTTGTAATTGGAGATCTCGTGAAGAATGTTCAATGTGGTAGGTACAATCCGCATTGCGTGACTCGGAATAGCACAATATTGTTTGTGCTCATCCCCCATGGTGACAGTGTTATGATTTTGATGTTAGGAAGGGTTTAACCCTAAATAAATACCGAGACGAGAATTCTTACGAGGTGCAGGTCACATGCACCCTCGAAGGACTTACCTATGTAAGAGTTGTCATGCTGCCAACGCTACGGGATTGGGCTATTCTCTAGAGACTCTTACTAGAATCAAGATAGGAGGGCACAACCATTAATAGCGTACCCGCTATGAACTAAACATAAATCGATACTGTGTATGGAGCAATTGAAGTTTGGTCAAAGGGACCTAATTCAAGGCTTTGTCCATTATGACTTCCTCAAATGAAAATTGTTATCACTAAGTGAGGTTCAAGTCCAAGAGATACATATACCTATTACACAGTATAATATTGCCACTAAATAAATATATATTAGTTTGAAAGTTTTAAAGCTTGTAGGGGATTGATGGAAATAAGTCTGAAAATTTTCAAATTAAAATTAAAATTTTAAAGTTTTAGTTTTCATTTTTTTAAATTATAATTTAATTTTTTTAATTTTTAGATTCAATACAAAAATTTAATCTCATTATTGTATTTGTAATTTTTGTTGAATTTGATTAATTTTCATTATGAGAGTTGAATTTTTCTACCATAAAAGGAGGTGAATTTTCCATTGTTTTACACACAACACTACAAAAACTTGGAAAATACTCTCTAATGTCTTCATACTACTCTCTAGTTGTTTTCATATTATTTTCTTCTTTAAATTTTGGCAATTGATGAGGGCTTATTCTTTCTCTCCTTGTGGTTGTGCCCATAGAAGGAGAATTGGTTGCGAACTATAAGGGTTTTATCTTGGAGTAGTGTAGTACCGAAAGTAACCGCATGAAGGGGAGGCCACACAACGTTTATCGCGACTCTCTTAGGCTAGCTTTTTTTTTTTTTTTTAATCTCTATTGTTATATTTATTTTATTTGATTCATGCTTATAATTGATAATTTATTACACAAATCATGTTATATTTACAACATATATATCAGAACAGAAATCAAAAGGGAATAAAACACTTGATGAGAAACGAGAATGCCTAACTAGCACTTGAAGGTGGGGTTGATTTGTTTATAAGAGGGAAAAAAGCTGAAGCTAATTAAGAGAAAAGCCTTGTACAAGAGACAAATCCTGGAATTGAAGTTCAAGGAGAAGCAAAAAGGGTGAAAATTGAAAAAATTGTCAAATCTTTAAAAAGCTTTAGGAAAAAATCTAGCAAAGGAAAGAGCAAGACTTTGATTGTGAGAAAAGAGTTACTAATAGAACACGACACCTTGATGATGACGAGAGTCATGTCAAGTAATATGTTTAGGCCCTATTTGAGCCTCATTAGTTTGAAGAAATGTATTATGGAATAGTGATTGATGGAGAATGTGTGATTAAAAAAGAAGAAATTTTTTTGATTTGAGTGTAGTATTATTTTAATGAAGAATTTGTGGTTAAAAATGAGTACTGTAGAAAAAATAATAGGAAAGAATGTACAATTAAGGATGACAAACAGAGGCTTACTAATAGAACACGACGCCTTGCTTGACTCTAGTGATGTGATTTGCTTTTCCAAGTTTATTATTATTGTACTTTTATGTTAATAATAGAGTACAAGATGCTTTTTAGTTTCAAGTTGTTCATTGTAGTTTTCTATGACTCCTTACTTGACTTGGAAATAGACCCATGGCTTTATGTGTTATCATAACATGTTAAGTACCTATTTGTTAACCATTATTTTAAATATGTATTTTCAAACTCATTTTCAATGATACGTTCTTGCAATAAAATATGTTGTAAGTAAATTCAATTTTTTTTTCCTTTTTTAACTGCACATTTTTAAAAAATGCGTTATTTCAAAATTCATTTTCACTTTTAATGATGGACAAATAGTGGCTAAATCACACTTAGCTCACACAAGCCATTCTATAAGGCATCTCTTACCTTTTCATCTGGTATGGCTTCGTCGTAATCATTTCAGCTTTGAAACGTGTGAAGTAACACTTGAGGGATTTTCTTACTTTTTGCTTCATATGATCTAAACTTGTGGCTCATACCTCTCTCATTATGCATTTATTAAACGTTTCTATGATTGCTTATTTGTCATACCTTAGATCTTCTTTCTCGTCGTATCCCTATGCCGCCAATTGGCCTTCGGATTCTTTGTCGGGACGAATACCTTGGGGATTATTGAAATTTTCTACTCTTCAATCATTCACATGGTTATACCTCCAGTCGGCATGGACTCGCTAGTCATCGTCCTTTTCTACTTTTCTACTAGAGCAACCTTGCAGGCTTGTGGTGTCTGTAAGTTACCATTATCACTAGTGGTTGAATCGTTGCTAGATTTCTCTGTTTTGACCTCTAATGCTTTTATCCTTTTCAAATATGTTCCCATTTGGTTTAACCTTTTATATCTCAAGGATTTCTTAGCCACTACAATTTTGTGGTTTTCCTTATTGAAAGGTTTTCCATAGACAGTGTCAATGTGTTGATGGTAAAAATCGGACCAACAAATCTTCTCATCTAGCTATGGTTTTCTCCTACTAAGCTCTCTAGTTTCGATGGTCAAACTTGAAGCAAGAGGAAAAATTGCTATTTGAGAGGAAAATATTTAAATTGCATGCCTTTCTTTTCAAAAGTGGTGGTATTTATAGATTTTCCTCAACCCTCCCGCCTTTGGACAAATTTGGTCATTTAGGGAGAGTGATAGATGCGGCCTTTTATTGGCTATCTTGTAACTGATTCGGTGAAGAATATCATGTTTTATTCATTGACCAACGTGTTACTTTAATGATAGCCTGTAACCAGCCTCGATGGAGGAATGTTCACATAGTTCAGGGTTCAGGCGAACACTTCTATACTTCGCAAGTGATGGGATAGGTTCGTGGAGCATTTCATGGTTCAACATCTTCTATGTGTAAATTTATGGTGTTCGATTTGGTATTGTTAGTAATTAGTATTTTCCTTTTAATAGATTGTAAAGAGTTTGAGATGCAGCCACGGGAAGTTGAAATGCACTTTGATTAATTGGACATCCTTTTTGAGTACTATAAACAATACGAAAAGCAAGAAGGATTTGGAATTATAAAGAAATCATCGCGAACAGATGGTACTTTAAGATTTGTTCGGTTATTGTGTTCTTGAGCTGGAGTCAATTCTCAAAAACAAAATTACCTTAATCCTAATCCATGAACGAAAATGGGGTGCAGAGCTAAGGTTAATACTGTTGTATTTGAAGATGGGATGTACAAGATTAATTCTATTACACTTGAGCATAATTATGGGTTGAGTCCACAAAAATCACAATTTCACTCATGTGACGGGAATTATGGGTTAAGAATTGATGTATCCAACAGAGATTGGAATCAGCATGGCTATATTAGCATTGAGTTTACTTATATATCATGGTATTTGTTTCTTTCCTTTGCATTGAGAGGTTGATGGTGTTGCTCATGCAATTACTGTCCCTTATGAAATTCACTCTACTCAAATGTACATTGTCTTCATTATGTCAAGATGCATTGTTACCATAGCCAACACTCCCACTAGCGAATGTAGCACTTAACCCCTGAATTACTTCCATTGCCTTCCCATCCAGCCCATAATCATTCTCATCCTTCAGCAATAACAACCTAAACAGCCATATAAGCAATATAGTAAGAAGCTCACTAACTGAACAACCGCGGGCATTACAATGAGGCACCACCTTCAACCATCACTATTTGGCTAACAACATATATCTCCAATCCTACCAAAATTTAAGGTAAGTTTTGCGCCATTTTACATCAAATTTTGCACCAAATTGAAAGTTATTTCCAACCCATTACATCAAAAGTTGCATCAAATAAACTGTATTTAATTATTTTCTTCAATTTTTTCATTCTTAACAATTTATTTTTTTATTTGAAAAATTATTATTTTATTTATTTTACAACTACATAAATTACTAAATAAATAATTACGTTAATTAGTAAAAATATTGAATACATTAATAAATTTTTAAAAAATGTAGTACAATTAATAAAAATACCACAACTAAGAAAATATTAAATCACATTATTAAAAAATAGTGCAATACATTTCGAATCCCGATGGCCGATGTTGTGATGTTACGAAGTCGAACTAGTATTGCAATTTAATTCCCATAATTGGTATATTAATCTCAGAATGATCAATTGATGCATTACGAAGTGTGATGTGAGCCTCTTTATCCTTGATTTGTCTATGACAAGCAAGGAATTCTTGAAAGCAATTGTTTATTACAGTTTTAAAAATTCTTGAGTACTTTAATTTTTATCCATTCCTTAAATTTATTACAAATGTACATAATAATAATAATAATAATAATAATTTGTTGTATAACAAAAATGGACACAAATACCCTTAATAAATTGTTGTGCAAAGTGAAAGAAGGGCAAAAATGTATTTAACCATTTGGTGTAAAATAGTGCAATACAATTCATGCAATGGATTGGAGATGGATTTGAATTTTGGTGCAATGAGAATGGGATGGAGATGCAATTTGGTGAATTCCGAATCCCATCCCCCAAATTTTATCAATTTTAAGAGGAAGAGTAATTCCATTCATTTCGTTATGTACAAACTTGAATAAGATTACATTTATAAGCAAGGAAATGGTAAAATGATGATTTCTGGACAATGCTACTGCCTTTATTCACACCTTATGTTTGGCCATACTAGATGGGGATCAATTAAAATAATCCAGCCTTTCATATTGCACATCGTGGGTGGTTTGAATACCAACATATTTATTAATTTCAACAAATTTCAACATGGAACTCGCCATTTTCAGAGTGGGGTCTCATTCAACATCACTTGCTATGATTTTCAACATCAAAATCGGATAAACTACAATTGAAATGCCTGAAAGTAGCACTGTCCCAAAGAAGAAAGCTAAGATTTATCCAACATCTTCCAATCCATAACAACCAGAAGGTTATTTCCAAAGCTGAATCATATGCAGTCGGTGGTAAAAGGAAATTTCATAGACAGAGAGAGGAAGGACGATGTCCGCTAATTTCTCCAATTACTATTCTCTAGTGGTGTCAATGAGCCGAAATTCGAGGCTCGGGTAAACGAACCGAGCTTTTTTTGGGCTCGGGCTGAGCCGAGCTAAAGGTCGCTCGAAAAATTCAGGCTCGGCTTCTTCGATTTTTTTTTTCCTTTCTTTCTTGAATTTTAAGGCAGCACTATTGTTTTTTTTTTAATTGTCTCGAGTCACGGGCCGGCTCGGGCTCGGCCCGTCACCCCAAAATGGGACTCGACCCAAGCCTTCGCTCGGTGTTCCAAGCGGGCTTTTTCAGGCCGACCCGAGCTGGCGAGTTTTTTTGCCATCCCTACTATTCTCATTGGTATTTTGTCTTTTTGACTTTTCGGCAACTAGTGGAGGCGGTGGTGATAGTGAAGAAAATTTTTATGAGAGAGAGAGAGAGAGAGAGGGAGAGAGAATGTGGTCTAAAGAGTAGGAGTGGGCAAAACCCAAACCAAATCGTCCAAACCGTCCAAACCAACCCGAATCGACCAGTTTGGGTCGATTTTTTGTGATTTTGTAGGTGGGTCGGGTCACGGGTTGTTCCAAGAAAACCGATTTAACCCAACCCGATTAGTTTTAAGCCAAAAAAAAAAAAAAAAACCTAAATTTCATTACAAAAGGCAAAAATCACGAGACACAAGTTACAAAACACAACCCTAATTTCTTTCATCTCTCTCTCTCTCATGCCCACAGTCCCACTTCGTCGCTGCATCTCTTATTTTCTCGCCAAATCGCCGACATCGGTCGTCGATTTTCAGTTGCCGACACCAGAATTTCCAATTGTTGGGGAGGGGTTGACGTAGAACAACATATTGATAGTGGAATAACTTCAGTTTTCTACTACTCCAATAAGAAGTGTTCCCAATTTGGAATTATGCAGATAAGTAGAGTTTACTTCATTTCTCACTTCCCAGATAATGATGCATATGATGCATCCCTACATTGAAGTTGACGAATGTTGTGTCTTAGTTGATTGTTATCTGTCATTTATTTTTTTTATTACTCTTGAATCTTAAGTAATCACCAAGGGAAAAAAATTGACATGGTAGAATGATGAGGTTGAGTGGAGTTGAAAAGTTGGTTGCATATAGAAGTAGGAGCTTTTCGATCTAGTGAGTAATGTATGTGATTTAAAGATAAGTTTTCTATGTCAATTTTTTTATAGCACAGATAACTGATATGACTTAAGAATTGTGAAAGATTAACAAAAAACATGTTAGTATTGGTGCCTTTAAGCTGGCACTGTCTCCAAGTTGATTCCCTAAGGATGAGTTTTGATATTAGGGTCAGCTTTCCTCTAATGATAATGGTGTATAAATTGCCTTTAGAGTATCAGTGGAGTTAGGTGCTACCTATTTAGGTAGACGTGTGTAAACATGGTCTAGGGAGGGATGTTATGTGCACAGCTATTACTCGTATCTCTATTTTGAAAATAGCAGTAGAGAGTGAATCTTTAATTTGCAGGTAAAACTATGCTAACAGATTTTGTAGATGATATGAACTGCCAATTTCTTGAAATTCTTTGTAGTCTTTTGGATTCATACACATCGGTGTCATTTGTGAACAAATGGTGAACTACAACCTGACCAGCCTAACCCAACCCGACCGAACTTGATTGGGTTGGGTTGGGCTGAAATACATATTGAGTTGGGATGGGTTGATTTTATTCCAAACCGAATATGTTGGGTTGGGTTTGGGTTGAGTAAAAACCCGACCCAACCTAGTCCACGCCTATCCCTACTAAAGAGAGATAAATGGGAGGGATTGAGGAATGTGTTTGGGTGGGAAGCCGAAAAGCCCAAAATAATCGATTTTTTAATTATTTTGATAAATAAATAGAATAATGCTAAAGGAACATAGCAGTTGACATAGTGGAGGATAAAATGACGTGGAAATACAGAAAAAGGAAAAAGAAAAGAAACATAAAATAAATACTACTGGGTTAGGCCCATTTCCAAATCATTTAGGCATCATTTTAAAATCTTTCCTTCACATTTCTTCCGCTGTACTACCGTGGTTTTTCTCGAAAATTTCTTCAACCCTTCAACCCATATTATTCGACCCAACTATACAATTTCTAGTATCGTTTTGATTGGAGTTGAGCATTGTATTACAGTGTAGGGGATGATGGAAAAAGGTAAGTTTGTACGGTCGAAATTTATTTAAGTTCCAGCGGCCGAAATTTAATTATTTACTCTTCATGAAGGGCGTGGCAAAGATTTTGATATTTAAATGGAATCTATTTACTCAATTTTACTGTTGTCGAACTGAAAGGTAGATTCCACCTTTTAGTGGAATAGGAGCTAAAATATTTATTCAAGAAAGATGATTTTTAGCTTCTTGATAATTAATTGGCGATTTTGGGGTAATTTATTCCCTAAATATATAATTGTAATTTCGTGTCACTATTCTCATTTTCATTATAATTCTGTGTCACTGTTCTCCTTTTCGTGTACTGGAAGTGGTATTAACATTGTAATTGGGCTTTCGTTGTAGGTAAAGAAATTTTGGATGTTGGGGATGACATTATATTTGTGTATTTCAATAATGAGAATGTTATGGACATTATGAAGTTACCGGTTGAGGAAATTTTAGGAGAAGGGGGTGCGAGTATGCTCGAGGTGGGTATGAAGTTTAATGCCGAAAGCGAAATGTTTGAGTTTTACAAAGAATATACATACAATGTAGGTTTCCTAGTTAGAAAAAGAAATTCGAAAAAGGATGATGATGGAGTTATGAGATATGTTACATTTGTTTGTAATCGTGAAGGGAAAATGGGTTGTAATATAAGCGGTTCTCTGAAGTTGCAAGCAACCATTCTCTGAGATATGTTACATTTGTTTCGTGTCACTGCTCTCATTTTCATTATAATTTCGTGTCACCGTTCTCCTTTTTGTGTACTGGAAGTGGTATTAACATTGTAATTGGACTTTCGTCGCAGGTAAAGAAATTTTGGAAGTTGGGGATGACATTATATTTGTGGATTTCGATAATGAGAATGTTATGGACATTATGAAGTTACCGATTGAAGAGATGTTAGCAGAAGGGGAAGTGATTATGCTTGAGGTGCGTATGAAGTTTAATGCCGAAAGCGAAATGTTTGAGTTTACAATAAAATATGTGTACAATGTAGGTTTCCCCGTTAGAAAAAGAAATTCGAAAAAGGATGATGATGGAGTTATGAGATATGTTACATTTGTTTGTAGTCATGAAGGGAAAATGGGTTGTAATATAAGTAGTTCTCTGAAGTCGCAAGCAATCGTTCAGAGTGGATGTAAAGCTATGTTGACTACATCTTCAAATATTTGGAGAATATGGAGAATTAACACATTACACCTCGACCACAATCATGAAACAAGTCCGTCGAAGTCGAGACAGTATCGATGCAACCGAGAATTGAGTGCACATGTAAAACACCGACTTGAAGTAAATGACATGGCAGGAATTCCATTGCATAAAAGTTACAACTTTGCAATTGCAAAAGCAGGTGGATATGAGAACATGACATGCATAGAAAAAGACTATCTAAAGCATGTTGAACAAGTTAGGTAATTAAGACTTGGAGAAGGAGATGCCGCAGCAATACAAGTATACTTTTTGAAAATGCAAGCATAGAGCTCGAGATTTTACTTTAGTATAGATTTGGAAGAAAAGTCTCGGCTAAAAAATGTTTTCTAGGCAAACAATAGGAGTAGGCAAGCATGCAAAGAGTTTGACGATGTTGTCACATTCGATACCACGTACCATACTACTAAGTATGACATGTCATTTTTCCCTTTTGTTGGAGTGAATCATCACGGACAATCGACACTTCTTAGATGTGGTGTACTATCAAACGAGGACACATATACATTTGTGTGGCTGTTTAGGACATTAATGCAGTGCATGCACAGACAAACTCCTCATAGGATAATAACTGAACAAGATAAGGCTATGCAAAATGCAATTCAGATCGTGTTCTCCAACATGAAGCATAGATGATGTTTGTGGCACATTTTGAAGAAGTTGCTAGAAAAGTTTGGATACCACGTTGACAAAGCTTCGATATTTTCTATTATACACGGATTGGTATACAATTTTCAGGTTATTGAGGAGTTTGAAGAAGGCTGGAAAGCGATGATGGAAATGTATAATTTTCATAATTCGGGCTTGTATAAGAACAGAGGCTGTTGGGTTCCTTGCTATTTAAAAATTACTTTCTGGGCAGGGATGTCAACAACTCAACGTCGTGAGAGTATAAATGTGTTCTTCGATGGATGTGTACACTCGAAGACTTTGTTGAAACAATTGTTGAACAGTACGAACGAGCATTGAGAGATAAGGTGGAGAAAGATTTTCAAGTAGATTTCAAGTCTTACTCGAAAATGGTAACTTGTGCGACAAGGTACAAAATTGAAAAGCAATTCCAGGAAGTTTACACAATTGAGAAATTCAGGGAGGCTCAACATGAGTTCGCTGGTAAGGTTTATTGCGACCTCATATCTGTTTCAGAAGGACTTTAGGGTACAACGTATGAGGTACGCGAGGATGTTATTCATGGCTATCAATCGAACAAAAAAAATTCCTCATCTCGTTTCATAGTAACAAATGTGAAATTACATGCAATTTCCACTTGTTCAAGTTTACAGGGATAATATGCAGCCATGCAATTGCAGTATTTATCCATAATGATGTGAAGAAGTTGCCAGATAGATACATATTACCAAGATGATGGAGAGATGTTTGTAGAGCCCACACAAGGGTTACAATGAACTACAATGGTTTGACTAGTACTCCTACACAGCTAAGGTACGAAAAAAATGGTCAAATATTTCGCTATGTTGGCGAACATGACTGATGATGATGATGTTGCGTCCGATGCTATAGTGGAGTGGATCGAATCTTAATGCAAAAAGATGATGACGTTGAAGTCAAGTTGTGGGAGTAATGTATTGTCATCACATACTCATATAGTATCTCAGTGTGGAGCATCTGATGATACTGGCAGCATGACTGTAAGGGATCCAAAATGTGCGAAGAGAAAGGACGCGCCCTGCAAACTTTGTAAAAAGCCATAGGAATCCATTTCGCATAAGGTGAAAGTATGTTCAAATTTTGCTTGTTGATGATATGATGTTCTGAATATGCTTGATGTATAATATACGTGCATGTTATGCAGGCATATTCGAGTTCAACTAAAGGAAAAAGACTCAAGGTACGTTGTACTAGTTGTTCAGCTACCTCAGGAAGCTGCTTATCCTATGCTGATGCTGTTCCCATATTAACAAATGCTAATGGTTAGCATATTTAGATGATTACATTCGACAATAATTTTACGTGTTCCTGATGTTGTCGTTTCATATAGGGTGTGAACCAACATCTTCAAATAGTTACAATAGCCCAATTTAATCACTTTGTCGTTAAGAAATGTTATAGTAAATGCCCAAGGTAACGATGCAGTGATGTATATATTTTTTCACTTGTAGTATCTTTGCAATTTTGCATATTAATGATTGCATTGTACAGATACGCCACAAACATACGATTTCGTATTCAATCCACTACCTTACCAGTGAGCTGTTTTTCATTGCAACTATATGAACATTTGGTTAATGCTCAAATGGAACACTGGTAGGAAGAGCAAAAACTACCTTCTATTTAGGACTAAACTATTGTATTTTTATTGGTCTTAATTATAATGAATAGCTAGACTTTCTAACCACGTAATTTGCTTACAAGCAGACTTATTTTGTATTCCAATTTCATATTGATTGAACAACATAAATATTGTATTACTTTGCATTATTGACATACTTGCTTTCATGCTTGATGAAGTTCACAGGCAAATACTAATAAAAGGAATGCAGGGTGAATGTCAAATGAAAACCTTCCTGCCACTAACTAAAGGAAGAGAGAGATATTATTGAATGGTGCCAAAATTTGAAAATGCAGCAAACATATTTATTAAGATTATGTAATCTAAGTACAGCTTCGAACACATAACCGAAGTACAGCTTTTGATACTACACACAACAACCAAAGCAAAATACTAATCCATGTACAAAATAACATTGTCATTCACCCAATCACAACAACTCATGCTTTCCCTATAATACCCAGACCAGAAAAGCTTAAAAAGATTGATAGGTACTACTCATACCAACAAGGTGCACCTTCTTTTTCGGAAGTCCATCATTAGAAACTCCATAGTTAAGCGTGCTTGACTTGGAGCAATTCTATGATGGGTGACCTCTGGGAAGTTTTCCCGGAGAGTGTGCGAGTGAGGACAAAGCATGCTGAAAAGACCTATATTGGTACGGTGGGGACAATACGTCGTCGATTTAAAGGTCGGGACAACCCGTCAAGTGGGACCCGGGTCATTACAAATGGTATCAGAGCAGGTTGCCAGCCGGAAATTGAGAAGTCCTATACGGGACTAAGTGCTACGCCATAGGGCGGGAGCCACCGTTTGAACCCGTAGGAGCCACCTCTAGAATCTCAACGCTGGCAACGGATCCTCAGAATGATCAAGTGCGACGAGGACGTTGCGAATCTAACGGGGGTGATTGTACTACCAAGACCAGAAAAGCTTAAAAGAATTGATAGGTACTACTCATACCAACAATGTGTACCT
This sequence comes from Osmanthus fragrans, assembly GCA_019395295.1. Classification (NCBI taxonomy): domain Eukaryota; kingdom Viridiplantae; phylum Streptophyta; class Magnoliopsida; order Lamiales; family Oleaceae; genus Osmanthus; species Osmanthus fragrans. The sequence continues at coordinate 17,278,570 of CM033347.1, read as the reverse complement.
TCTTTTCCGGAAGTCCATCGTTAGAAACTCCATAATTAAGTGTGCTTGACTTGGAGCAATTCTATGATGGGTGACCCCCCGGGAAGTTTTCTCGAGGAGTGTGCAAATGAGGAAAAAGCATGCTGAAAAGACCTATGTTAGTATAGTGGGGATAGTACGTCATCGATCTAACGGTCGGGACAGCCCGTCAAGTGGGACCTGGGTCGTTACATTTCCCCTTCTTTTCTCCACTCCTTCCACACTTGGGCTTCCTTTGCAAATTGTCACACTCATAGAAACCTCCACAAGATGTTCTTCAGTGAAACGACATTGATTTTCAAACAAGCCAGAGAGTTGTTTAGCTGCTTCAGTCGTCACGGGAGTAGTCGATGTAATGCTAACTAAATTTGATTCATTGCTACTTTCACCTTTGTTCACCCAATCCTAAAATCCGTATTTTGAGCTACAACAATTGACTAATCTACCTTTGTTCTTCGTCTCCTTCTTTATTTCGAAACACTTGATTTGCATGTTTAAACCATGGGCAACAGCGTTTATTCGGGCAATCCGCAAAAAAAAATGTCCCTGACATCTACAGCTATGACAAACGTCCCGATTATATCCTGTCATTGCAACCTCAACCCGTGAATCAACAACGTATAGTGACTGCCATTATGATGCGAACATATACCAATTTAGTTTATACTAATTAATCATCACCTAGACCACAACATCCCACACCACAACCATCATCTTCTTCCATCATGTAGAGTGAACAAAAAACCAATATGAGAAGAATCGAATTTGAAAACAGAAGGATGTAAACTTGAATTCAAAGAGGGGTCTTTGAAATACATCAAAATGTCTAGCAAGGTCCTAATAAAATATTTGACCTTTAGCAAGTTTGAAAATGCACTGGTGTCCAAACCAACCATTCTAAATAGGTACCTTTTATGCTAAATTTTTCACTCGAGCAACAACATTTTGACGAACACCAAGTTTCAAAATACATCAACCCCGAACTTCAATTCATCTTATACCTACTTTCCTTTTCTTGCAGTATCTGTCGGAGATTACGGGTTTTGGCTGCTTTGGACGAATAAAATGCAGGCAAACGGCTCACCGATGGAAAATTGAAGATATGGAGACCTTGTATTCCGTCACCATGGACGGTTTCTCCGGTGAAGATGGGGAATAAGGAAGATGTCGTGCCACAGAGATGCCGGCTTCAATCACTAGTAAAATTTTTTGGTGATTTTGGGAGAAGTGAGTGTACTAATGAGTTTAGAAATTGGGCCGGTTTGAAAAGAGTTTCACATTTTTTTAATTTTTCCCTCCACGTCACCCTGTTGAGCAACGTGTTGGCTCTTCTGTTATAGTAGCGTGGTCCAAATATAGAATGCCAACTAGATACTACATGTAAAGTGTCACATCAATGCTGCTCAACATTATAACGATAAATAGTATTGTTCTTTTCTCTATTTCTAAACTACCGAAGTCATTCCTAATTGATGGAATAATTTTTTGACAGAACGTACTAATCTTTAATGTTGGGTCTCACTGTATGTGCCACAGTCAAACCGCACTGAGTGAACTGTAGTTTGATTAGGGCATACTGAGAAAAAAATTGAAAAGCCGTGTGACCGCAGTTTGCATGCCATGATCACAACCTAAAAATATAACGCCCTTAAATTTAGTCCATAATTCCAGTTTTAGGTATCATGTTGGTCTCAGTGGAGGATTCATGATCGAAGTACAGCTAGGACAGACCTTGACTATTGATCGTTGACCGTCGACAATCAACATTCATAATAGCGAGGTCATTTATTAATATTTAATTAAATAATATTAAAAATTAGTCAATATTTATGTAAGTGTACTAAAACATAAAAATTATATACATATGAAAATATAATTCAATACAATCCAAAATATTAAACAAAACAAAAAATACACGATAGAACCTTACTCTATAATTGTAAACTTAGACTATCAAAGAGACCGACATGATCTTTCAATGTCTTTTTATGCTTCCAATCCCTAAAGCTGATCTTAGTAAATATACATTCACCCAATTGACTCCCTTTATCAGGTTTAAACAAGTAACAATACAAACAATACGTCGATGCTTTTATATACTTTACTCCAATTAATAAAATTTAGAGAACCATTCTTTCTGAAAACACCTATTATCATTTTTCATCAGTCTTCTTGGAAAGTCATGTCTACGTGATTGATAAGGACCCTTCTAATTATATCATCTTGATATCATCTATGATATTATGATTATATGACTCGATAATGTGGCATTTCTTTTGATCAGATACTAGATCATCTACATTGAGTTGAGCCCGATACTTCTTTACGTTAATTAACAAGTCGTGTGCTCGATTAGAAGTAGTGACAGGGCCTAGATGCACTACTAGGATTAGAAGAACTAGGTATGGACTTTCGTTTCAATTTAAAAAATCATTCTGTAATATGCAAAATGCCCCAATTTATTGTTCAATTAGAATTGATTAAAACATACAGTACGCTTGGTTGAATTGATCCTAACATCTTGTCCATTGATTTTTTTTACCTATCCTAATTTCCTAAAAATAAATTCCAAAATCTCAAATCAAAACTCATAAATTATAAATTATTTATCATAAATCACCGATTCACAATTCTCATTTCTTTGTCACTTGTTAACTAACTCATAAAACATAAATTATAGATTCATAACTCATAAATAATAAAAAAGAGTGAACTATGTGATTATGTGAAGTGCGATCATAGAACAAAAACCAAAAAAAGGAAAAAGAAAAAAAGAGAAGGATAGAGGATTGAACTTAAGGAAAAAGTCGAAAAGCGCTCATTGCTCATAGCCACAAGTCCGGTCCAGTCCAAGTCCCAGAGCCTACCAGTAGCGACTCATCATCGTCCCATCGATAGTAGCAGCAACTTCAATTGACAGCAAGAGCCAGATGGTGGACGGTGGAGGAGAGTTTGGGAAATTCGGTAATTTCCTTCACTTGAATCAGATGTTGTTGCATGTATGATAATTATCATGGATTAGGCCTAGTTTTTTGAAAAGGCCCACAGCCAACATAGCCCATAGGCATCAGCCCAAACAAAATGGAAAAAATAAAATTTAAACCTAAACCTTTGCCTTCTTCACCATTTCACCGTCCATGATGTCCCGCTTTTGCAACTAGTGGCGCTCGCGGCTCTTGAAAGTTTCGGTGGAGCCCAGCACACGCGGCTGCGTGCCCCTCATTGGGTGCTGGCTCTTCCACTGGTTGGTCTTGTTATTCTTGAAATCTTAAAATTTGATCATCCTTGAACTTATTATACATATAGTATCATAACTACAAAAAGCTCAATTTTCCCTAAAACAGGAAATAAACGGCTCGATGAGTTTTAAATTTGTAAATTTCCCGATAAATATGAACATTCAAACCTAACCAAAGGTGATCGAGGAGAATACCAATCAAACATGCTTCAATGTAACGATGTATGCCAACAACAACATTTCATGACTTATCACTGAAGAAAAAGAAAAAGAAGAAGCAGAAATGTCTAACTATGATGAACCGAAAATAATCGATCGATTAGATCTTATCCCAATTAATATGCCATGTAATCTTGCAGTTGATCCCACGAACATGTCTTCTTCACAAAGAACATCCAACTTGGCTACAATTTCATCTTTCTCATTGGGCATATCTATCTCTACAAAATCTTTGTCCTCTCTATAAGATTCAATCAAATGTTTTCCACCTTTACTTACATACTTCGAATGCCCTCTCTATAGCATTTCTATAGAAGGAATGATTGAATTAGAAATGTTCCAAGGCAATGTGGAACTTCTATCTACATTGATTATGCTCAATTTAGAACTTTTGAAATGATATCTAATATTTGATCCATTGTACGAGCTCATATATCCTGGTTTGTTTGTGAATCTTGAGTCTACTAACCGACTTAAGAAAATGAATGTCGAGACTGTGATTTTCCCAAGCCAAAAATCAAGCTGTTGTGAATATTTCCTATCATGACAGGTAGAAAAATGTGAAGAACGAGTTGAAGTCACATGTTGATACGACATTCTATGTAATTCACCTTTCTATTCTATGAAGGGTTTTCTTTGGTCGCGTGATAGGACCACTTTGACATGTGTACCATCAATGGCCCAATACAATTTTGTAGAGTTTGAGAAAGAACACGTACACATTGGGAATGATGTCCAAACCAAGGCACTAAGGAAATACAAAATAAAATTAAGAATGCTAAAATGCCGTCTAATCAATACAACTACGTATTACATACAATCAAACTAGAATGTCTAAAATTTTGTAACACAATGCATAATAAAATAGAAGGTGACCCTATGTAGCATGAGAAATGATAGAACAAATAAATGCATATCATTTTGCCTTTCCACATTGATGGTCTCCTCCTTCTCTTGGATGTAGTCGACAATGGAGGACAGATCATCACTCGTGTGTCAGATTTATGCAAGCGACTACAATCCAAAAGCATTTTTTAGTTCTCTACAGCTTTACAAAGGTGACGATAATGGCCTCTGGCCAACATTGTTAAATTTCTAGGAACAAATTTTATTGTTTAGAGGTCCGTTTTAACATTTTTCTGTTTTGAGTTAGTTAAATGATATTTTCGTCGTTTTCGAGTTCTACTTGGACGTGTCTATTGAATTAGGGTTCCGCTTTGATGCTTTAAATATGTGTTTAGGGTTTGTAAACCCTATAGTCATTTTTGAATTATAATATTTCATTTTTCCATCATCTGGTGGATTCTAATATTTCTCATGTCTATTTCAACAAAATTCAAGCAACACCCGTTCATGTATTACGAACAAGACCATTTTATTATTATTATTCACGTTTCATCCTACATCAATAGCAACAAGTTGATTATCAATACTCATCCTACAAGATTAGTAACAAATTTTCGACATAAATTGTAGAGTAAAAAATGCCGATACGGCACTATTCACGTTGTTGAAACAAAACACATCTTATCTAAGAAAAAACACCAACAATCCCCAATTGTTAGATTTATATTAGATGAATAACACCCCTTCATAGGCGAACAATCAATTGTGAAAGTTACGTGATAGTGCTAGATTGTTACTAGATCACCATTTTAATTTGACCTTACATGCGGAATCAATCTACTACAAGCAACAAGTCACTTTTAGTAGTTTCTAGATGATTAAGCATACAAGTCCTTTTACCTAAGTTGAATTACCGCAGTTGTAAAAATATGGAAAGTAGTAAAGAACACAGATTTTGATGACGGAGAAACTCAACGTAGGTAAAAACTCTGGGACCAAGCCAATTAACTCTAGTATTGACAATGTGGGTTACATATTGATTTAGTCTTGTTCCATTAGTTGTTGTAAACTCTGCAACTCCAAGATCCACTGTTCATTCCAGATTGTATGTCATATCCTTACCTAACCAAGAGAGGCTAATGATTTCATTAGTCACTTTTGGAGAACCTTGTCGCCTATGGTTGTTACTAAATTGAAATTCTCCACTGTAGACCACCCTCAGACTGACGGTCAAACTGAAGTTGCTAACCAAAGTCTTAGGAATTTCTTAAAGTGTCTAGTTCAAGAAAAATTTGGGAATTGGGATTCGATCCTCCAAACAGTTCAAATTGCATATCACAATTCTGTGAATCAATCTCTAGATTTGAGTCCCTTTGAACTTATTCATGGTTATAAGCCTAGGAGACCTTTAGACCTTATTCTCGTGTCCCCACATGCTAGTGTGTCGATGTTAGTTGAGGCATTTGTACATCATCCTCATGAGTTGCATATTGAGATCAATAATCAACTTGAGGCAAGTAATGCATCATATAAACTTCGAGCTAATTTATATAAACAAAATATTGAATTTAATATTGGGGATTATGTTATACTGTAAGTTTATAGTGCTGGTCCTTGAAAAAATTCTAAAGTATGGTGGTCCAAATGCATACATCATTGATCATTTATTACATTTTGGCTACAACTCTACTTTAAATTTTGAAGACTTAGTTACTTACAAAGGCCATTTTAATTCTTTTGATGATCATTTTCTACTTCCATATGTGGACCCCCAACCTACATATATTACCATTTCTCCTCCAATAACACCCGTTGCAGCACAAACACATAAAATTGATGCTATTCTAGATGAACATGATATGTTGACCATTGATAGAGAGAATATGTGGTTCCTTATTTGTTGGGTAAATGACGTGCTTATTGTGCTAAGCAATACACACAATCGTGTGAAGATTTTGGAGATGAGTTGCATGAATACTTACTAGTAGCATTTCAGAGTCGACATTTGGAATGACTTGGTGCATTTTGTGTATCAGATCAATTGCAACTTTTGTGCTTTATCCACTCGACAGAGTCAAGTTTTCCTTCCACTCTGGGAGAGTTGATGAGGACATCATATCCTATTTTTTTTTATGTTATTTGGAATATTTCTACTTTTGCTTTTATTAGTTATTGGGTTTGTATTATGGGCTAGCCAAAACCCCTTTCACTCTTTACGATTTTTTTTGTTATTTATATGGCTTGTATTGAACACGAAAATCGGTCGATGAATGATAAAAATGAAATGATTTTTGCTTACTGATCAAGACTATCTTTTCCTTCACTGTTTCTTCTCTGATTGTCTTCTCTCATTCTCTCCAGTTCCTCCCACTTTCTTGCTTCTCTTTTTCCATGTTTCTTCTTCTTATTGAAGTTATCTTCTTCTCTATTGCTGCTTATAAGTCCTATCCTATTTTGTTATGTTATTGGGACTATTTCTATTTTTTCTTTTATTAGTTATTGGGTTTGTATTATTGGGCCAACCCAAGCCCCTTTCACTTTTTACAGTTATTTTTTTATATAGCTTGTATTGAACATGGAAATTAGTTGATGAATGAAATGAATTGTTGGCCATGCTTTCACTTCCACTCCCCAATTTTCTCTAGTTATCTCCTATTTCTTCTCCCTGCATTATTCTTCTCTACTCCTCTTCTACTTCTGTAACGTCTCGACCCGCCTGGACCGAAACGTCACTAGATTAACTGTACTTTAGCCGCCGACTTAATAATTAACCATACTTTTAGCGGAAAACTTAAATATTTAATTTAAGAATTTAATTCAAGAATTATATTTTTAAATTAAACAAAATAATTCAACACTAAAAGAAACAATTTCAAAAAAGTCTTTAAAATATTTTCCATGCATGCATCCACTATTGAAGTGAAATTCTTGGCAAAACTTTAAAAATAAAAGTTGCTGTCTTTGTTTTCTATCTCAAGCGACAATTGACAATTTTTTTTTTTTTTTTTGCATAGTTATTGACTCCGAAACTTCATGAAACTTTAATGTAAAGTAGAAAACTCCTTATAGTATGACATATCCAAAAATCGACTCCCGTCGGCAACATATAGGGTATTAAAATATTTTTCAAAATCCTGCAGCAACTCGTTTGGAAGGTAACCCAGTGCAGTTTACTTAAAGTGCCATATAAAATTCTACACATATTTAAACGACATGATTCCAAGTCTATTCATTAGCTGACTCATGAGGCCATTAAACCCCGCTGGTTTTGGCCAAAAATTCAAAGTAACGGTCGAGTTATGAATTTTTGAAATCGAGGGCAAAAGCCGAAACAGCAACAATACTTAGTGCAGTTTACTTTAAGTGACGTATAAAATTTTACCGACATCGTATTGACATGATTCCAAGTTTATTTAGTAGCTAACATGTGAGGCTAACAAATACCGCTGGTTTTGTCTAAAAATTTCAAGGAACGATTGAGTTACGAGTTTTTAAAATCAAGGCAGAAACTGAAATTTTAAGGAAACAACAAACTTTAAATCGCTAACATTTTTTTTTTTTGGAAACGGTGGACTGTAAGTAAATTTATATCACGCATATCTACTTTCAAACACAACCTATTCATAAAAAAATGTTTTTAGGATAGCTCCACATATGACATCCATAGAATTCTATTTAAAAAAAACATAAACATTTCAAAATCGAATTAAATATATAAAGTCCCCGGCTTCTCCATAGCACGTTGCATCTTTGCTTGTGGTCATTATTGACCGAAACGTCACTAGAATTGCATGTAACCTTATGAAAGTTTATTTTGACTATTCCGTGTGAATTGTGTCTGTACTTTGTTTGTGGTCATTATTTGGTACTGATGACATATCTAGACAAGTACAAAAAGTAAGATGTATTTTAACTGTGGTAAATTTGGACATGGTAAAATAGACTATCCTATGAATGATAATAAAATGAAAGATAAGGAAAAAGGTAGGGCAAATGTTGCCACCAGGTTAAGTTATGACCCTAGTGAGGTTTATTGAGAGTAAACATGGTTACTGCGTGTGCATCAATGTATAACCCTATCTGCATGTCTGTAATTGCATAATTTAGAGTGATCGTATTACTTTGTGTAATGTGTTTACATGCACAGTGGGTTGAGATTTGTAGCGTACTCTGTTTGCCCTATGAGTGGTGTGAGAAGAAAGAGGGGCTGTCGTTTTCTCCTTTATCTTTGTGAGCCTGTATGGTTTGTGAAATTTTGTGAGTCAGTCATGTTAAGGTTATGTTCTTTCTTGTGGAGAGTGACATTTGGATCGAGAGTGGAGAGATGATTAAATATTGGAATCTTTTATATGTAAAGACCATGATCAGCTCGAGTGTGAAACATTCCATCACTTCTGTTAGGTGGAGACTCATTACTTACGTAGGTTGTGAGAAGTGATGTGGTAATAGAGGATTATCCCAATGACTTAGGATCTATTGTGATTTTCAAGTTAGACATGAGTTAAGTGATCTATCAAGTGACCATGGTGGGCGATGATAGGAGATATGTTATCGAGGTATCAGCAACACAGAATAGGCTTGGATAAGTGTGGCGAGATATTTTCGTGGGGTCCTTTATGTATTTGTTGCATATGTGTTGGTTGTCTGTTCATTAACTTGGTGTTAATCAGTTATTCTGTGTGAACATATTTTTTGAAAAGATCCGTGTTTGTTAGCTTATGTTATATCTTTATTACATGTTTATTTGCTCTTGATTGTTTAATGTCATTATTTGTTTCTACTTGGATGTTCTTGACCTTAGCCCTAGTTAGTACGTGGAGCAGGTATGGTATGTGTTTCAGATCCGAAACACAAGGTGAGGTCTGTGATTCCAATTTTATTGGATTACCTTAATTATGTAAGTATTAACTGTGTGTTTCACAAGGTAAGGTCTGTGATCCTAACACTCGTGGATGACCCAAGTTATTGTTTGGCTTTGGATTGGTGGTGATATATTAATATCCCAATTACTTGGTTATTTCTGGTTTGGATTGTTGGCCCAATTACCTTTTGGCCCATTTGTTGATCTAAACTAATCCATTATATATACATTCCATTCCTAGCCTAGTTTCGTGTGTGTTTGCACAGTGGAGAGAAAACATGAGGAAAGCCATCTTGGAGGAGAAATTCAACCATTGCTACCTCTATTCTCTTCTTCCTTCGTGGGTGCATTTAATCACTACAAAAAGCCTGTCCTTTGTGGCAAACTTGTGGCAACCGGAGTGTAGGAGTTGTGGGTCGGAGCCGAGCTAGGTTGGTGTTCATTGGGTAAGTTTTACCGAGCTCGAATCAAGATTTCTCAAGGGATTTCTGCGACAAGTATCCGATACTTATCTCACCCCCAAAATAAAACATTACATTGTCCTTGATATAATAGCAAAAATAAGAAAAATAAAGGAGTAAAAGATCAATAACTCCCTAGGGGTAGATGTGGAGACGAAGGCTTGGGCTGAAGTTTCCTTTGTCATAAGTAGTGCCTTCCTCTTTGGTGTCATTTTACCTATATAGATGTAGATAATAAAAACTATTAGCATAATAGGTGACAAACATAAAGTATGGTTCATCCCCAAACTATACTACTGCATTTACAATGGATTGGTGAAGACCAATTCATGCACCAAAATGGTACTAATCATGCTTTGCTCGAAAAAAAGTTTTTTAGGGATATATGTTTTGTTTTGATTTTCTAGCACAATCTCAATGAATTTCCATACCATTATCAAGCCTAAATGTATATCGACATTTTTCAATGCTAAAGTAGCCCTAATTGTACATGAATTTTGACTTAGGCATTTTATCGAACACCTTGAATGCACTCCATTTTTGCCTTGAGAGTATATTAGTTGAGGTTTTAATTCAAACACACAATCGAGTAACTCATCATCTACCTAAGCCCATACTTCTTCAATCATCTGTGAAGTAGAAGTAACACCTTGGATTGTCTTTGCCTAAATGATGTGGAGTAATGTTAAACCAATTGTAGAATAAGTGAAGTTGATTACCTCTTGGCGGAGTGAGCACTTGTAGTGGATTGTGGAAGAGAAGTGTGAGGGGATTGAGAGGGAACAGTCTTTTGAATTAATGTGTGTGTAGTGTGTACATGTGTTTTCCCACTCTTTTAAATCCCGTCTTTGCCGATTATACACTAGGACTACGTAGTAGCAGAGTGTGTTTTATGGGCAATTGCCCAGCTGTAAAGATTAGGGCCCGCTGGCCATTTAAAGCCTTGGGTTATTGCCTGGGATTTAATACTGGGCGATCGCCCAGCCTATCAGTGTCCACATTTTATTAAATTTTTTTCCTGCTTTCTCGGTCTTCCCTTGGTGACTCGTATGGCATGCCCAATTGTGTTTAGGATTAGATCCACATATTCAAGCCCAACTTCGCGCTTGAGTATCTACGATGAACTTGAAAACCTAAAATGTGATAAAAATCAAATAAATGCAAAAATTCAAAATATGTGCTAAATTACTAATGCAATCCTGGATAACGACATGCAATGCAAATACTCAAAGCATAGTAAATAAAAGGGTAAGAGATTGGGTTGTCTTCCAATAAGCTCCTAATATAAAGTATTTAGCTAGACTTCGTGGAGGATTTAATCATTGTGGTTCAAAGTGGACTTCATCAACTAAACATTGATCACAATGTTCAACATTGTCAACCCCTTCTCGATTCTCCAAACTTGAAGAGCTCATATTTCATCCTTGAGGCTTCCAATGATTCCACCTACTCATTTTCCTATGTAGGCACTTTTTACGATCATTTATTTCTTCCGACTAAGCAGTTACGAGGAAACATATGCTTTAATGGTTTGAATTACCTTAATTTGTAGTTTAATTATTATTGTTGCACGCTCACAAATGACCTTTATTCCAGATGGATGTCAAGATTATTTTTCTTCATGACGATCTATCTAAGAAAGTTTACATGGAGTCATGACTGTGCTATTCTCATGCCCATCGTAAAGTTTGTTATCTTTGTGAAGCACAATTTTCTTAATTTAGCTCTATTATCTCACAATTTCGTTTTACTTCTAGTTCTTATGATTCAACTGTTTTCATGCACAAAAATTTAAAAGGAATTACCTTCTTGTTAGTCTAGATGATATGCTTATCAACAGTTATGACTTTGTGGTATTAATGATCTCAAGGAACACCTTAACCAAAAGTTTGAAATGAAATATTTAGGTCCACTTACTTATCTTTTAGGACTTGAAGTCACTGCTCAATTTGATAGATAATAGTTATCCCGTGTCAAATATACCTCTAGTCCTATTTCTCGAGCAGGTTTAACACACAGCAAGATTACTGATGTTGGGTGGGACCAAATTCACCCGCGACACCACCACGTAAAGAAAAGCTATGGGACACCCATATGCTATAAGAACTAAGCTATGGGACACCCTTATGCAATGAAGCACGTGTCCTTATGCAATGAAGCACTTGCTACGAGACACCCTTAACCTATGAAGTGATGCGCTGCTCTACCACTACGCGGCCGGACCATCGTCCCCTATGAGTACTCTACCGCTACGCAGCCGGATCATCGACCCCTATGTACTAGGGCGCTCTACAACTACGTGGCTGACACAACACTTAACCATTATGAGGTCGTCGTCCGGCCTACCACGTTGAGCCGTCGACCCCCCGCGGGCGCTCTGCGCCTATGTCGAAATGTCGACCACTATAAGGCCCTCTACGTTCTTGTTAGGCTATCTACCACTATGAGACCCTCTACATTCCTGCAAGGTTGTCTACCATCATGAGGCCCTCTACGTTCATGCTAGGCTATCTACCACTATGAGGCCCTCTACGTTCATGCTAGGCTGTCTACCACTATGAGGTCCTCTACGTTCATGCTAGGCTGTCTACCACTATGAGGCCGCCTACCACTACGAGACCCTCTACATTCATGCTAGGTTGTCTACCACTATAAGGTCCTCTAAATTCATGCTAGGCTGTCTACCACTATAAAGCCCTCTACGTTCATGCTAAGCTGTCTACCACCATGAGGCCGCTTACCAATACGAGGCCCTCTACATTCATACTAGGTCGTCTACCACTATGAGATCCTCTACATTCATGTTAGGTTGCCTACCGATATGATACTCCCTTAACAATTACTAGCAATTGTGACTAAGGTAAAATCTATATGGAATGTACCTTGCGTCCACCAGTATGAGCTTCACTATGTTCGCATAGGACGACCACCATAACATTATCGACCCCTAGGTGTCGACCTCAGGCCTACCACATGAGGTTGTCAACCTCGATGCCTACCACATGAAGACGTCGACCCCCATACCTACCACACGAAGTCATCGACCCCACACATGCTCTCTACATTCATGTTAGGTCGCCTGCCACTCTGAGGCACTCTACAACACTTAGTCATTGGAGATCACCAAGTTAGATAGTGGTCGTCTAGCAGTTATCACAAAGACAACCAACCACTGGACAGGTAGTGGCCACCTTCTCAGAATGTAGGGAAAGTAGGAGCACAACGTGGGACATGTTGCATTGCAACCGCCGGGCAGTTATGCGGCTCCAGCTGCTTATAAATACCCCCAAGGAGGGTCAGTATAGATGAGTGGAAATTTACTATCCAAGCTCTCCTTACGCATTCAATTACTAAATCTATATTTCTTAATCTGGTTCTAATTCTTACGCCGAAGGTACAACGGGGGAGAAAAGCCCCGCCCTTATTTTGCAGGTGACTTTTATTAATCAGAATAGCAGAACCACCCTACGCCGCCAGGAGATCACGGAGGTTTGTTTTGCAACATTTTCAATTACCTTTTCTCTTCTTGAAACCAATGTTAAGCATTTACCTACTACATGACTTTTCTACAGGATCCAACCTTTTACATAGAACTCATTGGTAGTTTTGTATATCTCGCTTACACGTCCAAATACATATTCTACAATGTAATCAGTCCAGCAACTTATCATAGGACCCTTTTCTACTCATTGTGTCACTGTTCTTTACATTATCCGCTTTATGGAAAACACTATTTTCTATCAATTACACTTCTCAACATATTCATCTACAACTTGTTGCTTATTTTCATTATGAATGGGTAGGAGATCCTACTATTAGATGCTCTATAACTGGTTATTGTTTCATTGTGGAAAATTATCTTATTTATTGGCCCTATATAAAATAGACCATCATCTCTTGTTCTAGCATTGAAGCTAAATATCCAACTTTTGCTGACACTATAGATCAACTCATTTGGCATCGTTGGTTATTAGCTGATATGGGTGTTTCACGAACACACGGAACACATTGAAATAATTTTTCTTATACACCAACATCTACACAATGGTACAGTCCGACTTGATTCTATCTCATGTTGTGATCAACTAGCTGATATAATAACTAATGCACATTCATATGGACGTTTTAGAGATCTCTTTAACAAACTCAAGATTGTCTCTACTAATCTATCTTAAAATTGAAGGGACATATAAGATCAAGGATTGATTTTGGAATAAATTAAGGGACATCTTAGTTAGCCCCTGTTTGGTAGGAATTAAAATTCATATTTTAATTTATGTCAAAATCAACAATTAATTTTAACCATAATTTCAAAGTCATACATTTCAACAACTCTTATTAAAATCTACTAAAATTCTTATTTTAATCCCCACCAAATAGGAGATGGCGTGTAATATTTCTTTTTCATATAATTTGTGTAGTTCCCGTGTACATATATGCATGTACAATCGATCAATGAATATATATATGTTCGCTAATAAAGTGCAAATCGCAAGTGCATGGATCGCGTTCAAGTAATAAAGTGAACTTTTGAGTCTGGATTATCAATCCCTTGAGGAATGATACTTTCGATTAGACAACTTTAATTAATTAAATTCTAACAATGAAAATAAACACACAATAAAGATTTTGGTTTGGAAAATAACTAAAAATCTACAAAATAAAATAATATAAAATTACTTGGAAATTTTGGAGTAAAAACGTGGTTGAGATTTATGGTTTCGTTTAACCATCGCCTAATTAATTTATCTACAAGCCAATTAACAAATTAATCATTTACTCTGGCTCCGTTTAATTATCATTCTTTGTAAAATGAGAATGAAAAATATAGCCGTTATGGGCCCCACACAAAAAATGAACAATTTTCTCTCAAACAATATACAAATCACTAAACGCAATCATTCATTAGCCACATAAATGACAATGCAATAATAATAATAGTAAAAACACATGAAAATAAGCATATTAATATTAAAATTAATTAAAGCTAGATTATTTTCAACCATAAATCCCAACAATAAAACTTAGCCCATATTATATAAATGATAAAAAGGGGTATATTTCATACAAAGATGAGATAATAATGAAGAAAATACAAAAGTGAGGATAAACTCTTTTTTAGATTTAGATTCTTGATTTTGATTTTTTCCTACTATTTCTCCAAATGTATTCTCTTTGTACTCTTGATTTTGCTCCCAAAAATTACAAGTAAAATGGAAAAAAAAAAAAAATGAGAAAAAGAAAAAGACAGAAAATGAAAATGAAAAGAAAGAGGCAACCCAGCAGGAAGACCCAACTGAACTCTCCAAAAAAAAAAAAAAAGGTCCCAGGCTGCTGGTTTTATATTAAAACCTAGAAACATTTGCAGTCAAGTCCCTGGAGTTTCAAAAGTTGATAAAATGGTACCCATGCTTTCATTTTAACTAAAGCTCGGCTTTGTCCAAAAGCCCAAAAAAAAAAAAATGTTGTTGTCATTTGCAGCTAAGTCCCTTAGATAATTGCATGCTAGGTCCCTCAACTTTAATCATGTACAATTTGGTCCTCAAAATTTGACTTTCATAACAATTTTGTCCTCCATAAATTGCATCACAAGTCCTCAACTTTCCGCCCTTATACATTTTGGTCCCCAACTTCACAATTTTGCACAATTTTGGTTTTTCTCCTCATTTTGTTTTGTTCTCATTCCATGTGTGATTTTAACCTACAAAAGCAATAATGACATAATTGTGAATAGAAATTCGCCGCTTTAATTAATATTTATGTTTATTCAAATATTAAATAAGTGTACAAAAATATATACTTATCAATATACAAACATTTCATTCTTTTATACTTGAAAGTTACCAGTTCGACCCTAAAATCACCTAGAAGTGGGTGAATAGGTGAATACCGCGGAATTAAAATTATCAATTAAAAGGAACAGTCACTTTTTAATTGTTATGTTTAGTCAGTCAAGTCAATTTTATCCTATATTAAATTACCATAATAGCAAATAAAGCAGTAAATAACACAATTTGTTGACAGAGAAAATCTTTCAAGGATTAAAAACTTTGGGACCAAACTAACGATTTTCACTATAGACAATAAGAATTTACAGTATGCTCAAACATAGAAAACACACTAGTCTCATTGATCTACCCAAACTCAAACTGAACGTCTTCTTTTGTATTCTTTGTTAAACTTGTTTTCTGAAATCAAGAACTCAAACACCCAGAGTAAAAGCACATGAAACAAGAAATAAACAATTGAAACATACTATCACAAATATACTAGCTAGATTGAGAAGTAATACTAATGTTAATCAAAATACCAACTGAAACATTAATATCACAAAACATCAAACTCAAAATAGCTAGGTATTATGATATGATGCATTATGATATTGAATGTCATGTAATATTGTCATCTCTCCCTTACTACTAACTCTTCCCCTTTTTATCACTCAAAATTGCCATGCAAAGAAAATGCCAACATTCCAACATCTATCCCTCTTTTTGTTACAAATGACAAAGAAAACTGTATCAAAATGTAATTATCATAAATCGAAACGATATATAAGAAATCAAAGATGCAGTTGATAGCAAGTACAAGCATAATCAATGATCAGTAAACTTTCTCACGTACTCAGTCAAGTTAAAATAGAGTTAATTGTATAAGTGACCCATGTGTGTAAAGAGTCACTGATCCTTTGTAAGCAAGACTCCAAACCTTAATTTTTTGAAAAATAGCATACTAAATATCACTGTCAACAAGTGTATCTCTCTACTTCTGAAAGTCAAACTAATAATATCATATTAGGACGTTAAAAGAAGCTCATTTTTATGTAAATTCTTTGTTTCTCTCTCTGAATTTGAGCATATATATTTTAAATTTTGAAGCTCATCAATTTAGTTTTCTTATCTTATGTGCAATCACTTCTCCATTAAGCTACTAAGATGATCCCTATAACAAGGTTTGGGTGGGTTAACCCCAATCAGATGATCATAGGCACTAGGTTATGAGAAATCGGACTTAATTATTCGAGTCAAATAGGCTCCGAAGAAGAGTTATAAGATATTAAAATTTTTCGTTCAAGGGATTATACTTAAACTTAGGTCAACTAGAATAAGGTCAATTCATATTCAACGTCACTTTACCAACATGACTGTCATCCTAAATCTCACAAACTCGATTGAGTCCAACTACAATATCATAGTGTGTGTATTGCAGATGGTACATGAAGAAACATGTACTAAGTACTCCATAAAAACCTAAACAAGTAATGTAAAATATGTTGCAACATATCAATTAAACTCATACTTGGTAACAACAATCTTGTTCAACTAACTTATATATCATTCTATAGTGTCAAAAAAAATTGCCTTTTCTTTCCTTTATTTCCTTTTTTTAATAGATAAAACATTAATGTACCAAACACACAAGAATAAAAAATATGCAATACATAAAAAAAACATGTGTCAATGCAAAAAAAAACGAGATGCATGCTATCGAAAATAAATACAAGCATGCACCAAAAATATCAACTCACTGAGACACAAAACTGTTCTCCCCTTGAAGAGCACCACAAACAACATCATTAGCCAGAACATCTCTCTGATTATAGAGATCACTCTTCTTAACCCAGACTTGCCTAGTGGAAGACTTATTCTGAATCATTTGTGTCATTAACTCGGTCAATTGACTCACCTGAATAGTAAAGAAGTT
Source organism: Osmanthus fragrans (assembly GCA_019395295.1). NCBI lineage: Eukaryota > Viridiplantae > Streptophyta > Magnoliopsida > Lamiales > Oleaceae > Osmanthus > Osmanthus fragrans. The sequence continues at coordinate 17,261,223 of CM033347.1, read as the reverse complement.
AATTTTGCCATCAAAATCCTAATTCCTATTTCTAGAGAAATTTTGATTTATTTTTTTATTCAAGAATTTATGACATTTAGGCCTTATGTGTCGTAACTCACCATAATTGCAACAAGTAAGAATAAACCTATATCCAAAATTATGAGGTCGCTAAGATTTATGCCTAGGTTGGTAGGTCCTATGTTGTCTAGTAGGCCTCTGTCATACGATATCCTCGTTCATAAGTTCAGTATTAGGAATATACTTAGGCTAGTTGGTGGTAGAGACAAAAATGTTTTTGGAAGTGCTAGCCTTATTATGATCCGTATGCTTATATCATAGACCTCCCTCGTTCCCAACATGCTTGTTCAACCTTAAAAGACTGTCCAGCTTCTGAGATCCACTCAAGAAAGAATGGAATTGAGTATTTGATTTCTCAAGGTCGCTTGTCATGATTTTAACCTTAGCCTCTAAGTTCTCTCTGACTTATCTTAACTCACCAAAGCTTTTGGTTGAGTCCTGACATTCATTTATAAGCCTCTCTCTTTCTAGCTCAAGTGCATTAACCTTCTTAAGCACGATTTTATTTACCTTCATCTTAAGACCCTTCTTAAATAATTGATGATAGACATAAAGAACATCTTCCCCATCTTTAAAATCTTCCATAGAGTGCTCATCACTATCTACTCTATCAATCTCCTCACTGTCATGATCATATTCACTCTTAATCTTAGTAGTGAAGGCCATAAACTCCTCACTCTCATCATAAAGTGGACCTCTCACTTTGATTATTCGAGCTAAACTCATCATCAGTGAGAGTTGCATTCATCGTTTTACCCTAATTTCTCTTATTGTAGTAGCCAAATTTATGACATCTGGCAAATTGAGATCTCTTTCTAGACTCACTGGGTGCACATCTATGTCTCTCTTGAAACTTCTTTTTATTTCTAAATATTTTTCGAATTTTCTTAGTAAAATAAGCTATCTCCTCATCATTAATAGTCTTTGTATCAGTAGAGTCGTACTCTTCTTCCCTAACAGTGTTCAAGGCTATAGACTTGTTCTTCTTAAGTTGAGATATGGTGAGTTCATAAGTTTGGAAAGATCCAATAAGTTTTTCGACCTTAAAGTATTTGAATCCTTACTCTCTGCGATACTCGTAATTTTAGGTGTAAATATCTTATGTAAGGATCTAAAGATTTTTTTGATAATCTTGGACTCGGGAATTCTCTCACCTAGGTTGAAGCTCGAGTTAACTATGTTATTCAATCTCACATAAAAGTCATTGAAGGTCATATTATATTTCATCCTAATCTCTTCAAACCTAGTGGTCAACTTCTGTAACTTAGAGTTCTTAACAGCTTGAGTTCTCTCAAGTATGTGTCTGTAAAGTATCCCAAACCTCTTTTGCAACCTTATACATAGACACACGCATAAACTCTTCTGGTGATACGGCCATAAATAAAGCATGTAAAGCCTTACTATTCTAATTATACACATCCAAATTAGTCTTCAACCAATTAGCTATATGAGTGGGGGTGACAACACCATCAACGGTGTTATAAAGGGCAATCTAACCATTCACTACGCTAAACCAATACGCTCATCCATCGATTTCAAGAAGGCTCTCATTCTAACTTTTCAATAGACGTAGTTATAGCCATCAGAATATGGTGGGACAAATAATGAACTTCTCATCTTAAAAATTAGGGTTAGGAATCAAATTTGGACTCTGTTACCACTTGAACTTTACTAATTTGACCTTAAAATACCTAGAGGGTGGTGAATAGGTGAGTACCGTGGAACTAAAATTATCAATTAAAAACAACAAGTCACTTTTTAATTATTTTAGATGTTTAGTCAATCAAGTCAATTTTATCCTATGTTAAATTGTCATAATAGTCAATAAAGCAATAAATAACATAGAATTTTTTGATGAAGAAAATCCTTAAAGGATTAAAAACTATGGGACCAAGCCAGCGACTTCCACTATAGACAATAAGAACTTACGGTATGATCCATCCTAGAAAACCTAAGACTCATTGATCTAATTCCTGCAATCTCCAAGAACTGCTGGAACCTGCTTGAATCACACGTGTTCCCGATATTCTGGAATTGTCTTTCTCCTGTAGATCACCAAGAACACCTTGTTCTTGTACTCTTCCTGTGTTTTTGGTCCAACCTCCATTAATCTTCAGCAACCTCTGAAAGTATTGAGAAAGTACCTTCCTGATTATATTTAGGAAGTGGTGGTTTTGGATTATGTAATTGTAATGTTTTTCCCAACTTGTGCTTGATTGATCTCAAGATGTAGAATAGTTGTTTTTTCTCCAAAGGATGTTATGATGATAGAATATAATGACCAACCCCATTTTTACAAAGTGGGGCTTGTGTATTTATAGTAGAGAGGTATTGGGTAATATGAGCTAGATAAAACTCTTGAAAACAAGCATTATGATTTCTCGGGAAACACCGTCCCTCAAGTGAGAGCCCAGTGATAGGAAAATAGGCAGGCGATAGGCTGTAGGCTAGCCACAATGTTACTATTTTGGAAGCTCAAGCAACAGCTTGGCGACATGTTAGCATAATTTCGGAAACTTTTTTCTATGTTCTATAGCCGACTCCAATGACTCCTAACTCATCTATATGGCCTAGCAACAAACTCATTGACTTTTACAACTCTCTTATAATGATCATTTTGTCTAAAGAATAGCCAATACAATTAAAACCTAACAATCCTCTATCATTTTTAAACTACATCATCATTTTCATCGCACAAGTCAGGAATTCCTTTTTCTGTAGAACATAGATTGAAAGAGTGTTTAAAGTAAATCATTTTAGAACAAAAGAAAATTTTGGTAACATACAATATTTATAATCTCTTAATGTCAACAAATTTGGAAATTGAAATTACTCTACACAGCTCTTTGACTTTGTTAGTGGAACAAAGCAGTGCAACCCTCTTCTGCACCCTCGTAACCTACAAAATGAGGTTAGAGCTACCTCCTTGTTTGAACTCCGATGGAAAGTATATATAGAGAAAATATAATATGAATGTAAACGATCAGTGCGAAAGTAACAGTTTTGGTAAAAAGTTATTCGCAGTACTCGACTCTTTTTGGGAGATATTTATACAGTTGATTTTATCCACGTGCCAGAGAGTTTTTGTCTATTTGTTAGGCATTCTAATAGCTTTAATAAACATTCTCCATCATTTTGGACATCTTGATGAGTGAGGTGTATAATTGTCATTGAGTTATCTATAAAGTCTAGAATATTCTAAGCCCAATGTGCTGATATCGAACTCTTTGGGAATAATCGCCTCTGCATTTGCCATGGTTGACATGTAAGGTTTTAATCGATTATGTGGGCTTATATGTGAAATATTGTGTATTGGATTAAAAGCTATCAATTTTGGTTAAGCCCGTCTGGGCTTTAATGCATCTAATTAAAGTATGGACTTTTATGTGTAGAGATCAGATCAGTTCCTAATTCATGATGGACCGAATTAGGTTAACTAGGCAATCTATATATATAGGGTTATGGTCCCCGGATCACATGTTCTGTATTCATTCATTCTGGATCCCATCACCAGAGAGAAACAAATGAACAACGTGTTGATCTGGAAGACTAAAGCCGCATGAATTATTCATTACAATAACCATGTCTGATTCAGGTACGCTTCCGCATTCGGTTACATATTCTTAATGATTCAACATGGATGATTAAATTTAATAAACCTAACAAGTGGTATCAGAGCCAATCCATTGTTGAATCTTTGAGAAATAAAGGTTTTGATTAATTCTGATTTTTTGGGTTATTTAATCTTACCATTGGTATTAAATCTGGACTTTGGTATGTTTATAATTCTGGCTCGTTAATTTTGTTTGTAAAGATTTTTATGCTTTAGAGCGTATTATAACATCTGTATGTAAATGGATCAAGACCATCAAACTGGGTAAAGTTTACTGCGCCGTCTTTGAATGTGAATCCAATTTGCATTCTGCCATGGTTTTTGGATCCGTGGATATAAATTTCAGTTTATTTGCTACTGCCATGGTTTTTTATATATTGAAAAAGTCAAATTGTTGCTTCTATTGTATATATATATAACCATGTGAATATGTTTTTTTTATATATTGTAATCAATTGTTAAATTTGGATCAAGAAAAGTCATATATTACAGCTTGGAATTTCAGTTTTCACGTTTGGGTGATTTTTTTGGGGGCGAGGGCCTCTTGTGTAAATTTGATTATTTTGGGCCCCTATTTGTAATTTAAAATTAGGGTTCGGTTTTCTAATTTTAAGTTTCAACCCCCTAAGGTTAAAATTCATCTATTGGGCCTCTTAAGGTTTCGGATTTAATAATTCAGCCCCTAAAGTTTAAAAATTAATTAATTTGGGTCATTAAAGTTCTGAATTTTACAATTAAACCCCTGAAAGTTCATAATTGGTTTAAATTAGCCCTTGAGTTTCTAATAATCAATTTTGGATCCCTAAAATTTTTGATAATCAAATTTTTGACACATAAAGTTTTCAATAATTAATTATTAACCCCTAAAGTTTTGAATAATTAATTTTCAACCCCTAAAGTTCTGAATTATTAACCTTAAGGTCCCTATAGTATAAAACAAAATCAAATATGCAAAATTGGCGATTTCTTTTCTCAAATTTTGGTACAAAAGACTCTTTTTTTAAGAGATATAATATTCTAAAGTGAATTAATTGAAGCAACATGTTGCCAAAGCAACCTCTCTTGTGGAAATCAACTAACTTAGAATATTAAAAGGTGTTTGTGTATGTGTTATTCATGGGAATACTTGATCGGCCCAAAGGAAGATTAATATTCAGCCGAATTACACGTGCACCTGTGGTGATAAACATGTGACAATTATTTGGTTTAATGTGTGATCAATAAATCGGTCCAAAGAAAGGTTTATTGGTTGACATATTGTTTTATTGTCAATGTTTGATCACTACACCAAGAGTACCACTTACAAGTCAATATTTCGGTCCAAAGACTAGATATTGATGTTGTGCTAGGTATCTTGTGATGGGCCCTACCACTATTTGAGATTATTATTATTATTTGCATATTAAGGATATTCATATGAGTTATTCAAATTAATTGTTCTCCAATTCAGTTTTAGGTTCTGCTGCTAATATCTCTGCTAGCATCAATTCAATTCCAATGCTTAATGGCACAAATTTCAAGGCATGGCAAGAGAACGTGATGATTGTTCTCGGAGTCATGGACCTGGATCTTGCTTTACGGGTTGATCAACCTGCTGCACTCACTAATAAGAGTACCTCTGATGACAAGAGGGAGATGGAAAAGTGGGAATGATCAAATCGCATAAGCTTAATGGTCATAAAACGTGCTATTCCAGAAGCATTCCGGGGCACTATGTCCAATAAGGTGACTACGGCTAAGGGTTTCCTTGAGGACCTTGAGAAAAGGTTTGCCAAGAATGAAAATGCTGAAACTAGTACACTTTTGGCAAATCTTACCTCAATGAGGTACAAAGGAAAAGGAAACATAAGGGAGTACACTATGAAAATGTCTCATATTGCTTCAAAACTAAAGGCACTCAAGTTGAATTTATCTGAAGACTTGTTAGTGCACTTGGTTCTGATATCCCTTCCGGCACATTTCAATCAATTTAAGGTGAGCTATAACTGTTAAAAGGAATCATGGTCCCTTAATGAGCTCATCTCACATTGTGTCCAAGAAGAGGAAAGATTGAAGCATGATAAGATAGAAAGTGCTCATCTAGCCAGCACCTCCAAGGACAAAAGGAACAAGAAAAGGAAAAATGATAAGGTAGCTGCGGGTACAGCATCACACAAGAAACAGCATAAAGACCCAACTGAAAGTGGTTGTTTCTTCTGTGGAGCTGTAGGTCATAACAAGAAGAACTGTACCAACTACCACGCGTGGCATGTCAAGAAAGGTATTCTTCTTCATTTGGTTTGTTCTGAGGTTAATTTAAGTTCTGTACCTAGACATACATGGTGGATTGATTCTGGTGCAACAACTCACATCAGTATGTCTATGCAGGGTTGCCTGAGTTGTCGAAAACCAAGTGATGGTGAAAGACACATCTATGTTGGCGATGGCAAGACGGTGGAAGTAGAGGCAATAGAAAAATTTAGATTATTGTTAAAAACTGGATGTTATTTGGATATTAATGAGACATTTATTGTACCGTCCTTTAGACAGAATTTGATTTCTATTTCTGCTTTGGACAAATCTGGTTATTCTTGTTCATTTGGGAACGGAAAATTTAGTTTGTTTCATGATTCAAAACTGGTTGGTTCCGGTTCTTTATCAGGTTACGATAATCTTTATTTAATTGAAACAATTGCTTCTTTTAATGAATCCTTGCATGTAAGTACTAGAGGTGTAAAGCGTAAATTAACCGGCAAGAATTCCGCCTCGTTGTAGCACAAAAGATTAGGTCACATTTCCAAAAGGAGAATTGAGAGACTTGTGTCCAATGGGATTCTCGATCCCCTTGACTTTACAGATTATGACACATGTGTTAACTGTATAAAGGGAAAACAAACCAATAAAAGGAGATTTCAAGCCAACAGGACTTTGGACGTCTTAGAACTTATACATACGGACATTTGTGGACCATTCCCTACGACTTCTTGGAATGGTCAACAATATTTTATAACGTTCACAGACGACTTTTCAAGATATGGTTATATATATCTCATTCATAAAAAATCAGAGTCACTGGATGTGTTCAAAAACTATAAAGCTGAAGTTGAGAACCAACTCGGCAAAAGGATTAAAAGCGTCAGATCTGACCGTGGTGGTGAATGCTATGGCAGATATGACGGTTCAGGTGAACAACGTCCAGGACCATTTGCTAAATTCCTAGAGGAATGCGGTATTGTCCCACAGTACACTATGCCGGGATCGCCGACTATGAATGGTGTTGCTGAGAGACGAAACAGAATGCTTAAGGACATGGTGAGGAGTATGATTGCTCATGCTACCTTGCCAGAATCACTCTGGGGTGAAGCATTAAAGACCGCAGCATATATACTCAATAGAGTTCCAACTAAGGCCATAGATAAAATCCCTTATGAGCTTTGGACGGGCAAAATGCCTATTTTGAAACATCTACACATTTGGGGATGTCCAACTGAGGCAAGGCCTTATAGGCCAAATGAAAATAAATTGGATGCAAGGACTATCAGTTGTTATTTTATTGGATATTCTGAAAGGTCTAGGGGTTACAAGTTTTATGATCCCACAACTAAGGCAATTTTCGAGAAAGAAAATGCTCGGTTCTTTGAGGATGTTGAGTTTGTGGGGGAAGAAAGGGTTACAGACTTTGTCTTTGAAGAGGAATATGTTGAAATCCCTCCAATTGCCATTGACAATGATCAGTCTTTTATCCCTGACATTGTTCAAGAAGTAACTCTGGATCAAGACAATGTCATTGTATCTCTCTCTGAAGGTCAACAAATTGTTTCAGATGAACAAACTCTACAGCCTCAAGAACCAATGTCATTAAGAAGATCCACTAGAGAGAGGAGAAGTGCGGTTTCAGATGATTACATCGTATTTCTCCAAGAACATGAAGTTGACATTGGCGTGGTGGAAGATGATCCTATCAACTTCTATCAAGCCATGGAAAGTTCTAACTCTCAAAAGTGGCTCAATGCCATGAATGAAGAGATAAAGTCTATGAAAGACAATGACGTATGGGACCTCGTTCCATTGCCTAAAGGTGTGAAACTCATTGGTTGCAAATGGATATTTAAAACCAAGAAGGATTCAAAAGGTGATGTAGAGAGGTATAAGGCTCGTCTTGTCGTAAAGGGCTTTACACAGAAAGAATGCATTGATTATAAAGAGACTTTCTCTCCAATTTCTTCAAAAGACTCTTTCAGGGCTATAATGGCATTGGTAGCGCATTTCGACCTTGAGTTACATCAGATGGATGTTAAGACAGCGTTTCTCAATGGTGACATTGATGAAACAATTTATATAGTGCAACCAGAAAACTTTGTATCGGATGATGCAAAGCAAATTGTTTGCAAATTAAAGAAATCCATCTATGGACTCAAACAAGCGTCTCGTCAATGGTATTACAAGTTTCATCAAGTAATCATCTCATTCGGCTTTGAGATGAATTTGGTCGATGATTGTATATACCATAAGTTCAGTGGGAGTAAGTATATTTTCCTGGTTTTATATGTCGATGACATTTTGCTTGCTAGCAACGATATAGGCGTATGCACGAAACCAAGAGATTTCCAGCAAAGAACTTTGAGATGAAAGATCTTGGTGACGCCTCCTTTGTATTAGGAATTCAGATACACCGAGATCGTTCTCAAGGTATTCTTGGATTATCGTAAAAGGGCTCTATCGAAAAGGTGCTTAAAAGATATGGCATGCAAGATTGTAAACCAGGTGACACCCCTGTGGCTAAAGGAGATAAGTTCAGTTTAAGTCAATGCCCCAAGAATGACTTGAAAATTAAAGAAATGCAGAAGAGTCCTTATTCCTCAGCTGTAGGGAGTTTGATGTATGCTCATGTTTGTACGCATCTGGATATAGCGTACATTGTTGGGATGCTAGGGAGATATTTAAGTAACCCGGGAATGGATCATTGGAAAGCAGCCAAACGGGTCATGCTGTATTTACAGAGAACAAAAGACTATATGCTCACATACAGGAGATCGGATCAGTTGGAGATCATTGGTTATTCTGATTCCGATTTCGCGGGATGCCAAGATAGTAGGAGATCCACTTCAGGCTATATTTACCTACTTGTTGGAGGTGCTATTTCCTGGAAGAGTGCTAAGCAGACACTCATAGCTACTTCCACTATGGCAGCGAAGTTTATAGCATGTTATGAGGCATCAAACCAAGGAATATGGCTGTGAAATTTTGTCACTGGGCTGCGCATTGTGGACAATATAGAAAGACCACTAAAGTTATTTTGTGACAATAAATCAGCAATACTGTATTCAAATAACAACAGGAGCTCGACGAAGTCAAAGCATATAGAGATCAAATTCCTGGCTGTTAAAGAAAGAGTTCAGAGTGGACAGGTGTCTATAGAGCATATCGGGACAAACTCCATGATTGCGGATCCGCTTACTAAGGGATTAATACCCAAGGTCTTTCATGAGCACACTGCTCATATGGGTGTAGTATCTCTTGAGGATATCTAGTTTTAGTGGGAGTTTGTATATTTTTGCTTTTCATACTAGACACATGTACTATCATTTTAGATATGGTTTATGGTTAAGGTTATTTTCAGTTATAAAGTTTTTGGTTTATTATCTTTGAACTTGTGAAAATGATCTTACTAAGGTATTAAGGTGGACCAGTTGAAAATAGGCATGATAAGATCACATTACATGCAATTTTCATGCTACACATCCATACTTGATCCATGTCATTCAGTTGTATTGATATATGTGACCATTGATGGGTTTAGCTACAATAGAAGGTAGTGAAAGCCGCTTTGATCCTATGTTGATATGATTGATGGACCGGATTGTTTGGGGATGCATTCGATAATGATAGCAAAATTATGAGTACTCATAAGGTTATATTTAATGCATAATTATAAGGTAACACATACAGTCCAAGTGGGAGATTGTAAGATTTTAATCGATTATGTGGGCTTATATGTGAAATATTGTGTATTGGATTAAAGGCTCGTCTGGGCTTTAATGCATCTAATTAAAGTATGGACTTTTATGTGTAGAGACCAAGCCAGTTCCTAATTCATGATAGGCCGAATTAGGTTAACTAGGCAATCTATATATATATATATATATATATATATATATATATATATATATATATATATATATATATATATAGGGTTATGGTCCCCGGATCACATGTTCTGTATTCATTCATTCAGAATCCCATCGCCAGAGAGAAACAAAGGAACAACGTGTTGATCTGGAAGACTAAAGCCGCAGGAATTATTCATTACAATAACCATGTATGATTCAGGTATGCTTCCGCATTTGGTTACATATTCTTAATGATTCAACATGGATGATTAAATTTAATAAATCTAACATGACAAACCCTTCTTGGAGTTGTCGACCAATCCCTTATGGAGGTTGTTAATCAACTGCTTTCATGTGGGGATCCTTGCTGGGTTTGGTCGGGTTTTTGCTCCATTTATTTCCCATCTAGTATCATAAACTTCTACCTTTTGGTGATCATTGTTAAAATTTAGCATTATTACTCATTGATTCTAATTATCACAGCACTCGATCACTACCCTTGCAAGATTCTTAGATTTCCTAATCTTTCTATTATTATTAAATTCCTCTCACACCCCTCCAGGTGGTGGGATACATATTGGCTCGATTGTACAGTGTGAAAAGATGCAATAGGTCCTGATCGACCTTGCCACCGGTGGCACGTAAGAGGGTCATCTTTTGGAGGGAATTTTCCCTTCTAAATGTCTTCCAATATAAAGTGGGTGCATGATATTTTTCTTTTCATTTCGTCCCTCTTCAAACTATAGGTCCTTAATTTTTTTCCATTTTGGGCAATTGAGGGTACAAAGTTTTCTTCGTTTTCTTATGGTAATCTTCCTTTTTTTACATGCATAAATAGTACTTTCTTTTAATAGTTCATATTCTAGTAAAAACAATTGAGGTATTCTTCCTCTTTGTGCCGATTAAGTGGGTCTCACTTGAAATACTTGACAGGCTCCAATCTACGTAGGGAGGTTAGTCGACCTATTGTTCAATAGGTTGACCATCCGTCCCTTTATGGGATAATTTATCTTTAACCACGTGGTTGTGAGTTTGAATCTCATCGACGGTGCCAATGAAATTACTTGGATGCTGCTTTGTAACTTTGTTAGTGGAGAAAGGCAATGCGAGCCTCTACTACAACCTGGCAACTTACAAAAAGTGGCTGGGGCTTTCTGACTCATTTGACATTCAATGTGGGAATAACTACATGGGGAGAAAAGATACTATTAATGTAAAATAGTAATGTCAAAGTAAGAATTTTAGTAAAAAATTATTACCAATACTTAGCACCTTTTAGGTGGTGTTTATAGGTAGTTTTATTCTACAAGCTAGGCGGTACTGAGAAGCCTTGAGAAACAAGCTCCATCATTTTCGACATCTTGGTGAGTGAGTGTATAACTGCCAATGAGTTACCGATTGAGTCTAGAACATAGGGTTCTAAACCCAATATACCGGTATCGAGCTACGTGGGAATGATCATCTCTACATTTATTATGGTTGATAAACCCTTCATGGATGTGGATGGTTGACTCCCATGTAATGTTGTAAGCCTATCTTTGGGGTCATCATTAGGAGGAATCATTACTACTCTTTCTTGATTCAAATGTTCATAGAACTGCAATTGTCAAATATGCTCAATAAGACATCTGCCTCTCAATGTGAGAGATTCTTTCATTATATAGAACCAAAAATCAAACTAAATATGGTAAAACCAATCTATCTACATATAGTACAATTATAATGATAATATAATCGTAATCTTCAACGATATCGGTAATCTTATTCAATCTCATTGACACGCCCTTAAATTGATGCTGGAAAAGCATCAAATTGGAATCATGAATTGGCGATGCTGATAATATTTGTGCCCACGAAGAAGAAATCCAAATCAGAGCAATCATCTGCTAAAATTAGTGACGACGAGATACCTGAAATGATTTTATTTTAATTATTTTCAGGAGCCAATATAAAAACTGGAGAAGGAAAGTTCTCAAATATACTCAATAAGATTTGTACCTCTCAATGTGAGAGGTTCTCTCATTATATAGAACCAAAACCAAACTAAATATGTTAAAAGCAATCTATCCATAGTGCAATTATAATTTTAATATAACCGTAATCTTCGACGATCTCCATAAACTTATTCAATCTAATTGACAGCAATCACTACCCATGAGAGGCTCTTCGAGTTTTTGATCTTTTTATTATTATTATTAAAAGATCTCACATCTCGCCAAGTGGCAAGACATGAATGGGTTCAATCGCTTCAAGTGGTGAGACACAATGAGCCTTGGTAGACCTCATCACTTAGCAATGCATAATAGCATGGTCATCTTTTTGGAGGGAATTTTCCTTCCTAAGTGTCTATATAAAGTGTGTGTAGGGCCTTTTTTTTTTTTCAATTTCCTCCCTCTCGAAACCTAAGGTCCTTTATTTTCTATCCATTTGGGCAATTGAGGGTAGAGAGTTTTCTTCATGTTCTTAAGGTAATCTTCCACTTTCTTTCCTTTTTTTTCCATGCATAGGGTAGTACTTACCTCCAATAGTTCATCTTCTAGTCAATCGATCTTCTTCCTCTTTGTCATTTCGATCGAATGGATCTCATGTGAACCACTTGACCAGATCCAAATCTACCATGGAAAGTAGGTTGACCTATTGCCCAATAGGTTGGCTAGCAGCTTTCTAGGGGGTGATTCAGTCTTTTAACCACATGGTTGTGAGTTCGCCTCCCGCAAATGGCACCATTGAAATTACTCTAACACAGCTCTTCGACTTTGTTAGTGGAGCAAGCCTTTTTTGCAAACTAGTAACTTACAAAATAGGTTGGAACTTTCTTCCGTGTAAGACATCCGATGTGGGAGTAGGTATATAGAGAGGAAATATAATACGAATATAAAAGAGAAGTGTAAAAGTAAGAATTTCGGTGAAAAGTCATTAATCATACCTGATACGTTTTGGGGATATTTATAGTCGATCAGTTTTTATCCATGTTTAATGCGATTTTAATCCATACACTGGTAGTTTTGAGAGCCTTAAGAAACACACTCCATAATTTCGAGCATCTTGATGAATGGAGTGTATAACCATCATTTAGTTATTGGTTGAGCCCAGAGCATGGGATTCTAGACCCCACATGCCATCTATCAAACTGGATGTGAATAACTATATTCGCATTTTCCATGTGGACCAAACTTTAAAAGAGTGGTCGATGAATCCTATATAAAGCTGGTCAATCGACTTCCTTGGATAAGAACCCTCATTGGTTTCGCTAGGTTACTAATCCATTTATTTCCAATGTAATATCAAATAATAAAGTACATCCACAAAATAATAATAATAATAATAATAATAAAGTGGAGAAGTGATTAAAAAAAAGACATATCCAGTGTCAAAAAGTGAAGGTAGGGGAATTAAAGTCAGAAAGTGGCCAAAGATGAGAGAAAGTTTACCATTCTCAAAATCGATTTTATTTCAATCATTAGTAGGGCTGAACATGGTCCGATTCGATTCAATTCTTTTTAGAACCAAACGGAATATGAAATTTTCGGGTATTTAGTAAGTGGAACCATCATGTCCAAATTTAATTATAGAACCTTTCATATTCGGTTTCATTCGGTTCAGTTCGATTCGGTTCTGTTCCCGGGGTCCGTACTATAATTAAATTTTTAATATTTACAAATTTACATTAATTCAATTAATGACACTTCAATCTGATCATTTACAAAATAATGTAGTCCAATCTTATTTATTTTTGCATATCCTACTTAGTTCTTCATAGATTTAATTGTTAAAATCACAAAAAAGGGGGAAGATAGTGAGCTCATAATAATTAAGAGATGTGCAGTCAAGTTTCAATTCGAACTCTTCAGAACGGTAGAAATGATACTACGGTAGAATAATAGATTTGGATAAAACTTAGGTTAATTTCATTAATTTAGGCTTTTAGAGACATAGTTACAACAGGCGATGTAGCAATATATGAAATAATTTTTTTTTATATATAAATAGTAGAAAACGGCAATGGGCAATGAATGTTGCGAAAACAACAACAGCAACGGGCAATGTAAGTTGCTAAAACATAAACGACAATGGGTAGTGAACGTTGCTAATACATCAATGGCAACATGTATTGAACGTTGCGAAAACGGCAATGACAACATGCAATGAACGTTGCTAAAACTTTAACCTCAACATGTAATGAATGTTGCAAAAAAAAATTTGCAACGGTCTTTGAACGTTGTTGTGTCCTTTTACTTTATGGTAATGTCGACAGTCGTAACATACGTTCAAACATTGCAAAAGGCTTTTGACAACGTTTTTTTACCGTTACAAAAGACTGTTTTTGTATAGTGTGTTTAAATTTTATGTTGGCTATATACGTACGAGTTATTGGACAAATCTATTAATTTTTGGGAAAATTAAAGGAAAAAGGTAGAACAAAATTAAACTATATGGGTCGTCTATGATACTGTTTAGCTTTTTGGTCTTCTTTATCTATTTTTTCTTTAAAATATTGTGTTACAGTGTAGCTATGGAATCAACACTCGTCATAGTTTGTTACTTTAGTGAATTCAAAGAAATGAAAATAGTTGATAGACATAGAATTGAACAAGTAATGTTGAATGTGTTTCACATTTGACAGCGGGTGCATTATATATGGACGTGTATCGTGATGTGGATTTTAGATTTCTTTTTCTTGACAATTCAAAATTCTCAAATTCTCAATAAAGATTACTTCTCAAATGAAAGTGCTCAACAAAAATCACAGTATTCCTCTTTGAGTAATTCTTTCATGAAAGAATACTCAGAGAATGAACATGAAGCAACTGTGAAGTGGACCATAATGTGAATGATTTTTAAGAAATAGTAGAGATAGCTCTGAAGGATGATGTAGTTATTCCGAAGACAATTACTATAGAAAATGATCTCTCAATTACCCGCAGACCCCCTGAGATAGTTGAAGACAGTGAGAGGAAATTCGATTTACAAACCAAGATGTCATTGCTTTATCCAAGCAAAGATATAAGTCAGTTGGGACTTCCAGACCAGGCCTAATTCATGGTCTTCTTGTACTTCATGTACGATTTTCAATGTTAAAGATTTGTAGTGGACTAACTCTATAAACCAAAAGAGATAGTCAAAAAGTTGGGCAAATGATTGCATTGAAACATAACTTCGATTTCGAAATGAAGAAATCAAACATGACTAATTACACAATTATTAGTGTGGATGACAGTTGCAAGCAACACAGTTTCATACAGTTGATTTCTTTGTAGTTAGCAAGTATGCACGCATATATACTTGCTTAGTGGGTACTCATCACAATGATCACAGACAAGCAAGATCATGATTTATTGTAAGATATATAATGTACAAATTTTAAGACCTAAGGTCAATTTACAAACCTGTAGACATTATTTATGAAATTTATCTAGAGTTCAAGGTAGTTATGAGCAACTAGAAGATCTAAAAGGCTAAAAATGCATGTTGGAAAATTTAATGGGATAATCCGAGAGAGTTATGCTAGAATGACTAGGTATTGCCATAACATAAGAGAGCTACTACTGGTTCAATATTCTTTATTGAGATTGATTCCTACAACCATTTCAAATATTTCTACACGACTCTTGGACAATACATTCAAGAATGTAATAATTCAATGCAACTACTAATTCTAGTCAATAGAACAATCTGAATGCTTGATATGGAGGTTCGTTTATTATTGCTACATGTTAAGATTTGAACATTCAAATTTATCATCTTGCATTCGGTATAGTCGATAACAATATTGATCACGCGATGCATCAGTTCTTTATAAAGCTAGGAGAAATAATTTGGATGTTGAGAACTTTGCTTTTATAACTGACTTCGTTGAATGCTATAATAAATTGTATAGCTGAAGTTTTTCCCGGTACATATAATGGTTAGTGCATGTACCATGTACAAGACAACTTGATGACCAATATCGTTATTTAAGAAAGCAGCAGAGGCATATTGTTTTGAAGAGTTCAATTAGTACTTGAGTAAATAAAAGAATAAATACATCTTGTATGGGAATATTTAACTAAGATGAGGGTTGAACATTAAGTACAATCACATTTTACAAGAATTTGGTACAATATTATGACAATAAACAACGCGTAGTTGTTGAATTAGTTGTTTAAGAAAAATTGACAATTACCAATTCTCGGAATGATTGAGCACATTCACAATAAGTTGTAGGAATGGTTTCATAATAGCGTATGATATGGATTCACAAATGTGTACAAGCACACTAACCTTACATTGTAAGAAAAATGTTTCAAGATTTTTGAGATAGAATGATAACACACGCATGCGTATAAAGTTTCTATTGGAGAGTTTTTCAAGTATGCATGCAGTTGCAATCACAATGCATATAGGGTTTCCACCTCACATGTTATGCTCTCATTGTTACGCAACTTAGTTTTGGAGAGCAGCATATGTCGAAACTAAATTTTCCATAGCAAATGAAGTTGAATGGGAAGTTTTCGATCATATTAGCTCACATAATAATTTGTTGTTTCCTATAGTTCAACCACATACCATCCACTAGATAGTTTCTTTAGCTATGTAAGTGCAGCAGGTATGGCAGAACTAGTTACACTCGTCAATTTTGTACTAATCAGGTTATCCTTCGTAGTAGTTATACAGATGTGTAGTAAAATATTTACAATGTTTGTTTAATATTTATTATGTAATGTTTAGCATTGTTGTATAACCCCGAATTTTTTAGTTGTATTGCATATAATTTGTTTGCTTAATAGGAATGCTATGTCTAGTTAAGTCCTTATGCAAGTCAATTTGTTAGAGATATTTAATTTGGATCTATATGAATATCCTTATAGTCGAGGACCAAAGTGAAAATAAATATTATATTTTATACTTTTATTTAATTGGGCCAAATAGTTAACTATTGAAGAAGTTAGAATTACCCTGTCAATATTGGGCCCATTTTGAAGCTTGCGATAAATTGCAAATTACGGACTCAAGAAAATGTTATTTTTGGATAAGTTCGAATTAAGTTAGAATAGATAAAATAAATAAGTTGTAAATGAGATAGTATACATGTTCATTTCCTTCATGATTTTTCGGGCAATACAGTTTTGGAAAAGTAAAGTATCTATACACATGGTTAATGATATTGGGGGAAAAATGTATTTTAAATAGTGATATGATGAAAAATGTGTGGTTGAAAAAGAATGAAAGTTTATTGATGTAATGAAAAATATTATTTTATTGAAAAATGTGTGATTGAAAATTAGTAGAAGAATGAGAATGAAAAATGAAAATTTGGCCCAAACGGGCCCTAATTATCCCAAATCCAATTATGATGATAGTTATTCAATTTGACTAGGGCATTTTGCAAGTTGGTGATATAAATATATTATATTTATCTTAAACTAATTAGGCTTATCACCACACTATTATTCAATTGAATTAGGATTTAAGTTTTTGTTTTGGCCTTTTGACATGTCATGCGAGTATTGTATCTAGCTGATATTTAATACAATTGAACTAATTAATTAGTCATTATTATATAATATGGGATAATAAATAATTGATTATGATATAATCCTAATCCTAACAAACTATCCTAAGTTTAACTATAAATACCAACGCTATGAACATATTTTTGCCACAAAATCCATTCTTTGACTTGTTTTATTCTTTAAAAGTTTAGCAGAAACCCCGATTAAAACTTTTAGAAGGTTTTCAAAGGAGTTTCAATTTTATCCTTTGTTTTGGCCAATTCAAGAATTGTTATTTAACAATTTGAGGTGAGATACTCAGTGCTATTAGTGGTTTTTCCATATCTGTTCAAATACGTTTTATGTACGAATTTAATTATTTCAGTTCAAGACTCCTTTAGGAGAAATTATGATACATTTTAAAGTGTATCTATGAGTATCAGTTAGCCTTCACGTTCTTTTGCAGCGCTAGCTAGAATTATCATTTTTCATGGTGTGATAATTCACTTTATGTTGGTAAGTTTATGCATAATTTCATATTTGGACTGAATGTAGAGTAACAAGCATTTCATTGAGTATAATTCATTATATTCATCCCTCTTTATTTACAAATTTCAGGTAAAAATTACATGCTAGACGGAGGTGGATGGATGTATGTGCTGGATCAACGGATTCTCGTCACGAAGTACCTTATGTGTTGAATTTGATTAGTTTTGGAGTAACATTATAATTTTTAATTAGTCCTAATCTTATTGCATGTTAGAACTAGTTTTTATTAATGTTTTGATGTAAGATATGATTCCAAAACATTCCGCATATTTTATTAATTTATATTTATCTTTTATTAAAGATTGTTCAATTTATATTGAATATGTCATTAGATAGAAATTTATTTTTTAAGCACATTAAAAAATTCATGTTTGGCAACGCATCGGGTTACTAGAATTCGGGGTGTTACAATTTGGTATCAGAACAAATGTCTACTTTCCTATAGATTTTCAAATTTTGATTTTGTTAAAAAATGTGTATTTAGTCCTTTACTAAAAATACATTGTTTGAGTTTTCTTGATTTGCGTATTCGTAAAACTAGAAGGCGTTGTCAAAAAGACTTTAACTTTCTTAGGAGAGCTTGAGATTTACGCGGTCCATTTGTGACCTCTTTCCTCACCTGGAAGCCTTT
Organism: Osmanthus fragrans; assembly: GCA_019395295.1. NCBI lineage: Eukaryota > Viridiplantae > Streptophyta > Magnoliopsida > Lamiales > Oleaceae > Osmanthus > Osmanthus fragrans. The sequence goes on along the minus strand of CM033347.1, from coordinate 17,242,809 downwards.
TAGTTACACGTTATTCAAATCAATGAGATAAAAAACAATCATTCAAACCCGCTTCAAATTTAAAAAAAAAAAAAAATCCCATTTTAGAAACAAAATATATATATATATATATATATTATATTTTACAAAATTTCTATAAAAAATAATATTATTATGAGATCCGTGGAATCCAGTGCTCATCGATCTGTCATTGTCCAATATTTTTAAGGTATGAAAAGATGAAGAATATTTTTATTTATTGATATTATCCTTCATATTTTCGTTCATATAGTATTAATTGGATAATCCAATAAGTTTTCTCTTACATGTCATTTATTTCAAAAGTATGTTAAGTAAGCATATTAATATTTTGTGGAAGTTGTACGTCGAGTGCAAGAAATCTCTAATGGTTTAGGATTGGAAAAAAAAAAACCTAACCCAGCTCTAAATCTTCTATAAAGAAAAAGTGGCAAGGTCACGACAAAGTGAAAGGCAAGGACCAGAATAAGAAAGAAAAGGTTTGGTTAGACTCAAACAAAACTTTTCCTTAATGCCCTAAGTGCAACAAGTGACGCTTTGGACGAGTATCTTCCGAGAAAAGAGGTATGCTACATTGGTGGTAAGACTGATCATTACTTTAGAGAATGTCAAGAGAAGAAAGGAGATGGGGTATTTTTATAAAAGGTCTGGTCAAGTGATTCAAAACGTTTTTTGACCTATCTTACAATAAAAAGGTTTTTGAGGTCTCTTTTAGGTTAAAATATCCAAATTATCCTTGTACATATTGTTGAAATATCCCAAATGCCTTTACAATATAATGACCATAATACCCATTTTTCAAATCAAAATTATAACGGTTAGTTTCATTTGTTTTTCTCTCTTCTTTTCTATTCAGAACTCCAGCTTTCTTTTCTCTTCTTTTTCTTTAGTTTATCTATATCTATAATCTTTTACTTCTTTGTTCTTCTTTCTTCATTCAATCTAGTTTTACTCGAGGTATAAAGAAACACATCAAAGAAGAAACCCTTATATTTCTACATTTTATACTGGTAAGTTATTATTTTCACTTTTAATTGCTTTTTAATATTGTGTTTTTTTTTTCTATTTGTACATATATTCATTGCCATTTGTGTTTATTTAAGTGTTTGAATGTATTTTTTGATCTCAAGGTGTTTTGAAAAGTAGAATCTCGTATATTTTTTAGCTACAGATTAATTCAGACGTTTTAAATTACTGTCATCATTTTAATGACAAAATAGTTGTTTAAACGACTATGGTCGTTTAAAAACGACCACTGTCATTTAAAACGACTATGGAAACAACTGCAATCACTTTATATTATTGTGATTGATTATTTGCTAACATTCTAAAATCTTACTATTCTAATTACAGATATGGACTCAACAATATGGATTTCTATATTTTATTTTGGTGATTTTTTTAATGATGATCAAGGAAAATGGACATGGAGGTGATGAAATGGTGGAAGGAGTTCCAATATCTTCGGATACTTCATATCATGATATGTATTGTGAAGTGCTAAATCTTTGCAAAGTTGATTCATTTTCGAATGAAATTGAGACGAGATTTCTTCTCCCTGGAAATGGTAAATTTACAGTTCCAATTAAAATTACTTCAAACAGGCAAGTGTAGTGGTTGCTATCTCTCAACAAGGATTCCATCTATTGGAGAGTTTCCTAAAAGACACAATTGTAGTAGATGTGCTACAACGAGGCACAACCGGCTAACAAGTACAAGCAGATGCCTTTAGCCAATAGAAGATTGGAGGATTAGCATATTGTTTATTTAGTTAATAGCATATTGTTTAGATAACAATGCAAATTGATTGATACTTATTACAATTTATGTTTTATGTTATGTGTTTTTGTCGTAATTCATGTTTTATGAATGTTGGATAGTTTTCTCATATTTGTTTATTTCATATAATAAGTGACGAATGAAAAACAACTCTGATCATTTTAAACGACTGTAGTCATTTTTCATTAAAAACAAAAAGGACTCTAGTCGTTTAAAGTGACAGGAGTTGTTTTAAAAGAAAATGACCATAGTCGCTTTAAACGACTCCAGTCGTTTATGTGAAATGACTGGAGTCGTTTTACACAACTCTAGTCGTTTACATGAAACGACTATAGTCGTGTTACACGACTAAAGTTATTTTTCAAATTCGGCATCTTGTTTCTCAATTATATGCTCGTTTTTCTATACATTTTTGTACAAAATAGTTTGAAATCAATCTAAAACGAAACAAATTCTCACCTTATATTGCATTATACATTATTGTAATTATCATACTTAAAATCTAGATACAGTATACTTGAACATTGTTAGAGGAGTACAATGAATTATATATAATAAAGTTCATCTACCTATACGTGTCTAAACGAAACAAATTCTCACCTTATATTGCATTATACATTATTGTAATTTGCATATTTAAAATCTAGATACGGTATACTTAAACATTGTTAGAAGAGTACGATGAATTGTATATAATGAAGTTCATCTACCTATACGTGTCTAAACGAAACAAATTCCCACCTTATATTGCATTATACATTATTGTAATTTGCATACTTAAAATCTAGATACGGTATACTTGAACATTGCTAGTGGAGTACGATGAATTGTATTTAATGAAGTTCGTCGACATATACGAAACAAATTCTCACCTTAGATTGCATTATATACATTATTGTAATTTGCATACTTAAAATCTAGATACGGTATACTTGAACATTGTTAGTGGAGTACGATGAATTGTATATAATTAAGTCATTTTAAACTAATAAATCTAAACCAAACACGATTTACCTACGTTTCTAAATGAAATAAATATAAACAACTGAAGTCTTTTTAAACAACTCCAGTTGTTTAGGAAAACGACTAGAGTTATTTAAAAAGGCTATAGTTGTTTCAAGGAAACGACTAGAGTCATAGCATGTAGCACTACAACAGGAAATGGCAAATGACGGCAGCCTTTTACCTTAAACAATTACGGTAAACAACCAACATTTTTCAAAAAATTCGACATTATCTCCCTTGTAACATAAACTAAATCAATTGAAAAATAAATTTCTATTCATAACACAAACAAAACCCCACATTCAACATAACTATAAAATTATATTTACACTCATAACTCATAAACATACAAACACATCAAAAGGTTCTATGGTTCAAAATCAAGGGCAAAAATATCAGCAGCTCATATAGAAGCCATTAACTTGTTCTATCGGACCGTTAATGCTCAAAAATTCTATATACTTTACTACGTACATACCAAAATCGCCCCTGAAAGATAATAAATAATGATAAATAAAGTGAAATGACTAAATTAATATGAACAAGTGAATATTTAATTGTAATAAAAAACTTACGAAACAACTTGTTTTGCGACTTTGGTATTCCTTTTTATAGCAAGAGTATCTGTCTCCAAATCGATGTTGATTTCCTTCATAATGATCGCTCGTAATGCGACTCTTATCAGGATCATACACATACATTGTCTCGTAATGCAACTCTTATCAGGATCATACACATACATTGTCTCTTTGCAAAAGTCAATCTCAACTGCGAGCCAGTGTCTATGAGTACATAACGGAAAGTATACATGTGTATATTCCTGCCATTTCCTTCCAAATAATGGCTTTGCCTCGGTGATATATTCCATTAGCTCTACCAGCATTCTGAAATGATCTCATTTCTTATGTAAATTTAACATAGCGAAGATTAATTCATTATTAAATTGTATGTCTAGAGTAGGTCACAAACAACCAAATGACTTGGGATATTTTGTTGCCCGAGCCCGCAACAAATGTAATGCCACGTCAACATGCTGAAAGTTGGATACACAGTTATACACAAATTAATTGAATAATACAAGTAATGAGTTAACATACTTATATCATCTATAAACCATCCCCCTAGTTTCAACACATTGTTAAACCATTTTTTCACATCTTCTAAGTTGATATGACCCAACTTGTACGAGACACTGAAGAAAAAATACAAAATTATAAAATAATACAAGTGATAAGTAAAAAAAATCACAGTCAATGAATTGGTAAAGATGCTTACCCATCGCCTAAACTGGAGTGCCATTTGGAGAATTGCTTCTTCTTAATTGGGTCAGCATCCCGAAAAAGATCAACATGCGTGTTGTCAACATGTTTTCTCCACTTAGCTCCAGTCGTGTGTGGAGAGGAAACTAACTTTGAAGCTTTTTAAAGTCTTTTATCTCGCATCAGGGCATCAGTTTGCTAATAAGTTTTATCTAAATTCTATTTCTACGAGTAAAAACCTTAGTGTACATTCTTGTCATCTTAGTAGTTCCTGCATCAATGTCAACTACATCTATATCTCTCTCAATATTCCCTGCTACAGTCTCTATCACAGAGTCCCCTATCCCAATCTCCCTCTCAATCTTTCGTGTCTCAGCCTCCTCTCTTGTCGCAGCCCCCTCTCAATGTTTCTTGCAACTGCTTCCCTCCCAATCTCCCATGTCTCAGCCTCACTCTCAATGCCGCCTACCACTGTCTCCATCACAACGCCCTGTACCGCAAACTCCCCTATAACATCCCTTGCCCCAGTCTCTCCCACAGTGTCCCATTCTTCCATCTCTCTCTCAACCTCCTCATGGTTATCTTCCTCGGTCCCAAATACTCCATCAGTCCCAAATGAATGGTCTCTATCAAGATGTTGGCTCGGTTTCATCCAATTCATTATAGTATCGACCTTCCTATTTATCTCTTCATATTTCGGATAACCTCTCCATGTGGTGCAACAATTATCTCAACATATCATTGTGGTCACAAGAAGCTCGATGGCTGCATGGAGGTCTTCGACTTGTAGGAACAAAATGCTGGAATAAGAGAACATATAGTTAGCACCAATTTATCGTACAAAAGATGATAAATTAATCCTGTAAAAATATACATACATCATTGTCACGCATAATCGAAGAGACTCTCTCTCTCTCTCTCTCTCTCTCTCTCTGTGGTGGATCTAGATCATCATCTAGTTCTGCATCACCAACATTCAGGTATCCTCCATCCTCGTAGAGATAAACATCTAAGATTGGATCTTCTTTTCTACTTTCATGAATGAATAAATTCACATATTGTTGCTCAGTTTCATTCGGTGAATTTGTCAATGAGCAACGAACTTCAAGCTAAATAATTGATAAACAAAATCCTTTTAGCAAACCACTTGAGGTAATGTACATAAGTAATTACTATATAGAAGATATACTCACTTGTGGGTCATCCAAGATTTTAGCAATATCCTAGGAATTAGGAGTAATAGTTGACTTCCAACGACACATTCTCGGCAGCCTATTGATAGGCAACCTTTCTTGATACATGTTTGCTATTTGAGGAATAACCTCGAACGCCCATAACTAAAAGATGATGTATAAATTATTTGCAAATATTTAAAATCAAATAAAGGTAATGTTTAAGACACAAGTTTTTGTGATTTACCTATATCGCTAGTGGAAATCCCCATAAAGAATATTTAGGCTTTGGATTCTTTGACACTCTAAGGAAAGCGTCTATTGTAAACTTGAAACATTTTCTTCCCCATGGATATCTATTAAATAGATCCAAATCATCAACTATATGTAATGTTTGAAGATCAATAGATGTATTTTTTTTCTTTGGATCTCAGCACAGTCTCGTATACAAGTACTAAACCCAATTTGTATTTCTCGTCCATGTCTTCTATCTCTTTTTCAAAAGCTTCATTCGATTGTTTGGGTGTAACCTTACTACATGCTGGGAAGTATGTTCCAATCTATTTTTTTCATTAATCTGACTCTGGTATTCCTCCTCATCGACAAGGTTTAATCCTGTGATGAGCGTAAACTCGTACAGGGAAAAACGGGCAACTTTATCATCCCCTAAATAAGACCAAGTATTCAGCATTACATAGATAGTACTCCGGTATTGTCTAACATTAGGTATATAGTCATGTACCGGATATATAAAAAGGCTGAAAGAGCAAAATAAACTATGGAAACCTTTGGCCATAACTCATGGAGAAAATAACAAAGGCAGACACACATTGCCTACTACTGTTGCCTGTTTCCTAGAAGGGCATTGCTATGAACTCTAAGAAAAGACAGTGAGCTAGTTCACCTCTAAGGTCTCCAAAAGATTATTAATGAGAATTTTCAAGGAAAATGCATAAGATTCATGCTGGAAATTGGCGTCTAGAAGTTGGAACTTGTCAAAATAAATTTTCATACCGCCAAACAGGGCCTTAGGCTTGCTTTAGTGGCATGGATCTTGGATCATAATTCAAGAAAAATCAATTCAAAATTGAAGGGAAGTTTATCTAATTCCCATCATGATGCCAACACTCCAAACAGATGTATCAGTTACTTCCCACACAATGCTAATAATATATTTAATGATATCATGATCATTATTATAGGATATCATTGCAAGAGTAAAATTCGTTCTTTTATATTTGACAACGCTAGTGTAAATAAACATGTTGTTGATAAGTAGTTCAGAGTACTGCAGCCTAATTGTGGTAGTTATTTGTTTCATGTGTTGTTGTTTGTATCATATTTTTAATTTAATTATGCAAGATGATTTAAAACATATTAGTAATGGAATTCAAAGAATTAGGGATGCACTAATATATATCATGATTTCACCTAGTAGAAAACAAGCATTCAGGAAATTTTGTGTTGAATTTAGAACGATGAATACGAAAATATTTATTAGTGACGTGGTACATAGATGAAACTCAGTTTACTTGTTATTGAAATCATGCAAAGGTTATGAACATTTAATATCTGAATTTTATAACAATATACATTTTAGAAACGATGATGACGCTATTTTGAATGAATTTGATTAGATGTGCTTTTAAAAATTTTAAAAAAAATTATAAGTTTTTATGACTCTACAAATATTTTATCGAAAATATACTATCCAACTAGCTATATGATCCTTGAACGTCTTTATATCATTGCAAGGAATTTCGATAAATTCAAAAAATGACCCTGATTTTAGTAAAATTATATTTTCTATGGAATTAAAGTTTGAAAAATATTGGGAAGATCTGCCTATTTTATTTCCTTTGTTATGTATCATTGAACCTCAATACAATTTATCAGGTATTAAATATGTAATTGATCTTTAACACACCTATGACTCATAGAAATTTAGAACAAACTTTATACAAAATGTATAAATTATATGGATAACGAATGGGTGCAAATATTAATTTGGCACCTTCTTCACCTACTCCTCCCACTAATTTTGAAGAGGACGAAGCTAAAATATGAAATTTATTTGAAGACATTAACACATATAGATATGATGCAGTAGGTTCTTCTAGTATGTCTACCGCATACAATCTGACATCGGTGCAAGTCCACATCCATTGCCTGCTGAATTAATTGATTACTGTAATCATCATATGCCTAGTAATTCATCAATTAGAAAAAATTCAGAAGAAGTAATTAAATTATGGCAAGACCTACTAACACTGCTGATTAGTAGTATTTCTTCGGAGTTTGCATTAATGTACATGAAGAATTGGCGAGACACTTATTTTCGACTGTAAGATAAGTATGCCAAAATTGCGTATATCTGGTAAATGATATTTAATTTAATCATATTAATAAAATTTGTTATTTCAGAATACTATTTTTAATCTTTTGAAAAAAATTGTACACGTAACAAGTTGTTCGTGTACAAGTTTTAACTCTGCCTACTCGATATTTAAATTGCCGGTCTCAAGCCTGGATAAAGGATTAGGGCTTTTAATAGAAAAAAATGAAATTCGATGAGCTTGTGGGCCAAGCTCGGCTCGGCCACGAGCTACGAGCTCTAGGGCCAAGCCTCGGCTCGTGGGCAATAGGGTCGAGCTAGCTCGGGTCGGCCAATTGACATCCCTAATGGTGATAGTAGACAAAAAAAATTCATGTACTAAGGAACATAGAAATTCCTTTAATTAAGGTGTTATGGCGTAATCATGGAGTGAAGAGTCAACTTGGGAAAATGAAGATAAGATGAAAATCTAGTATCCCGTCCTCTAACTTTTGTTTCATTCTTTAAAAGTTTAGATGAAACCCCTATTAGAACTTTTAGAAAGTTTTCAAAGGAGTTTCAATTTTATCCATCATTTTGGTCAATTCAAGAATTGTTATTTCAAAGTTTAAGGAGAGGTGTTCATTGCTATTAGCGTTTTTTTCACACCTTTTCAAATACGCTATTATGTATGAATTTATTTACTTCAGTTTAGGGTTCACTCGAGAGAAATCGTGATCCATTTTATGGCGTACCTATGGGAATTAGTTAGCCTTCACATTTTTTTGTAGCGCTTGCTAGAATTATCATTTTTCGTGGTATGGTAATTCTTACTTTATGTTGGTAAGAGAATTTATGCATAATTTCATGTTTGAACTGAATGTGGAGTAGCAAACATCTCATTAAGTATAATTCGTTACCCTCATCCCTCTTTATTTGCAAATTTCAGATAAAAAAAATAGCAAGTTGAACGAAGGTGGATGGATGGACGTGCCAGACCAAGAGATTCTTGTCACGAAATACCTCATTTGTTGAATTTGATTAGTTTTGAAGTAACATTATAATTTTTAATTAGACATAATCTTACTGCACGTTAGAACTAGTTTTCATTAATGTGTTGATGAAAGATATGATTCCAAAACGTTCCTCATATTTTATTAATTTAAATTTATCTTTTATTAAATGTTGTTCAATTTTTATTGAATATGTCATTTTATGGAAATTTATTTTTTAAGCACATTAAGAATTTCAAGTTTGGTAACGAATCGGGTTGCTAGAATTCGGAACGTTACAGTTGTGCATTTATTTATATATACAATTGTATGCTTTAATTATTGTAAAATATTTATGATGTGTTGTGTATTAGTTATTATTTAATTTTAATGTCCTGTTTTACAAACTTTTACAAAGAATTGAACACATCAACAATCAAACAATGAAGTAAGAAAACACATATAAGCTAATTCAATGTATTTAATGTTAACATATTTATAAAGTACTTATACAAAACATTACAGAATGCATATAAATTAGATGCTAACTTCCACCTCCACTTGGACACCTGAGTCTTGTTGACTAAGACTACATCATGTTGAATTCTTTGGAAGTCAATATGCTTGATTGTGAATACACCACAATCACCCATGTACATATATAATACGGTACTAGAATATGCTCTTTTCCATTCACATATTTCAAGACATAATCAAACAACATATACTTTCTTCGGTTCAAGATCCCTCAAGGATTTCTCAATATCGATAACCTTCATAACCCTCAAACAATTCGGATCAACGTGGATAGGTACGAGCTCTATGTCGAAACGATATGTCGCCATTTCAACACAATACATCAACGAAAAATTGAAACATAAATAACGACACATATCATGTGAACATACATTACACTGTCTGCTAGCTACGCCTCACCGTTCACCATATCCTCAAACCAATTTAAGGCATTCCTCAATATCATCAAGACCAACTCACATATGATTCTAAAAAGAAAGTAAGTTAGCAAATTAATAAATAATAGTAAGTGATAGTTAGTTTATTGTTACCAAAAAAATAAATTACTTACCTAAGGTAAAGACATTTAAACCATTTATTGAATACTTTTTCTTGACTGGATTGACATAGGAAAGAGATGGACGTTCGTGCTGTCCACAAACATTTTCTTATTTGTCTCAATTTTTAATGGAGAACTAATGTGTTATGATGGCAATATCAGCCTCTTGCCCAACACCTCAGGCTTCACCATCTCAGTTGTACACTTTCTACCATCTGTCACCCCTTCTGTCATCTTCTGGTCTACCCTCTCATCCATCCCATCATCTACCTCTTGTCTATCCCCGTCGTCTACCCTCTCATCCACCCCCATCCACCCTATTGTCTAAGCTCTCATCCACCTCCTTTGTTACCTATTGTCTACCATCTTATCCACTCATTTTCTTACCCTATCATCCACCTTCTTGTCCATCCTATATATCACTCTCTTGTCCCCTTCCCATCCATCATTTCCGTCACCCACTTTATAATCCCCTCATCTACACTATGTGTCTTCTCTGTCTTCTCAATTTGTTGACGATATGGTCATGTCTACTCAATTATTTAATCTATCTTCTGGTTTAAAACTCCTATGACAGATTGTAGCTCGAATTGTAGATATTATGTATCAGATCCAACAACTTTGCCAGGAGACTCCTAATCACATTCTCCATTGCTGACATGTGCATGTTCAAATGTTCAAAGAAATCATCTGATGTGGAAAGTGTGTGCACAAGAAGTGAGAGAGACCTATGGTGTAATACTCCAAAATTTTATGCTCGTTTAAATTTTTTTAGGGTAGCAATTTAACTTTCAATATTCTATTGGCCCAAGGAAAAGGGGAGGCGCCACCTTTGTGGTGATTAATGCTAGAGGTAGTTAATGAATGCATGCATGAAGTGCTAAATGTTGTGTATGCATGAAGTAGATTATTTTATAAGGACTTCAATTGACCAAATTTAATTTTAGGATACACTTTGCTAATAATGAAAGTTAGAGGGATTAGGTTATATTTTTTTTGAAAATGAGAGATTTCCTTTGTAAATCTAGAATTTGTGGCCACTTATTATCCTATAATCAAACCACTTGTCATTTATCATTATCAAACACTCATGCACTAAGCTAAAAACGTGTTGAAGCAAGAAAAAATGAGAAAAAAAAATGGAAGTTAGCAAAAGTGAGGCGGTGGGATCAAATTCAATCCATTATCCTTATTATATATATAAATATCCATTGCCATAGCATAATTACTTTCACTTTGCAAAACACTTGCACACACAAATAGAGAGGAAATCGACAAGAAGGAGAGAAAAATCGATAAGAAGAGAAAAGAAAAGGAAAGGAAGAAAAGGAAGCGAAACCTAGCACTCTCAATTCATCTGTCAACCGAAATTTCTCCAAATTTTATTGTAAGATACTTTCTTTACTTAAGTGGTAGGATTTCATGGTAATATTTATGCTTAAGTTATGCACGAAAATCATAACATGAAAGATGTGGACAAGTCCACAAAGTTAGATATCTATGCCTTAGGACAAGTCCGAAGGGCACCGGCAAGTCGGAATGTGCAAGTATGTGTTTGAATGCTTTCTTTTGCGTAGTATTAACATGTTAAATCCAAGCATGGTATCTTACTGAGTATTCTTTATACTCATAATATTCTATACTAAATTTTTAGACCCATAAGATGTGAAGTTGGTGGAAGTCAGTCTGCGAAATCGATGATGGGACAAAGTTAATTTGCATCGAAGTTTTGTTTTTGCATGTTTTGTTCGACTGCTTCGTATATGTTTTTCCTATGGTATTGTATAAAAATTTGTATAAGACATGATGTAATATGGTACCGGAAGTAAATTAAGTAGTTATGTCTTCCATGTTATGGTAAGAGACATATTTATAGACCCTTTTTTTCCGGATGACCAAAAGAGGCAGAATCCGGGCAGTTTCTAGGTCAACTTCAAAATATTATTTCCAACTCTATAGACGTCCATTTGAGACTCTAAAAATACTTCTGCGTTCCTGTTCGAGTTGTCTAAATATGGGCACAAGAATCACTCAATTTGGATGTCTATGGCCTGAGATATGATTTTTAAACATTGAAGGGTCAATCTGGATTTTCTGTGCAACGCTACACTGTTTTCAGTAAAACGTCCATACTATATGATCTCAGAAAATTCTCATATTTTAACCTAGGAAACTACTTGAAATTATATTTCTAATGCCGTAAATTTCATAGAAAACGGAGTTGGGATGAATTTTATAAAAATAGTTGAACCTACTGCCCCAACTAAACGTGGCTGCACCGAGTCCCTTTTTTGTAAAATAAAAATTTCACTTCGGTGTGCGCTTCTGCTGGCCATTATATTTTAAGAGAAATATTTTACCAAATTGAAAATAAGTTTCTAACATGTAATACTTCGGTTTAAGAGTATTATGATTAGTACGTGACCCTCGAAGTTTAAGTTCGGGGTGTCACAGCGTGTTATCAGAGCAGTTATATTTTTCTATTTTTTTTTTTAAAAAAAAAAAGAAAAGAAAGAAAGTTATTGTCCTTCATCATCGAGCAAGCTAGTAACTGACTTTCAACCGACGATCAAGGTAAAAATCGTTTTTCAAAGTTTATGAGTTTTCTTATGTAATGGACTACTATATCTATTGTTGGATATATGAATATTTTAAATCAAGTCATGTTTGAGATTATGAAGTCATTAACATTTATATGTAATTATTTATTAGAGCCTTGTAGAGTAACCTAATCAATTTGTTGTCCTAGTTATGGCACGAATAGTAAGAACCCCCACAAGGACAGAAGCTTGTGGTTTTGCGAAGAAGCGGGACATACTATTGGCATTTTACTATAATCATCGTATGCATCCGTTCCATAGCCTCGTACAACATCTTGATCTGCTAGACTACATTATTGAGATGTTATAGGAAATACACTATAGCTTAAGTGATAAGGTGAAGATACGGAGGTTATATGAAATTGTTCCAGAACCTTGGGCTTCAGTCATAAATGAGATTGTGTTGTGGTCTGATGATGACCTTTCATATGAGGACCTTACATACTTACTTCGAGGAAGTTATGAAACTAGCCGCGATTTACAGCGAAACTTTAAGAAGACTATAACCTTATCCATGAATACTAGTTTATGAGCTACCAATTCTAGGCTAGATAAGGGACCGTTGGCTAAGTGCTTTTCGAGAGTTCTAGAGGAAAGTTTTCCCGTACCATTACCAGATAGTTTAGAGCAAAGCATGTTAGAGGAAGAGCCAGAGGAAGAACTTGACAAAGAACCAGAGGAAGACCCAGATGAAGATCCCGAGGAGGACCCAGAAGAAATGGAAGATTAGACACCATCTTATCTAGCTATTGTTGTTTTTGGAATAGAATAGGATGTAATACGTACATCTACTTTTGAATGTATGTACCGTACCGTAATATGACTTTTGTCTGTAAAAAAAATAGTAATGTATATATATGAAGGAAAGTTGTTTTGGCCTTTGGATTTCTCTAAGTTAGTATTACGTTCTGAAGTAATTCTAACTGGATGAATATTTTTCATTCAAAGGAAATGCCTCCGAAGCGCAACCACGGCAGTGCACCGAATTCCAATATGAACTTAGGCAGCGGCAATGCTAATGCCAGTTCTAGTGGTGGCGAAGTTAATGTAGAAATATTTGCACGAGAACTGCTTGCCGCATTGCGGGAGTTGGGACAGCAACAGCAAGCACCGCCTTTGACTAGGCAACAAACACTAAATCAACAAGTACCAACTGAGCATCAGGAGCCCAACTAACAAGCTGTTCAACCTCAAATAGTACCCAACCCGAGGGATCGAACTGCAATGATAGAGCAATTTCGTAAGATGAACCCTCCATCATTCGAGGGGAGTATAAATCCCTTAGCAGTTGAAGACTGGTTACGAGAACTAAAACGTATCTTTAAATTTATAAGATGTGAAGATGCTGAAAAGGTAATATTTTCGGTGTTTATGTTAAAGAAGAGGGCTAGCCATTGGTGGGACATGACTACCAGGTCATTAACACCTGCTGAAGAACAGGCTATAACTTGGGTGAGATTTAAGGAACTTGTAGAAGAAAAATTCTTCCCGGTAGCTGTGAAGGATCAAAAGGAGATGGAGTTTCTCAAACTCCAGCAGAGAACCATGACCCTCGTGGAATATGAACGCAAATTTGAGGAGTTATCAAGGTTCGCTCCACATCTAGTGGATACGGAGGAAAAGCGGGCTAGAAGGTTTGAACGCGGGCTTCAACCTTATATTCGTGACATAGTGTCAGTTCTCGAGCTGAACACTTATCGAGAAGTCCTGAAGCGAGCCCAGACTATTTCTTATCAAAGAACTCAAAATGTTGGAAATTCTAACCAAGTTAAAAATTTCTTCGGTAAGAGGAAGTGGAATTTTGATAAACAGAATAACGGTAAAGGAAAAGGGAATAATACACCAAAGAAAGGAAAGATAGAGATAGTAGGAGTTGGTGGTGATAAGCGTTGTTCTAAGTGTGATAGACCTCACAAAGGAGAATGTCTATTGGGAAGAAATGTTTGTTTTAAGTGTGGAAAATCAGGACATTTCGCGAAAGAATGTCCCCGGAATCAAACACAGAAGGCTGGAGATGACCAGAAAGGAAAAGCAAGAGTTTTCTCCTTATCCAGGCAAGAAGCAGAGCGAAACCCTAATGTCCTCGCAGGTATCATCTCCGTTTCTAATATGCCTGCATTTGTACTTATAGATTCTGGAGCTACACATTCGTTCATTTCTTCTTCATTTGTCGCAAAGTCTAAAGTAGAATGTGAATTCCTTCCGTATACCTTAGAAATCTCTCTTCCATCTGAAAAGATACTTGTGGCTGACCAAAAAGCTAGAAATCTTAAAATGGAAATTGATGGTATTGTATAAAAATTTGTATAAAAATTTGTATAAGACATGATGTAATATGGTACCGGAAGTAAATTAAGTAGTTATCTCTTCCATGTTATGCTAAGAGACATATTTATAGACCCTTTTTTTCCGAATGACCAAAAGAGGCAGAATCCGGGCAGTTTCTAGGTCAACTTCAAAATATTATTTCCAACTCTATAGACGTCCATTTGAGACTCTAAAAATATTTCTACGTTCTTCTTCGAGTTTTCTAAATATGGGCGCAAAAATCACTCAATTTGGATGTTTATGGCCTGAGATATGAATTTTTAAACATTGAAGGGTCAATCTGGATTTTCCTTGCAACGCTACACTGTTTTCAGTAAAACGTCCATACTATATGATCTCATAAAATTCTCATATTTTTACCTAGGAAACTACTTGAAATTATATTTCTAATGCCGCAAATTTCATAGAAAACGGAGTTGGGATGAATTTTATAAAAATAGTTGAACATACTGCCCCAACTAAACGTGGCTGCACCGAGTCCCTTTTTTGTAAAATAAAAATTTCACTTCGGTGTGCGCTTCTGCTGGCCATTATATTTTAAGAGAAATATTTTACCAAATTGAAAATAAGTTTCTAACATGTAATACTTCTGTTTAAAAGTATTATGATTAGTACGTGACCCTCAAAATTTAAGTTCGGGGTGTCACATATGGGGTATAGGAGATTGATGCGATATAAGAGACCGACCAGGTGTACGAGATCAATGTGGTATAGGAGACCAACATTCTAATTGAGATATATATGGTGGTGGAGCTTGCTGTCTAGTTGGAGTTGTTCCTACATAAATAATAAAGTTTACAATTAGCACATTTGAATCACATGTAATAATATAAAATATAAATCTAGATTTAAATTACATGTAATAATATAAAAAAAAAAATCTACATTCAAATCACATGTTATAACACAAAATATAAATCTACATATCCTTTCTCTATCCAGAATGACGTCGAGTACTCTGATTCATATTCATCTTTCATAGCCAGCATTTCTATACATATTTCTAGCTGACATATTGACATTTCAATGTGTTAATGATATCGGATTGAATTGATAACGAATATAAAATGTAAATAAATACTCACTTGAGGATCATCAAGTATATCGACAATATCTTTGGTATTTGGGATAACCATTTCCTTCCCGTTAAGTGTTAGGCAAATTGTTATCAAACGACCTCCCGGGCTATGTTATAACTCGATATGATTTTTTTCTAAGTCGGAAGTGACCAATTGACTGAACTAAAAGTCAAGACTCCATAATAATACGACTTGACCTAAAACCACTTGAGCCATTTGAAGTAACTTGATTTTATCGGTATTGCTCATGCCCCATTTCTGGCTCATTGGATGGCTTATGGTGAATGGCCCACTTAGTAATCTACTTTATCACTTATTAGGCTTGGGCTCTTATACCCTAATCACAACTTATATATGCTACTTCCTTTGGCCGTGTGGTGTATGTTATTGCATTGGTCTCTCTCCTTTGGTGAAAAACGGAGCCTACTTTGTGTTCTCTTCCCTGTGCCCTTTCTTTCTCCAATTTCCTTGGCTTTGTGGTTATCTTTGTGGCTACAATAACATCTCTATAGTGTGTTCTAAGTGGGCATTCTTCAAGCAACTAGAGTTTGGGATTCTTTCTTGGTTTTGCAGTTTTTGGTCTTGGCATTGTTAGAAGTATTGATTTGATTGGAGGATACTGAGCCCTAAAAATCCTTGGTGATCTGTCATTCTGCATCAGCATTTGGTATCAGAGGTTGTAGTGGGATTTTTCATGTCCAAAATTGAACAAAAATCGATTTTTCTCAAAACTGACTGGAGCTAAAAACCTCAATTACGGCCAAAACCAGTCACATACTAGACAAACAAAGATAAGACTCAGACTCAGTAGGTAGAGGCACTCATTGCTGCATCGCACGTGGTGGCGGCGACTACCAACGATAACAAATTTGAAGAAGCTTTCTTCAGACAGTTTGTTCGTATTATTTTTCTGAATGTATTGATATCGTTAATTTCATGTTTTAGGTTATACAAGAAAATTTGGACTATTTTGCCCATGGACGCTCTGCCTGTTAACATTGGTCACTCGCGTTGGTACATTTGCTGAAACTTTAGGTCGAATAATGGTGGTCTTAAAGCAACAAATTCGCATGTCTCGAATTTCACAGACCTTCAGAGATGGCCCATTCTGGTAAATTAGCTTAACTTGGTTAAGTTTAAGGAGGCAATAAAAAGTGAACAATCTGAGAAGTGGTTTAAGGAAATGAAAGAAGAGATGAGTTTCTTAGAAAAGAATCAAACTTGGGAACTAGTACCTAGACCTATAAATAAATCTACAGTTGGCTATAAGTGGGGTTTTAAGCTTAAGGAGGGTACTAGTGCATGTGAATCCTTAAGAGTTAAAGCTAGGTAGTGGCCGAAGGATACACACAGAAGGATGGGGTTGATTATAATGAGATTTTCTGACCATTTGTTAAGTACACCACTATTAGGTTCAAGCTTGCATTGGTTGTACATTTTAACTCGGAACTTGAACAACTTGATGTAAAAACTACATTTTTACAAAGTGTACTTGATGAACAAATCTTTATGAATCAACTAAATGGTTTTAAAGACTTATTAAAACATGATCATATGTGTTTTTTGAAAAGGTCTTTATATGGCTTAAAACAATCACCTAAACAGTAGTATAAAAGATTCGATTTTTTTGTACTCACTATAGGGTTTCAAAGGACCAAGTTTGATCGTTGCATGTATTTTCAATATGGTGACGCTAATAATGACTGTATATTTTTATTGTTATATGTGGATGATATGTTTTTAATTGGTTCATCACCCAAATGGATAAGTAAGATAAAACAAATTTGAATGGTGAATTTGACATGAAAGATCTAAGTATAGAAATTAAAAGAGATATGCCAAATTTTGGTGTTGAAAAGATTTGGTATGTGTGATTACACACCTGTTATATTACCTTTAGCTAATCACTTTTTTATTATTTAAAGATCAGACTTCATATAATGAAAAAGAAATAGAATACATGAATAGGATCTCATACTCTAATGTGATTAGATCTATTATGTATTTGATGGTTTGTACTAGACTGATTTAACCTTTGCTATTAGTACCCTTAGTAGGTATATATCTAATCCGGGTCCTGAGCATTGGAAAGCTTTAAAATGGATGTTAAGATATTTAAAGGGAACTAGTGATGTAGGTCTAAAGTTTGATGCTAATAAAGAAGGTGTGAAATTGAATGGTTTTATAGATGTGGACTATACGGAGGATAAAGATAATAGAAAATCCACTTATTCCTATGTGTTTACTTTGTCTAACTCTTGCATTATTTGGAAATCACAGTTACAATACATAGTTGTACCATCCACGACCGAATCAGAATATATTGCTACAACTTAAGCAATTAAAGAAGTTTTGTGACTTAGAGGTTTACTTCATGAACTTTGTGTTTTAAATGACTATGTGGTAGTATATTCAGATAGTTAATTTTCTATACATCTATGCAAAAAAATTATCTTTCACGAACCCATTAGGTACACTGATGCTAGGCTACACTTTATTAGAGCTATTGTGTCATAAAAAGTGGTAATACTTGAAAAGATACATATATAATATAATCCTTCGGACATGGGCATTAAGGTCCTACCATTGGTGAAGTTTAGAAGTTGCAAGGACCTTCTAAGTATCGGTGGAGGTAATCGATTTCCAATTTTATTGATTCCTACTTTTGGAGTTGTTACTAACAAGTAATAATGTTTTCTTGTAGGTCATTTGACACCAAGGTGGATGTTTATTAGTCAAAGTATTGTCAAACGATATTCTGGGCTATGATGTAACTCGGTATGTGATGTGAATCCATGTAGCAATAGTTGCTACAAAACTCACAAAAGATTGATTCAAACCTAAGAAAGTCAAAATCAATGTTTAGAGTTTGACCCAAAAATATTGAATCAAATAACCAACACAATTGCCAACAATATGTTGACCCTGTAATCACAAAAATAAAAAATCTCATTCGAATTGTTTGAACGCCACAAGAAATAACTCTTGATAAGTTCAAAAAATTAGGTTAATGAAGAACGAGGAATTGAAAGCAAAATTGCTCACAAATATTTTCTCAATTGAATATATGAATGGAGTGGTTTACAATGTAAATAATGAGTTCTATTTATAGAAAATCCATAAAACCCTAGTTTTCACGAAATTAAAGTCTAAAAGATTAGAAAAGTTAGAGTTTTAACATAAATAAAAGATTTCATGGAAATTGGAAATTCCGCGCATAGTTTTACTCTATGCAACAACATAATGTAATTCTATGCGGTCACATAGACCACTCAAAATGGCCTCTGTTCGTTCCTGTCGCAAGGCATGTGACCGCATGCCTCATTGCACTATGCGGTCGTGCGACCCCGTGGCCTCTCCGTCTATGGCTTAAATGAAGTTGATCCATCACGTTTATTCTTCTAAGCCCAACAATAAACTTGTTCATTTGCTCGCCATGATCAATGTTTCATCCACCGTAACTTGGACAAGTAATATCATTGCCTATTTAACCTTCTTAACTCGAGACTTAGTCATAGCCCTTCTTCAACTATCAATGGATCCTTGCTAGGATTGCCTTCGTTCCTTGGATCACATCAGCATCTCCTTCTTCGAAATAATTTGATCTCGAATATGTACTTGTATCAAAGAGAGAAAAATCAGGCACATTAAAAAAAGTAGTCGAAACATTAAACTCATTAGGAAGATCTAGTTTGTAGAAATTGTCATTAATTCTTTCAAAAACTTGAAATGGATCATCACTCTGTGGTTGCAACTTTGATTTTCTTTGTTTCGGAAAGCCTTCCTTTCTCAAGTGTACCCAAACCCAATCCCCGAGTTTAAATGTAACACCCTTTCGACCATTGTTTGCTTGAGAAGCATAGTGCTTGTTCTTCTTTTTAATTTTCAATCTTACATTTTCAAGGATTAATTTCATTAATTCGTCCTTCTTATTTTCATCTAAACTACCTCGTTCATTAACAGATAAATGAATTAAATCTAGAAGTGTTAGTGGTTTAAATAATTACATTGTTATTTTAAATATATTTAGCCTTTGTTTGAGCCTAATTTTTTTTTAAATATATATATATATATATATATATATATATATATATATATACATTTTTTAATAGTGTATTGATGGAAAATGTGTAGTTAAAAAATAAAAATTAAAATTAAATTTACGTATAATATTATTTTATTGAAGAATTTATGATTGAAGTTGAATCAAATTATTGTTGAATAATATATTTTGATAAAATAAAATTTAACTAAAATAAGGCTTAATAGAAAAAAAAATAATAATAAAATAAAAGAGGGTGCAAGTAACGAGGCGTAATAATAATTCAAAAAAAAAAAAAAAAGGGTCAATGACCTTCGTGGCAAAGGACAAGTTAAACCTGCTATTCCTCGCTATTTCCTGTATTCTGAAGTTGAGGAAAAAAAAATGCCACGATGTTGACTTCAGGAGATGAAATCGATCTACTATGAAAAGAGTCGGATGCTTCCTCAAACCGTGTTTGTCCAGTGTCCCGGAGTCTTTAATTTTTTGGCTGAACAAGAATTTCTTCGTGTCATTTCTTTAATTTTTTTTTCTCCATAAAAAACCTCTGCTATTTGACCTTGAAGTCCCAGAATTTTGCAGGAAATTTTGTTAATCTGTAAGTCTTGATTTTTCTGGGTTCTGCCTATTTGTTTAGTATCTGTTCGTTTCATTCAATTTTAAATTATTTAGTTGCACAATTAGTGGTCTGTGAATTTTGTAGCGATGTTTAATTTACTTGGTTGGACTTATAGCATGTTTACTAAGCGTAAAAGCATGTTCTATTCCCTATTTTAATGTGTATTTTGTAGTGTAATTAATTTGCTTAGTAGGATTTATTTCCTTTAGTGATGAGTATTTTGTAGTGGGATTAATCTACTTACCGGGATTCATATCCTATGTTGATGAGTATTTTGTAGTGGGCTTGAGTCAAGAACAAGATTAGAAAATTTACAATTTCTAAAAGGGATCAATAATTCATGGATGGATAGAATCATGGATTGAAAAACTTTATGTGGAAACAAAATCTACTCTAGGATAGACATATAGGTATCATCTTTAACTTTTCCTTTTTGCTCCATGTTAAAAGAAATTTTCAGTAGGATGGAGCAATTATACAATAAGCTTTCAGAAAAACCATTAGTCTATTTTGTGGGATTTAGTTCTTTTCTTGATGGGAATTTTCTAACAACGTTATAACCCTTTTCAGCACGAAGATTTGCCACATTGCGATATCTATCGCCTGTTAGTTCAGTATATCTGTTTGTTTCATCCACTTGAATTATTTAGTTGGAAAATAAATGATTTATTTTGTACAGGTATTAATATAGATTGTAAAACTGTGTGGAAACCAAACCTGGTCTAGGATAAACATAAGTATCCACTTTTCTTTCGTTTATGAAGAACAAATTCTTCTGCAAGATAAAAAAAAAATATTATCAAGACTACCACACACAGTTTATACAATCAAGGCCAAAAGACTGATTAGTTACACAAGTTCCCAAAGTTAGCAAAAGGTGGCCGATGCTCCTGAGACGATTTCTTTTTCTTTTGATGGGTTGGGGGTGGGGGTGACACAACTGTTTACTAATGATATTTGTGATCCACTTGTCTGATAAGTTTGACAAGAAATTGTATGGGGGCTGCGGACCCTCTCGGCCATCTACGGCAACGCCTTTGATCATTTTATTCTATTATTTGACTTATGATGATTCTGAAAAACTGTGCAGCAGCCAGCAAATAATGGTGGATGCTGTGGTTAGTGTTTTCTTGGAGAAACTTCTTAACACTCTCACAGAGGAGAGCCAGTTTGTTACAAAATATAGGGAACATTTTGAAAGATTGAAGGAGCATCTACTACTCATGCAGAGCTTCATCAAAGATGCGGAAAGAGACAAGAGGAAAAGTGAGACACTCCGGAACATCATGGCACGCTTGCGAGAACTAATTTATGAAGCTGAAGATATACTTGTGGATTGTCAAAGTCAGTCTGACAATGGTAATGGGGGTGCTAAATATACAACGTGGTTACATCCTTCAAAACTTTCATTTCAACACCAAACTGGGAAGCGCCTCAGTGAAATCAATGATAAAATCGCAGAGATAAAGGATAGCATTTCAACTTTTCTTGGAGTACCAATTCTGAATACAACAAATTCGATGGAGGCACACGATCATCTCATGTCTAGATGGAGTTCACCTGCATATGACCATACACAAGTGGTTGGTTTAGAAGGTGATACAGAGAAGATGAAGGACTGGTTAATCGAAGCAAGTGATGGCATACTTTCCATTGGAATTGTTGGAATGGGAGGACTGGGCAAGACAACTCTTGCACAAAAAGTCTTCAATGATAGAAGAGTCGAAGATCACTTTGAAAGAAGGATATGGGTTTCTGTTTCTCAAACATTTACGGAAGAAAAAATCATGAGGAGTATATTGAGGAGCTTGGGAGATCCGTGCTTGGGGGACGATGAAAGTGAATTGTTAAAGAAAATAAACCAGTACCTTTTAGGAAAACGGTACTTGATAGTGATGGATGATGTGTGGCATGAAGATAATTCTTGGTGGCTCAGAATAAGAGGGGGTTTACCAAAGGCAAATGGCAGTTGTATTATAATTACCACAAGAAACGAGATGGTTGCTCGTAGGATGGGAGTATATGAAGCTCGGATTCATGTGCCAAAATTCCTCAGTGAAGAAAATAGTTGGTTACTTTTTCGTAAGGTAGCATTTGCAGCTACTGGAGGTGAATGTGTTTACAAAGAGCTAGAGGTCACGGGGAAAGAGATTGTTAAGAAATGTCAAGGCCTTCCTTTAGCTATCAAAGCCGTTGGAGGAATAATGTTGTGTAAACCTCCTCATAATCATGAGTGGAAACGAATCCTGAGGCATTTTCGTGAAGAATTGTCAGAAAATGATAACTCAGTAATGGCTTCATTGCAGTTGAGTTATGATGAACTCCCACCTTATCTGAAGTCATGTTTCCTCTGTTTCTCACTCTTTCCAGAGGACTGTGAGATAGCGAAAGAGCAACTGATCCATTGGTGGATTGCAGAATATTTCATCCCATTGAGGACTGGTCGGTTATCGACCGAAGTTGGAGAAGACTGCTTTTCAGAATTAACAAATAGATGTTTAGTGGAGGTGGTTGATAAAGCTTACGACAATGAAGTATATACTTGTAAAATTCACGATATGGTCCGTGACTTGGTCATTAGAATTGCCAAAGATGATGCATTTTCAATCCCATTTGATGGAAATTCTCGCCATTTGGGCATTACGAGTGATATGAACATGAAGCAGTTAACAACCAACAGAAAAATGCGAGCATTGCTTACTACAACCAAGAGTGGTGAAGTGAACAGAATTCCCTCATATTTTGTTGAGAAATTTTTCCATTGTCAACGCCTGCACATACTAGATCTTTCCAAATCAATCTTTGATGCACCTCTTTTGAAGTTGTTGGACGAGATTGGATCTCTCGAACACTTAACATATCTTGGCCTTGGCAACACTCATCCACTAGTCCTAGTTCCAAATTCATTGGAAAAGCTTCAAAAGCTCAAGATATTTGATGCAAGTTATTGCCAGAATCTGAAAAGGCTCCCGTGTTGTATTCTAAACTATGAACAACTTGTTGTCTTGGATGTGAGTAATTGTGGGTCGCTTGAATACCTGCCCCGAGGACTTGGCAGACTTACTAATCTTCAAGTGTTACTTGGATTCAAGCCTTGTAAATTAAGCGAGTCAAGGGGTTGTCGGATTGGTGAACTGAGAAGCTTGATTCGATTACGAAGACTAAGTCTGCAACTTTCTCATGGTGATGAAATTGGAGATGACGAGGTCAGTGCGTTACTAAATCTCCAAGAACTGCTTTTTTTAACAATAAGTTGTTTTGATTGTCATGACGTTGGTCTAGTCTCCAAACTGGATAAACTCTCTCCTCCCGAACAACTCCACAAGCTGAGTCTCCGTTTCTATCCTGGGAAAATAACTCCTGTCTGGCTCAACCCCGTTTCACTTCCCATGTTGCGATATCTTTCCGTGATTTCTGGAAATCTTGAAGCAATCCACGAGTCCTTTTGGGGTGTTGAAAATACAGTTTGGAAAATTGAGGGGTTGGAGTTTGAAGCTTTAACAGACTTGAATGCTGACTGGTCCATGGTTAGTCGAGTTATGCCATCCCTGAAAATACTGAATGTAAGTTGGTGTCCAGAGTTAGATTCATTCCCAGTTGAGGATGCCGGATTTAGAGGGGGCGCTTGGAAAAGGGAAGACGAGAGTTCCTGAAACTAACGGGATTACTCATGAAGTGATTCACATATTATGACACGGTTTTCATTGACGAAAATATGATTGGTAAATTTACAGCCTTGTATTGTTGTTCATTTCTCCATTCTAAGTGTATTCCCATGTAACAATCATAATTTAAAGATTTTGATTCATCTGTGATATCTTATTGACCTCTATCGTCTCAAGTTACAGATTCAAATAGAATATTATAGTTCATATGATGTTTTTAGCCTTCAAATATGAGCATGATTTAATATTTTTCGCACAATACGAGTAAAACGTGCAATACATATTTAGTATACAATAGTAAACAAGAACAGTATGAGATTTTTTATGCTAATCAGATATATATATATATATATATATATATATATTGGTTTAAGTATTGTCTACTCTGTTACCTATTTTTTATACTAACCATATATTGGTAACTATTTCATTTAGATTTCTCTTGAGAAATTATAGCATTGAAATCAGTTTTGAGTTTAAATCATCAATTATTTTGTGTATTTTTTAGGGGAATTATTTTGTGTATTAGCAATCTTTGCAGCTAAAAAGAGCGCATCTACAAGAGAGATCTAAAGTAGAGCAAATCACTAACCTTAGTGTATAAAGGAGCATGTCGATTACAATAGCATGTAAACAGTCAGGTGAACACCATGCGAATAGTGACTGAATTTGAAATTCAAACTCGGTGATTAGACGAAGAGATTACTCTTACCGTGGCCCAATGTTTTAGGATCCTTATATATGTGATTGTGCAGGGTAGAAACTGTCCGATATCTCATTAGCCATTTAGTCCATGCCAAGAAAGATGATAAGAGGGGAATAGAAAGGGAGATAGAGGAAGAAATCCACACCGAGAGGTTCAGTATGAATGAATTATTCTAACAGCCCCCCGGGGGGGGGGGGGGGGGCACATGGCCCCCTATTGGCTGGAAAAACTCCCCCCCCCCCCCCCCCCTCCCCCGCCCTTCTGTATGGCCAGGGCCTATGGCCAAGTAGCAGAACTCAGTATGAATAGGATTGTTGGAAAAACCCTACTTTACATAAGATCTATGAAGTGTTCATGCTTGACTAGCCAAGTACATAATTTTATACCTTCTCACATTTATTTTATGCGTTTTTCACATTTACGATGAAATTCATGAAGATTGACCAGCTATTTGTTATTCCGCATTAAAACATCCCGGTCCTGCCCGATTCATTAATTCGAGGAAGAGAATGAACTCTGGGATTTGAAAAAAATGCTCAAAAGGTGGCGATTGATAGTCATCCTTGATCGTAATTTCCAGTATGGGTACTGCGTCCAACCGGATAGTTTTTATGTTTAGAAAACATTGAAATTCCTACCTACTTAATTTTCGATACTACCCAACTGATCATCTTCATCCCAAGCTGCTAATGCAAACTTTGAAGAAGGATATGATCGCCTACTTATTATGATGATTCTAAGCCTCTGTTTGGTAGAAATTCAAATTTTAATCTTAATCAAAGTCAACAATTAATTCTAACCATAGATTTTATGAGACTTATAACTTTTCAATCACACATTTCATCAATATTTATCAAAATTTACAAAAAAAATTGATTTTAATCTCCACCAAATATGGGTTAAATTTCCTATATATGGTTCTCAACTACGGACCATATTAGAATTTATCTTTTTCCTTGATTTTGATACCTATGCTTCGATAGACAAATTACTGCAGATTAACTATTCGGATTTATAGGTTGCAGCTGTCGCTGTTAGTCATCGAGCTTTCACCCATTTTAGAAAATTCCCCGCTACTGCCTCACATAGTAGTCTGGGCCATATCTCAATCATGTTGTAGCTAATTATCCTCTCGGACCAACTATTGATCATTACCTTGGTAAACTATTACCTCACCATGTAGCTAATCAGACGTAAACCCCTTCTCGAGCAAATCTACATTTTGCTCCTCAGCCTGTGGTTTATAAGCAGTTGATTTTAGCTATTGTTTTAATCCCAAGGGTTGGTTCTTATGCCTTAGTTATTTGTCTGCCACTTGAAACACCGTTATTCATCCAAATTGCACGTGTTAAGCATGTTGTGTGCGTTTATCTTAAGCCAGGGTCGAACTCTCCATAGATTTATAATTGCATTATTTATAGCTTCCTTGTTCTTACATAGTAAATTTGGAAATGTCTATCACTCCAAGGCATAACTTGTATACATGTGCTTTATACTTGCCTTCGAGTTTGCTCCCAGAAATATAGCCATCCATGTTCCCTCACGTCAATCTCACAAGCCTCTTATCTATTCTTATTGAATCACAACAAGAAAACAAATCCTAGTACAAGAACTCCCATTGGCTTTTAGAGTTCATCAGGCTCGAACTTGCCTTTCTTTCTGTCCTCACTCTTTCGTGTTGCCCTTTGATTTATGCTATCTCGTATGGTATTGTCTTTCTTGATGCGTGCTTTTCTATAGGGAGTATCCTAACCATAAACTTAAAAAGGAATTTTGAAGCTAATTGCATACCCTTTACCGTAAAAAACTATAAAAAGGTATTGCGTTCAACCTTCGAGCCTATTGGTTATAGATCAATGGCTTACATCCCATAAGCTTTAGTTCTTTAAGTGATGAGAAGGATGTTAGCAAACTTAAATGTTTTTTTCCCTTTTTTTTGTTGAAACTACTTGGACACAACTCTTCGATTCAGGTTGAGAGGTACTGTTGGAGTTAGAGTGACATTTTTGTTGTCACATAACAAATATTTTGTTGTTCATTTAGTTACATGTTTTTGGTTGATGTCTAACTCAAGTAATGATGTAAAGTTAGATTATGTTGAAACTACTACAAGTTAGTGTATTGACAAGTATGAGCTAGTACAATTATTTAGCTTGTAATAGTGGGACCGTGATAATTGATAGAATAGTTGGTAGAATAGTCTTGTAAAATTGTGTGTAAGTTTAGCTATATATAGAGCCACGTATCTCCATTATTATTAGAAGAAAATGAAGTAAAATTGTTGAATGAAAAACGTTTTCTTCTCTTCTGTTTTGTTCTTTAAAAGACAACAGACTTTTTGTATAAAAATCGGCAAGTTCATATCCTATATTCTCCTCCTCTTTGATCTCAAAAATTCCAACATAGTATCAGAGCTTTCTTCATAAAGCTTTTGAACCAAAAATTTCAACATGGTATCAGAGCCCTCATGATATTAGAAAGGGCAGAAAAAGAGCTGAAGAAGTGAAAAAATCGGAAAGCAGAGCAAAACCGGTAAGCTCAGAGCAAATACGGTTAGTTTTATATACAAACTAGGTAAGTCAGTGCCGAATCCGGTATGTTGTGTAAATTCGGTAGGCAAAGTGTAAATCCAGTATGCATAGAATAGAGCAAATACGTACCGCCTTGTGAAATCCGGTACGGAAAGATGAAACCCGGTAAGCTTAGAATCTTGCAAATATGGTAAGTCAGTGCCAAATTCGGTATGTTGCGTAAATCCAGTAGGCAAAGTGTAAATCCGGTATGCAAAGAAAAGAGCAAATCTGGTAAGCTCAAATGAAATCCGGTAAAGCTCATTCTGGTAAAACTGCTGAAGAAGTAAAGATGCAAGTCAAAAGTTTCTATGTCTGGGGTTGATTCAAATGCAATAGAGTTGTCAAGTATGATATAGAGTTGCGGCCAATAGTGCTTGGATCAAATGGAAAAACAAAAAACTTCAAACTTGTAGTAACCAAAAGAAACGATTTGAAACATTAAAGAGAATAGCTTGATGGTTCCAACAAAAAAGTTAAGGAGGAATGTTGGAGTTAGAGTGACATTTTTGTTGTTACATAACAAATATTTTGTTGTTCATTTAGTTACATGTTTTTGGTTGATGTCTAACTCAAGTAATGATGTAAAGTCAGACTATGTTGAAGCTACTACAAGTTAGTGTATTGTCAAGCATGGGCTAGGACAATTATCTAGCTTGTAATAGTGGTAAAATGATGACTGATAGAATAGTTGGTACAATAGTTTTGTAAAATTGTCTGTAAGATTGATTCTATATAGAGCCATGTATCTCCATTATTATTAGAAGAAAATGAAGAAAAATTGTTGAATGAAAAACGTTTTCTTCTCCTCTATTTTGTTCATTAAAAGACAACAGAGTTTTTGTATAAAAATCGGCAAGTTCATATCTGGTATTCTCCTCCTCCTTGATCTAAAAAATTCTAACATGGTATCAGAGCTTTCTTCATAAAGCTTTTGAACCAAAAATTCCAACAGGTACGAATATGGAAGCTTGATACTACGACTGAGTGACGTACAAAAGAGAGACTGGAGCTCTCTCTCTCTCTCTCGCATTTTAGTTTTTGTGCAAGAATCCATCGTAGGGAAAATCATACTTAGAGATACCTAATCTCAAGCTTGGAAAACACGAGAGATAGCACGACAGGACCTTAAAATAACTTGCTGAAAGGCAATGGGAATTGTTCATGTAGCACCTCCAATGCTTAAGTTAAGAAATTACATGCCAAGATGATAAATGTGAGTCAAGTATTTATAGAACTTGATGAGATGTAATCCCAAAAGAAATGGAGCACCTATACATCAATAGAATGACTAGATATGATTGAACTTCTCATGGTCAAAGACTCCAAGTATGACTGGAACACTGAGAAAGGAATGATCACAATAGAACTCCTTGCCTAGTTTGGAGATCGAAACCTCGGGGGCACAGACCAACAAGTGGACATGGACCTTGAGCCTGGATTGGGGGCTATGGGTTGAGCCCCGGGTGCCAAGTATTTAGAGTCTCACTAAAGACCTCAAACCGATGACAAGGGCATTGTTGCGTAGCGTGCATGGTCGAGGACCCACACCTCTCCAAGACGGGGCCAAGAAATATGGTATCATCAATATATATTTGAGTTGTAAGCCCTTATTTAGATAATGCTTATGAATTGTTTATAATTGACCAAACAACTTTTATCCATATATTTTATGGAACCCATATATGTGTTACTCATCACTCACTTTTATTTATTCATAATTTAAACCATTTATAAACAATTCCCAAACATGCTTTTCATAAGTAAACAATACCTAATACCTTTAAGATTTGCATTTATAGGTGAATAATTTGTATCCACATGTCCCTAATCCCGAAATCCTTGGAAGACATGTATTCCATCCCGTGAACTTGCATAAGATGACATGCTCAAATATCTAAACTTTATAAATCAGTAAGAACATGGGGGCTTCATGGGATCAATATGCATGATGTCAGTTGCCAATTGATTGATCGGCCAATTTTTGTCAAGATGTCGATCGACCTAGACAAAAGGAGATCGATAGATTGACACCAAGACAGTTGATCAACTTGTCTTTAAGGGCAAAGATCCTCTATTTAGTGTTAGAATTTGGAGCGAATTGAGCTTGGTTTGATTACTCAGAGATCCTCTATTTATGTTGTGTTGTTTTTGCTATGACATATGCACACTTCTCATATTAGGACATTGTTGGCCTACATAGACTAATGTATAAAAGAACATCTTCATCAAACATGCCCCCATCAACATCATAAGCCCATTTATCCTTTGGTGATTATTATTTTATAGTGATAGCAATAAACATTCAAGCACGTGCTCAACGAACTCCACACTTCATAAATTCCCACGATTATTGTAGAGGTTTGAATGGAAATCTTGTCTAGTGTACATATACACATGGGTACCTTTTTGCTCGTTACATGTCCATTTATATGTACACATGTATATATTCATTTTATAATTATGTTTCATCGAATTTTTTTTTTCACCTTCGAAAGGAAACTGCAGTTTCGTCTTGACATGATGAATATTGGTGCCCACCTACAGCTTTGAGCTATTTCTGGAGTGTGATCTTATCCTTAAAGGCATTTTACTAATATAAAATAGAGGGATTTGCACTCCATGTCACTTTTTGGTTTTAGATTTTAAAAAATGTCACTTTTTAAAAATCTTTACAAGAATGTCATTTTTGGACTTTTTGCCCCTTCAGATAATTTAAACACCCTACTAAAGAGTTGGGCATATCTCCCGAATCGGACCTGAGCAGTTCTTCGTAAGTTAAATACCCGAACAGGTATCTGGATCGAAAACCGACAGATTCGTTTTGGGTCTCGATTTTAGACCAAGAACCGAATAAGAATCGAATTTTTTAAAAATTTTAAATTTTTATATAGGGGATAAATCAAATTATTTTAATTTTTTCTAAACAAATCTGAAGGATATCTCTGATAAGTGATTGACGTGACAAGTCACTTTAAACATCCTTACTTAATGTCAATAAACAGGAAGGGGGTGGCAGGACAATCATCACTATAGTTAATGTTGTGAATGAATGATGTGATGTTCAATTCAATAGGATGAAATCACGTGGATTCTATCCGACGATAGACAGTTCGGTCATTTGGCTATAAATAGCACTTCTTGTAATTGCAATAAGGATGCAAAATTCGAGAGAACAGAAGGCATAAACCTGAGTTCTTACAAAAGATATTATTGTGAAAATACTTTGTTCTTATAATCATTGTAACTTTACAATATTATAATGGATACAATATAAAACCAGTTACAAATCTTTACTGATACGACACTAATCATCCGTTGGTATTCCGACTCACCCATCCATACATCATTTCTGATATCAGCTCCGGTCAACTTGCCGGAATCCATGTGTCACGAGTCCGATACTGACATCTGTTGACAATATTTTTTGAGATCAACAAAGTTTATTTAACCTCAAGATTAACTTAGGCCCTATTTGAATGCACAAATTTGTCATGAAACTAGGAAATTTTTTTCTATTTTTTTACTATTCACTTGTTTGATTAAAAAAATTCTAGGACAAATTTTTCAAAGTACAAGTTGTTGATGCACAAAATCCACCAAAATGGTAGAAATATATTTTCCAGCTTTTTGACCGATTTTTTTTTTTTTTTTTTTTTTTTTTTAGCAATTGGAACACATTTCAAAGTCAATGATAAAAAAATTTATCCATTTAATTGACAATTTGCGTAAAAAATTTGCCAAGTGAAAATTTATACCAATCAAACACCTTTACCTCTCAAACAAATTCCAGACAAATCACTTCCTTGTCAAATATTTCATTTGTCATTCATTTTCCATCTTTCTATCAAACGAACCCTTATAATTTTGGAACATGTAGGTTCATGTTCGACTCCAATCTGTTGCCCTAGGCTCAATAGATGTAGACAAAATTAGTATGGTATGACTAAAGCATCTTTTTCTTTAACATGGAGATCTTAGTAAACTAAACAAACATTTACGTTTTTATAAACAGTCTGAGCATTACTTGTAACAGTAGTACAGATTACATACACACGTCAAACCCATCACAGCATTACTTGTAAGTTGTAACAGTAGTACAGATTACATACACACGTCAAACCCATCACAATATGGCAAATACACACATGCACATGCTTTGTTCATAGGAACAAGGCTGTGGCTTATTGCAATAACATTTTACGTGACTTAAAAGACTGAAAAACAAGTACTAAATGATACATTGATTGATGCTCCGTCAAGTTGAAAGAGTAATGCGATGATCGGTCTCACTTCATCTCGAAGGAACTAACTCAAGGACTATTAATTTGTTTACATATATATAATTAATTATTGCGGCCGGGCAGTTTGTCCATGATCTTATCCATCATTCCCTTCTTCTCCTCGTCGCGTTCTCCGCCAGCTTCGTAACCTGCAGAAGCTAGAGTGGTATTCGTTGAAGCCAAATTGTAAGTTTGATCTTCCTTATCGCTACCGGTTAACTTGTCTTTTACTTTATCCTTCACTCCCTTCTTTCTCCTTCCACCTTCCCCATCGTCCTCCGAAGACTACAAATAATTACAGCAATTATAAATACAAAAATCTTTGAAAGTATTGAAAACTAAATTTAAAAAGTGCACCTAGTATTAACTTGAGTCCTTATAGTTGTATAATTATTTTATATTTAAAACCTTAATAGTTTAATAATATTCAACAAAAAAGCAATTGGAGCTTACGGAGCTGTTCGACCCAGAACGGCGGAGCTGCCCCTGATATTCTCCAGTTAGGCCAGCGCCGTCAGTGGTGCCAGCGCCAATCCCGCCGCCTTTATTTCCATATTCGCCAGTGGTGCCAAATTCTCCGACAGTACCTCCAGTGGCTCCATATTCTCCTGTGATACCTCCCGCGGCCTGGTGAACGGGGTTTCCATACTCATCAGTCCGGCGCGTTTGATCAACGCATTGCTCTCCATATTCTGCCATTTCAACTGTACAATCAAATAACACGCGGAAAAGGAAACAAAAATCTATAGCAGATTCTTATTTTGCAATTTGGATGTGATCCCGCTACCACGTTTATATAAGAGCCAAGGATCATGCAATGACTCTCTTTACTAAGAAATGTGTGGTGTCCGCATACTCCTTTGACACTCTTAAGACACGTGTTCTAACTTTCAAATATTTTTTTTAAATCAATCATGCTTGCTTGCTGACGTGCACCATGTAATAAATGATTGTAGAAATGGGTAAAATCACTTAGTCCGCATGTACGACTCCCTATTTGATCGTTCCTTCACATGAATGCGTGGGCGTCAAGTGAATAAAAAAAGTCACCCCCTCATGTGTGTGTGGAGTGTCATCCTCGCGGTCAACCACGAGGTTCGTATAACAAGGTTCTCGTAGAAATAGCTTTAGAGGGTGTTTAGTGTTCATTAAAATCAGATTTTTAGTGGATTGTGATAGAAGTTTTTAAAATGTATGATTAATAAGTTGTGAGAACCAAAAAAAATGTGGTTGATATTGATTGTTTGACTTTAACTTATATTAAAATCAGATTTTAATATGAAACAAACATGTCCTCACTCTTTTTAAACACATGACATTACAAGATACACTTCTCGAACACTATTTACCACATAATTAGCATGTCATCAACTTTTCAAGTGAATAAAAAGTATTCCTATTCAAAATAAAGTAAAAATAATTAAAACTCGACAACCTTAATCCCTGTTTGGTGAAATTAAAATTCATATTTTAATTTAAGTCAAAATCAACAATTAATTTTAGTTACACATTTCATGGGATCCATAATATTTTAATCACACATTTCATCAACCTTCAATCAAATATAGACTTATTCTCAAACATGTTATACACCTATTATATGCATAATTCTTCTTTTAGTATAGTAATAAAGTCATTTTAACCTAACAAATAACTACTAGTCTGATTTTAAAAACTTCACCAATAAAAATCAAAACTAAAAAACATAAGAATAAAGAAGTACGCAATTTTATAAAATTTAACCGACATCTTCTCAATATATCCGT
The DNA here is from genome assembly GCA_019395295.1 of Osmanthus fragrans. Classification (NCBI taxonomy): domain Eukaryota; kingdom Viridiplantae; phylum Streptophyta; class Magnoliopsida; order Lamiales; family Oleaceae; genus Osmanthus; species Osmanthus fragrans. Next base: position 17,209,537 of record CM033347.1, on the reverse strand, counting down.
ATTATAATCTCAAACATTACATATTTAGTCTAGTCCAGCTATGTTGTCAAATTCTTTAACAACCTGGATGACACAATGTCATTAAACTGTTTAAAAACATGTCAATACTATCATCCAATTATTTTTTGCCACACACTTAATCTGTCAACTAAGGTGTTAAATTCATCTGATAAAACAACATTACACATACGTGTCAATGTATTCCGTGGTAGACCATGCTACATTATATCCTCCACCTATCACAGTTTCCCCCCTGGCATTACCATGGGCCCTGGTAAAGGAGATTAACCCTGCCATGTTTCTTAGTATAATTAGAACCTTACAAGTGTTAACAACATAATGGAGCCGACAGTGTTAGAATTTGCAGAATTTTGCTTCGAAAAATAAGCGAAGGACGTGTGTCTCCAGTGGCTGTCTTGAATAAGATTGCTCATTAACTGAAAATTTTCTAGTGGGACACTACACCGCTAAAGAGACAAAATGGGCTCCTTGCTGGCTCTTAGAAATAGTCTCACTGTGCACAAGTGTGAATTTGTGATTGATCGGGTCCGTTCGAAGAAAAACCATCATTGTGAACATCAAAATCGAGCAAAAACGTCGAAGATTTAATGTGGTGCAGATGCATATTTAACGTGACATCTACATGCTGTGTTAATGTTCACATTGACATTGACGTTTCGAGCACAGGAAGATCCAAATTTACAAATTTAAATAGGTATAATAAAAAAAACCTCACCTTTTGAAGTTGGAGAGCTAAATCCCAACTAATTAAAAAGTTTGAGAGCTCAACCATTATTATTATTATTTTATTTTATTTTTGTATGCGGGTTAAGATTTTTATATGTACCAACATGATTTTATAATCTATGATATCACTACCATCTTCAATGTGAAATCGAGATCTATTGCCCATCAACTCAAAATTTTCATATTCTTTTATTTACAAATTGTTACGCCTCGTTTTACATGATAGGCCACATGACAGCCGATTAAGTAAGAGCAAGAAGTCGTGCAAGACTCACACTTCACATCACTGTCCCTCATTTGCTCTCTTCGAAACGATTTGATAGCTGAACGAGGCAGTTGAGGTGCCTCGTCCAAAAAGATGGCACTTCTGAGGCGTGGTGCTACATCTCACTACAGCAGATTTTCAAAGCGACCAATCTATGCCTGATAAAGAGTCTTCTGCAAACGTTGCTTCAATAAAGAATTTTTTGTACAAAGATGCTAACGAATTTTGCAGCCCTTGTACTAGATACGATCAATCAACTTTTTTGCATACTTTTCTAATTGTAGGCCTATGACATAGAATGGCTACTTTTCAACCCATTCAAGATGGTCTTAGGCCTATAACAGCTAGGATAACACTTGTCAAGCTTGACCCGTGGATAATTGGGATGAGACCACGTATTGAGATCCAATAAAAATTGCATCTTCCCCCCATGTATATATAAAGGCTCATAATCAGTGTCTTTCAAAGGTAATGCAATTTTGCATAGCATCCACATATCGCAAATAGTTTGATATTTTCGCTTCGACCCGATTCCTATCAATCACATTCATTGTTCATCTCCCACACCCAACATCATCAATCTTTGTCTAATTTGGGCATCGGAGTGTCATTGCCTTCTCCTTCATTGCTGGAGCTATGACCACGTGCACCAATGCTTTGTCCAAATGTCCAAGTAATAGATGCGTGAATGGAAGTGGAGTTGGAATCTATTGATCACGTATCTCCTTGGATTTGAGGTCAGCACACATCAACAGTAAATTTTATGCAAACCAAACATACATTAAGGTCGGCAATAAAAAAGTCTCACAGAATTAACTCCAATCTTCACCTTACTGCTACAGTTCTGAAATCCGCATAAAGTTGTCATGGAAAGAATGATCTCTCAAAAATATATCTTTTTCACCTCCTAAATGTGACCCATTGCCTATAAGTAATGTAATAAATCAACAATTTCTTATGTGTCCAGTATCTGTTTACACTCTTAGTGGGTGAAAGTTTTATTGTTTATAGTAGATGATTTTCAAGAAAAATATGAACTTTTTTGCTAAAAGCTAAATTTGATACTTTTCAAAATTATAAGCAATGAAAATTAAGAAAATTAAAGCACTAAGAACAAATAATGGAATTAAATTTTATAATTTATAATTTAATTCTTTTTATAAAGAATCTGGAATTTTGAGACATAGGAGACTTACTTATACACCTCAACAGAATGGCGTAACCGAGAGAATGTATAATAACTTACTAGAAAAGGTTAGGTATGTACTTCTAAGTTATGGTTTTCCCAAACTGTTTTGGGGATAGGTCTTAAAAACTGCAACATATTTTATACACAGAATTTCTTCTATTGCTATTAATTTCCAAACCCCTGAATCATGTGTATCATGACAAAACTAAGTTTGTTGATATATATATTTTTTTTTTTGATACCCAGGTGTCCCAACTTCGCCAGACTAAATCCTGGATCTCGAGCCTTTGGCGCCTCTCCAGTCCAAGGAGGTAAACCGCGGGATATGTCCTCCATAGCCAGTGTCCGTGCGGCCTTTTGCTTGTTACCCCAAGAGACCCTCCTCCATGGGTCTTATAACACCAAACTGCTCTGCTCAAAGGTTTTACATCACTTGGCTACTCCTCCCAGGTTTTGAACTCCCCACACTGGATTGACAAGCTCCAACACACACGGTCTTGCCACTTTGGATGTGCCCCGGGGAGCAGTTTGTTGATATATTTCATTTTGTTAGAGATATGGTTGATAAAGGTATGATTACACTATTTAAGATTCCTACTGAATTTAATTCTTTCTCGTCTTGATACCAAAGTTCTTCCCTTAAATAAATGGATAAAGCTATGTGTACACCTCATGGTGTACACAATAACTTACACCCCTCTCACATGGAGAGGGGCCCACGAATATTTTATTATGTGTGGGCCCCCCTCCCATGTGAGAGGGGTGTAAACTATTGTGTACACTATTGTGTACACATAGCATGGTCCTAAATAAATTTAGAAATTGCTTGAAAATTCTAAATGTTACATATATAGACAAATATGAAGAAGATAATGTTTAGAATAACAAGCAATTTAGTTTTATCTTTTGTAGTTTAAACTAACTCTAATTTTTTTGGCTTTTCACAGGTTTACAAGAGCAAGTGATACATAGTTTTTGAAGTTCAGACACTGGAATTAAAGCTAAAATTAGTTCAACAAGGTGGAGATTGTTGAATATTGACACCTCACTAATTGTTGACTCTTTGACCAGTTGACCTTTATTGATAAAAACGTATTTGTGAAATATGATTTCTCATATTTTTGGTCAAATGAAGGATGTAATGTGACCTTACACTTCGTGTGCTTATGGGCATTGGATCTATGTTTTTGTGGCCCATATAATTATGGCCTTGCACAAATTTTCACATAGATTAAGATTAGTGTGTGTATGCCGTTTCATTTTCAATTGTTGATAAATGCGTTTTGCGTACTTATTTAGACTACAAAACTTGGACAATTGTCAATATATATATATAGTGAAATATGGTTTAATTCGATACAATTTGTGTTTATAGGGTTACATTGATGGATGGAATAAAAAGTACACGAAAATGAGCGAAAAATGGCCAAAACGGAAGAGAAAAAAAGTTCAGGGACCAAAGTGCAATTATCCAAAAGTTGTACCGAAGGGTGAATCGAGCGTGAAAACGAGCTAAGTTGCCAATTGTCGATATCATGAGATGCTATGAAGAAGAGAATCAAGAAATGAGGCCAAGATGTGAGAGAATAAAGTTCGGAGATCAAAATAAACAAAATGAAAACAATCCATGGATGTGACAAATGATGGAATGAAGATTCAAGAGTGTTATGGATCAATCGGATGAGAAAGAAGTTAAATAGATGAAATATAGTCAAAGCATTATCACATATCAACTTTCAGGGGAAAATTTTTAGTCTCTGCTTAAGATCCATTTTTGGGATAGTAAACATTCGAATTGGAAAATATCTATATCAAGACGAATTGTAGATCATTGTGTTAGCATTCCAACTCACTTCGAATCACTTCAATCGGACATTGGATAAGAAAGTTATGGTAGAAATATTGAAAGCTGTCCGACGAAGAAAAATTGTTGAACCATGATGCGACCGCACAGCCCTTGTCCGAGAGTTCAAGAGGCCAAAACTTTTGTTCCATGCGATAGCATCGATTTTAACCATGCGATCGCATGGTTGATTCCCGACGTTAAAATTCTGGTTTCTTTATTTGATTCAACGTCTTATGATAACCAATGGTAGAATTTCATGGCATTCTTGTTATTCATCAATATTTGTGTATAACTTACTGCTTTTTGTGTGATTGTCGTTTGAAAAAAAAAATCGTTTACTTGTTTTGCATGTCTGTGTGGGTTTGATAGTCTTGCCGATAATAATGTGATAATTGGAATCTGTATGGACTAGGAATAGAAGAAATTGTACATGACTAGATTAGCCAATAGTTGTATATGTGAAACTTGACATTCATGTTTGGCATGTTAAGTTCTGATCAGGTTTATTATTTATAAAAGATCTGAACATAATAGATTGAACCGAAAAAACATATATATTACTTATCGATAATCCATTGTTTTAGTAGTTTGGAGATGATTTAGCTATTGTGGGGAAGACATTCTAAAACACAAGAAAAGACTTAGAGAGCAAAGAACAAGGGAAGAACAAGAAGATTTAATCCAAGATTCAAGAATTCACTTCAAGAATCAATGAGGTGATGTCTTCTCCTATTCATATCTGTTGTTTTCTTAAATTTTCCATCCTAGACTAGTTTTTCTTATACTAAGAGATCGATAAACCATGTAACATGATATTTTAATATTTAGTTTCATATATTTGACATTATAAATGCGTTTTTGGATATTAAATGATTTATACGTATTTCTTTCATATAATTATTGTGCACGTTAATTATATGAATGTGGTGACCTGTTTTATGCATTCGAAAGAAGTAAAATATGTTCGACGTAGTATAAATTGTCATATGGTCCGATAGGGGATAGAAATATACTGCTCATGCATTCTTTTATGTTGGTATTCGTCATAAAAATATAGTCGGATCGCATGATAAAATATGTTTAACATTACTCGAGAGATGTTTTTAAATTCAATAGGAACCTTGATTCTTCAATATACTATTGTGTTGTCAAATTGTGAAATTAGGATTGAAATGGATTGTTGCATGGAGATTCTGATCCTAGTGCGTTTTTCTATTGTTAAGTTAATCAATTTGCATTCAAATTTCATATTGCATTCTAGTATAATTTGCATATAATTTAGTCAATTCATTCATAATAGCGTTCATAACTTAGTTCAGTTATAATTTAGTACAAAACACATCAAACATATCTAGTTTGAATTAAGGTCGGGATAATTATTATGGAACTACTCAATCTCTATGGGATCGACAATTCGGACTCTAAAAGTCCACTTTATTACTTGTAATGAACCGTACACTTGCGGTGGATTTAAATCGAAACGTATTTTCGTGAATAATCATCTTCTGGGATTTTCTATCTGATTCATGCTCCTTTTGTCTGTAATATCTTTAGTGAATTTGTGATGTACTGAGTGTATATTGATAGATTGAGTAAGTGGTTCACTATGGTAAACTTGTGAATTGCGAGTTCAAAGAAACTTGAATAAATTTGCAGATTTCTTCGTACATTTATACTGGACTAATTCTAGACTTGACTTTAATGGTCTAGAGCATAATATTCTTTGTAGATGCTCAAGGAAGGAGTAGCATTCAGAGCACTTGAACATTTGGACCCATTGGTGGTAGAAAAAATCTTGTGTTCGATTTCCTTTAATTTTTTGCGAAGTTTATTTTTGATAATTTTTGTTAAATGATCAACTGAGGACCAACGGATTTATTAACAAAAAATGAGATATAAAAATAAAATGAAAAGAGGACACTACACAACACCATTGTTTCACGCGAGGAACTAAATGTAGCCAAAGTCATAGATCGATCAGGGCCTGACTAGTTGGCAGCAGTGAAAAGTTTAAACATTTTTTGTTGTGGTTAGACTCTCTTCACCATGAGTCTCTTATCAAACATTTCTTTAGATACAACAATAACGTTTTGCGATAACCGTAGTTTGAATTTCAATAACGATGAAAGAAACAATAATTTGTACTCAAGGTTGGGATGAGATGTGCAAAAATCTGCAAAGGTTTTCCATTTCCTCCCAAATTGTAGTGTTTGATTGCAAAATTTTCTTGGCAAAACGAATTCCTCCCAACCCCTCCCCCCGCCCTTCTCACATGCCCCTTTTCCTTGCCATTAATGAAAACATCAGATTTTTTTTTTGGCAATCAAAAAATATTCTAGACCCAATGGTAGAAAAATTTATCCTTTTAATTCACAATTTGCATAAAAAAAAAAAAAAAAAAAAAAACAAAGTCAAACGAATGATATTCATTATGGTAATTTTTTTTAATTTTTTTTTTTTTTTTTTACAATTGGAACAAATTCTAGATCCAATGGTAAAAAAATTTATCCATTTACTTGACAATTTGTATGAAAAACAAAGTCAAACAAATGATATTTAGTATGTTAAATTTTTTTTTTTTTTTTGGCAATATGAACAAATTCTAAACCCAATGGCTGGAAATTTATCACTTTAATGGACAATTCCTATAAAAAAAAAAATAAAGTCAAACGAATACCAAAAGATTCAAACACAATTAATCTACAATTCCCGGTAAAACAAATTTTAGGCAGTTCAATTCTCTATAATTCATTTTCTTTCCATCCAAATTCCACATTTGTAATCAAACGGACCCTAAAATCATTTGTACAGATGAAAATTATAGAAAACATTACAAATGATGTGGTGACAACATTGAATTTGCTTGTTTAAATTTGTTTTGTGTCCAACATTCAATAAATGCTTGTCAGCTGGCAATCTATCAAAAAAGTATGTACATGTAGCACTTCTCTTATTGAAATAATGTGTGTGAAAGACATACTTTTTACCTGTAGACATGTCTGGAAGGTATATCCCCACTGTATTGGACCATTATTTAAAAATATAAAATATGGTAAATTACGTAAACTTCTCTGAGGTTTATGACAATTTTAGAACACCTCTTTTGTTTTAAAAAAAAATACGCAAATCTTCCTTCGAATTTTGAATAATGCACGCTTTCATAGACATCCTTACATTTTCAAAATTATACAAACTTTTCTTATTTCAAGTTTTGAATAATGCATATTCTCCTGTGTTAGAGAAAATCCCAAGACTTTTGAAGAGCAGCAATCAGATCATCAACCAACATGATCTCATTTGATTTGTTTGTTATAACTCCTCTGTAACAACCTGATCTTATCTTTGATTTTAATTACTTTTCACACATGACTTATCCTTTAGATATTTGAATTCTATGTAATCTCTTATAGCAACAAACTCTGATATTGTTGCCTGCTTGTAACCTGTAAATACACTTCCAATACAATCGTTCTGGTAAGTCGCCAAAACATATTTTTTCCAAACTTTTCATGGTATCAGAGCTTGAAACAGCTCACGCTACAACTGATCCTATGGCCACTTCAACTCCCTTCCCCGTTCACCTTTCCCAACTTTACTCATCTCATTTCCATCAAACTCGATAAAGCCAATTATCTCATGTGGCTTTCTCAACTTGTTCCTGTTTTGAAAAGCCATGATCTTATGGGCATTGTTGACGGGTCAGAGTCATGCCCTCTTGCCACCACTACTGATGCTGAAGGCAAGGAAACTCCCAATCCAGATTACTCTCTCTGGACTAAATAGGACCAATTTCTCTTGAGTTGGATCAATATTACCCTCTCAAAGAAAGTATTGTCCTCAGTTTTTGGTCGTAACACTTCTAATCAAGTGTGGACTGCTCTCTCTAATCGTTTTGCTTCTCAATCTCGGTCAAGAGTCTCTCACCTCAAGAGGCAACTTCAAACTCTGCAACAAAGCTCCAAATCCTGCTCAGAATATCTTCAATTAGCCAAGTCATGGGCTGATCAACTTGCAGCTATTGGGAAACCAATAGCTGATGAGGATCTCATATCTTTCATCATTTGTCGCCTCAATCCTTCCTTCAACAGCTTTATCACTTCTTTTACACTTGCTACTCGAGACAATCCTCTAACTTTTGATGATTTCCAGGATGAACTCTTTAGTCATGAAATGTTGTTAACACAGCAATCTGCAGATGCTAAACATAATACATTTGCCATGTTTACTCAACTCCAAGGACACTTCAATGCTAAGCACAAAGGAAAGAATCCACCTTTCCAAAAATTTAATCCAAAGGCAACAAGCAATCAGTCAAAACTCCACAAGTATCAACCGCAGGGTCCTCTTACTCCAACTGGACAGCAACCTTTCCATGCTCCAGTCTCATCCACAACTCGAGTCCCTTGTCAAATTTGTGGCAAAACCAGCCATCAAGCCCTTGATTGCTATCATAGGATGGATTACTCCTACCAAGGAAGACATCCTCCTCCTCAACTAGTAGCCATGGTGGCCCACACAAATGCTTCCATTGAACAACAAGAGTGGTTTATAGACAGTGGTGTTAATGCTCATATCACCAATGACCTCAATAACTTGCAAATTCAGCAACATTTCCAAAGTGATGATGCAGTTGCTGTGGGTAATGGTGAAGGTCTCTCAATAAGAAATAGTGGTTCTTCTCACTTTCTTTCATCTTGTTCCTCTCAACCTCTATCACTTAAATCTGTCTTTCACTGTCCTAAAGCAGCAGCTAATCTCTTATATATCTAAAAATTTTGCCTTGACAATAGTTGCTACTTTTTATTAACATCTTCTCACTTTTATATAAATGACAATCAGACAAATGCAATTCTTCTGGAATGCAAGAGTAAGAATGGGCTTTATCCAATGCGGCTCCAAAGTATTTCCATCAAAAATCCATCCCCTTTCACTGTTTTTTTAGGAGTAAAAATCAACCTCTCTGGTTGGCACTCTAGGCTAGGTCGTTGCTCCAATAAGATGTAATCTCAATGGTTAAAAATCATTCCCTTCCTTTATCAAACAAAGTGATCGATAAAAGTAATAGCAATGCTTGTCAATTAGGCAAAGCTGTTTGTTTGCCATTTTCTGCTTCATCTCCATCACTTCTACACCACTTGAACTAATACATATTGATGTTTCGTACTCACCAATTCAATCTATAAATGGGCATAAATATCATGTAATCTTTGTGGATTACTATTCTCGATACACCTGGCTATATCCTCTTCACACCAAAGCTAAAGTGTCTGCTGTCTTTATTCAGTTCAAATTACTTGTTGAAAACCAATTCTCCACTAAAATAAAGCAGCTGCAAACCGATGGTGGTGGTGAGTATTGTTCTACTCATTTCCAAAATTTTATCACCCAAAATGGCATCAACCATCGCAAATCATGCCCTCATACTAGTCAACAAAATGGCTTAGCTGAAAGAACGTTAAGACATATCCTAGAAACTGGGTTTAGTTTACTAGCTCACTGTCATCTTTCAAATAAATATTGGGTAGAGGCTTTTCTCACTGCAGCATACATCATTAATAGACTACCTACTCCAGTCCTCAAAGATTAGTCACCATATTTTAAATTGTTCAAAAAGGTCCCTGACTACACTACGCTTCGTACCTTTGGATGTAAGTGTTATCCCTTGCTCAGACCATTCAATAGTCATAAGCTTCAATTTAGATCCAAAGCTTGTCTCTTTCTTAGATATAGTCATGCAGGTTACAGGTGTCTCGGCACTTTCACTAACAAAATCTACCTCTCCAGAAATGTCATTTTTGATGAAAATGCTTTCCCAGCATTGGATCTAGCTCATTCCAATCAAATCTCCAAGTTGAATGTTGCTACTGATTCTCCTTTACTGATCCCCCTCGAGTTTCCAGCTCCCAGCACCTATTCCAACATCTCTAGATCCCTCCCAGGTAATATCCACACCTCTATCTCCTTCTTTTAATGCAAATTCTGCCCTTGAGCCACTAGATCAGCATATACGTGCCAATTCCGATAATCCATTCATTTCTGAGCTACCAGATCAGCAGCAATCTGCAACGGACTCTCCCCCTCCCCTTTCTGAGTCAATCCCTGCTAGCATAACCAACACTCATCTCATGCTCATAAGAAGCAAAACAAATTCCTCCAAACCAAATGCATATTCTGACTACCATCTATATTATTCAACAAAGCACCCCTCTGTTTATCACACAAATCTTATTGAGTCACCTCCCACTTGTTACACCAAAGCAGCCACTGATTTACGATGGCAAGCTGCCATGAATCAAGAATTTGAGGCTCTCATTCAAACTGGGTTATGGACTCTTTGCCCTCGACCAAAAGATCACAATGTTATACATAACAAATGGGTGTACAGGATTAAACAAAAACAAGATGGAAGCATTAACAGATTCAAAGCTAGATTGGTTACTAAAGGATTTGAGCAACAATATGGAGTTGATTTCACAGAAACTTTCAGTCATGTTCAAACCTCTCATTGTTTAAGTCCTCTTAGCATTGGAAGTCCACTTCAATTGGGATATCCGGCAGTTGGATGTCTCTAATGCATTTCTACATGGCTCACTATTGGAGGATGTCTATATGGAACAACCTCAAGGCTTCAAAAACAAAGATCACCCAGACTATGTTTGCAAATTAAACAAAGCACTTTATGGCTTAAAACAAGCTCCCCAAGCTTGGTTCACTCGACTGTCCACAGCACTTCTTGAGATTGGATTCAAAGCTTCTCCAGTCGACAGTTCCCTTTTTATTTATCATCATGGCAAAACTCACTTATTTCTCTTACTTTATGTTGATGACATCATCCTCACGGGTAACAACAATGCTACTCTGCTCTTTGTCATCACCAACTTGCAGCGACAATTTCCTCTCAAGGATTTGGGACCACTAAGTTTCTTCCTTGGTATTCAAGCTACCCGCAGCTCAACAAGTTTGCACCTCACTCAAACCAAATACATTTATGACCTGCTACATAAAGCACGCATGCTTGGAGCTAAACCTTCCAAATCACCAGCAGCAATTGGTTGCAAACTATCTCAGTTTGAGGGGGAATCACTCTCAAATCCTACTGAGTATCGACAAATAGTTGGTTCGCTACAATATTGTACACTAATGAGACCAGATATAGCATTCTCTGTTAACCAACTCTGTCAACATATGCATGCTCCTACTTCCTCCCATTGGATTACAGCAAAAAAGGTACTTAGGTATCTCAAAAATACCATTAACCATGGCCTATTTTATACCAAAGGAAATCTGCATTTAACAGCTTACTGTGACTCAAATTGGGCAGGTAACCCAGATGATCAAAGGTCTACAACAGGTTTTGGTATTTTCCTTGGTAATTGTCTTGTGTCATGAAGCGCTAAAAAGCAACCAGTGGTCTCTAAGTCAAGCACTGAGGCCCAATATAGGGCCCTAGCAATAACCACAGCAGAACTTTATTGGCTAAGGATGTTGTTCAAAGATCTCGGCATTTCACTCTCTCATGCACCCTCAATCTGGTGTGACAATGTTAGTGCTCTAGCTTTGGCTTCTAATCCAGTGTTTCATGCTAGGACAAAGCACATTGAAGTAGATTACCACTTCATCAGAGAGAAAGTGCTTAATGGTGATATCCAACTCAAGTTCATTTCCACAAAAGACCAACTTGCAGATATTTTTACGAAAGGGTTATCTTCCAATCGATTTTCTTTGTTGACATCCAAGCTTCATGTGTTATCCTCCCCCATGAGCTTGCAAGGGGTTGTTAGAGAAAATCCCAAGACTTTCGAATATCAACAATCAGATCATCAACCAACATGATCTCATTTGATTTGTTTGTTATAACTCCTTTGTAACAACCTGATCTTATCTTTGATTTGTATTACTTTTCACACGTGACTTATCCTTTAGATATTTGAATTCTATGTAATCTCTTCTAGAAACAAACTCTGATATTGTTGCCTGCTTGTAACCTATAAATACACTTCCAATACAATCGTTTTGGTAAGTCGCCAAAACATATTTTGTCCAAACTTTTCATCCTGAACCCTCTACTTATTAAAATTACAAAAAATTCACAAATCTCTCATATTTAAGTTTTGAATAATGCATGCCTCCATTGACCACAGGTCAACATAAAAAAAAATAGTTGCAATGTTTAAAATACTCTTCATCTTAAAACCCCTTTCACAATAAATAATCCCAAAAATATACTTTTAATACTTCTAACTAAATCAACAACGAAGTTTATTTAGACTATTAATTCATAAAAAATACATTAATACATATTATTTTGGATACTCAAAACACATTTATATATGAAAAAGTAATGAGCATACTCAGAATAGTATCTAACAAAAACAAAATATTAGATATTCCCAACCACTCTATACAAAATATAACTAAATATTTAGCTCCCGTTTGAGCCCCATTTTTTGAAAATAAAAATGGGTGGAATAGTTTTTTTTTTTTTTTTTTTTTTTTAAATGAGTAGTTGAAAAATAAAGAAAAAAATTCGATTTACGTGTAATATTATTTTATGAAAGATTGTGTGGTTAAAAATAGAAGATAGAAAAATGGAATTTAATGTAATTTAATTTAATGAGATTCAAAGTTATGAATAGTGAAGTATATATGTTATCTGTCACATTCCGAGAATAAAACATTTTCCTCATAATTGTCAATTTTTTTAGTATACATTGACGATAAAGTCACGGCTAGAATTCATCCATCTTGTGTTCCCCACATTAATTGTTCAAATTAATTTAATTTGGAAGTATTTTGAAGAATTAATAATCCAAACAATACTTTATTGTTGATTTAGTGAGAAGTATTAAAATGATATTTTAGGTATGTCTTTATAATTAAAGTAGTTACAAGATGGAAGAAAGTTTCTAAGAGTATTTTAAGCATTAACACTATTATCATGTGAAGCGGCAAATAGAGGTATGTGTTATTCAAAACTTAAAATAAGTGAGACTTGTGTAATTTATGAAAATGGAGGGGTGTCTCAGAAATTGTAATAAGGATGGTAAAAAAAGGTACCATTTTTTTTATTTTTTGCATCATATTTTAATTTCACTAAAGATCCTTGGTATTTACTTATTATAACAATTATGCCCCTAACGTATTTTAATTTCACTAAAGATCCTCAATATTTACTTATAAAAATGTGAAGAGAAAAGTTAGGAATATAAGTATTAAAATAAGAAAAGATTGAGGACTTTAAGTACAATTAAAATGTGGATCAACAAAAAAAAATGCTGTGCAAATATAATTGTCCTTGTCATAAACCTGGAGGAGGTATGCGTTATTCAAAATTTGAAAGAAAGAATTAGAACCAAACCCGAACCAAAATCAAATGGTTCTCGGTATCATTCATTTTTTGTTTTGTAAAATCGAACCGAACCGCTCGATTTGGTTTGGTTCTTGTTTGGTCTGGTTTGGTTTGGACATCTTGTCCAGCCCTAATATTTCCCATGAAAAATGTCATTTTTTTCACTCAAATTCCCACTTTTGGGATGCTTGATTGACAATTTTTTTCAAGAAAAATATTTTTCAACTTTTTATCATGTGACCATATTTTCCTCAAAAACAAGGAAAATATTTTCTTTAGGGAGAGGTGATTTTTATTTTCTAGATAATTCTCTCTCTCTCTCTCTCTCATCTGTCCATTCTATTTCATCTACCCACCAATAAAAAAATAGACACGTGTAATACTTTTTAGGTTGAAAACTTCTCTATATTTAACTGGATATTAAATGGAATTTAACAATTCCCACATTTGTTCTTGGTAGTAGGCATATACTCCTATTGAACGATTCCAAATAATGCAACAATGAAAGCAGTCAAAATTGAATGTAGCCATTGAAGTATGAACAATTCCCATTAAAGGGGTTTCATAACCATAGGAAACAAAGTTGCTCAACGGGCCGGTCGAGCTCATCGATTTTACTTTGAATGACGGGCTTCATGGTCCTGTCAAGCATAGTTTGAATGGGAGGATTATTAAATAATATTATTTCCTTATTATTAGAATTGTATTTGTAGTAAATTAGCATATATGTAGCTCTTCTATTTTAGGTATGTTTCTCTCTAGGTTTAGCAAATATATCTTGTAATCTTCTTCAACATTCATTAACCTAATTCTTATATACAGAATTACATATTCTCTGCGCCTCTCTTTCTTTCACAAACTTTATATGATATCATTAACCTATAAACGCTAAAATTAGTGTCTTGGTAGAAAACAACACTTGGTCACTTGTCCCACTTCCTCCAGGTCATCATCCTATTGGTTGCAGGTGGGTGTTCAAGGTCAAATTTAATTTTGACGGTACAATTGAACGATACAAAGCACGGCTGGTAGCAAAGGGGTTTACCCAACGTGAAGGGATTGATTATACTGAAACCTTCGCCCCAGTTTCAAAGTTAACATCTGTTCAATGTTTACTTACTATTGCCTTCATTCGAGACTGGCCACTTCATCAGATGGATGTACATAATGTATTTCTTCATGGTGATCTTGATGAAGAAGTTCACATGACTCTCCCGCCTGGGTTTTGTCGACAGGGGGCGACACCACTTGTATGTCGACTTCATAAATCTTTATATAGACTGAAACAGGCATCTCATTCTTGGTTTCAGAAATTTGTATCTGCTGTCATTCAGTTTGGGTTCAAACAGTCACATGCAAACCACTCACTTTTCACAAAGGTCAATGGTGATTCATTTACAGCCATTTTATTATATGTAGATGATATGATTGTCACAGGAAGTAACAAAGAAGCAATTTCCACTACAAAATCGTTCCTTGCATCTCAATTCAAGTTGAAGGATCTTGGCACATTAAAATACTTGCTTGGAGTAGAAATTGCTCGTTCGAGATCAGGGATTTCAATAAATCAACGGAAGTATACCCTTGATATTCTTCAAGAGGTCGGGTTACTTGGAGCAAAACCTACAGCATTCCCCATGGAGCAATCGTTAAAACTCAATTTGACAGATGGACAGTTGTTGAAAGATCCCACATACTATAGACAGTTAGTAGGGAAGCTCATTTATCTCACCATTACTAGACCGGAGATCTCATATAGGTCAATACACTCAGTCAATTCATGCATGCACCCAGACAACCTCATCTTGATGCAGTTCATTGATTGCTTCGATACTTAAAGGGGGCACCAGGACGAGGATTATACTTCCCATCAGAAGGAAAATTACAGTTAGCTGGATTTTGTGATGCAAATTGGGCTGGAGATATTACTACGCGACGCCCAGTCACGGGATATTGTGTATTTTTGGGAAAGGCACTCATATCATGGAGAAGCAAGAAGCAAACGATCGTCTCCAAATCCTCAGCAGAAGCAGAGTACAGGGCTATGGTTTCTATTGCTTGTGACAGACTTGTGTGTAGATCATTCCCAAGCAGCGATCTTGTATTGTGATAATCAAGCAGCAATGCACATTTCTGCAAATCCAGTATATCATGAAAGAACGAAACACATTGAAATAGATTGTCACATTGTTCATGAACGAATTGCTAAGGGAGAGATCAAGACTACCTATGTTCCAAGTCATAATCAGATTGCAGATTTATTTACTAAGGCACTTGGCAATGAAGCATTTCACAACCTCACTCGCAAGTTGGGCACTTTTGACATACATGCTCCAAGTTTAGGGTGAGTATTAAAGAATATTATTTCCTTATTATTAGAATTGTATTTGTAGTAAATTAGCATATATGTAGCTCTTCTATTATAGGTATGTTTCTATCTAGGTTTAGCATATATATCTTGTAATCTTCATCAACATTCATTAACCTAATTCTTATATACAGAATTACATATTTTCTGCGTCTCTCTTTCTTTCACAAACTTTATAAGGATCAATCACGTTGGCTCGTAATTTTCATCTATTTTGTTGTGGAAAACAAGTGGAGAAATAATGGGGAGAAAAAGACTACGTCTGGCTCATTTTATAAATATATAGTGGGTGCTGTAGCGAAACTGATTATAAAAGAGGAAAAATCAACCACAACAAAATTTTCTTCTAAGAAGGTCCGTTTGATATCCGAAACTGCTCGGCCGAAAGAAATGAGATTATCACGGATACAACACATTAAGAAATTAGCAAAATTTGCCCAGTACTAATCCATAACGATCAAAGTCGAAACGTGATCCTATTAGTGAAGCAAATTTATCTATAAATATTCAAATTACATTTCATCCACATTATTTATGAACCATGTTTGCCATTTCCGCGTCCTTTATACTCGGAAAAATTGCACTACAAGTGGTCAATCTATTTTTTTCTGTCTTTTTCATTTCAGCATCAGTCTTCAGCATTTTGAATTTGTTGAAAGTTAATCCCGAATAGGCAAATCTCATCCACCTTACCTTCAAACCCAATCGTTTGTTAAGAAGACGGCTCTACGCAACTTACTATATATCACGAATAGGTTAAGAAACAATTGTGTATTATTTCCTTGTGTTTTTAAAGTTATTCCAATATGTGATCTTGACCGAAATTATATAGTCCATGAAAGAGATTTGTTAAAGTCACTAAATATAGCAAGTAGGAACAAAATAAACAATAAATTAAAGTACCACATTATAATATAACAAAATCTAGCAAGTTATTATTGTATACAAACACCACATACATTATTACACGTTCAAGATTTTAAATGAAGCGATTCAGATATTCATTCACGGTTGTGTATTTCACCTTTGGATAGATCTCGGTAGCCTCGACCCCAGAAGAAGTATCAATGTTCAAAGTCAATCCATGCACAAAGACAGCATGCCAGATGGCCAGGATTATTTTTAGTTGCATTGGAGAATCTGCACGACAAATAAGTTTACAAATAAAACATTAAGAGAGGTACGAAATTTCATTATTATTTTTATTTAGACGACCAACATATATATTTTATCATGGGGAAGGGAGATGAGTTGAGGGTAGTGATGTCAATCAGGTTGGACAGGCCTGGTTGCGAACAAGCTTGGAGTTGTCCAATTACAGATTTGGGCCATCTCGGCTTTCATGGTAGGCTCAGCCAAGCCCAAACTACCACCCGTCTAGGCCCATTACAAGGTGCAGCAGTAATTCTCATGAGATTATAGAATTGCCCCGTCAACTAATCGGTGACAGAAACGAGTTATCGATAATGAATCCCATGAAATGTTTGGATGAAAAATTATTGGATTTTTTTTAACTTTTTATAAACAGTTCATAAACAATTACCAAGCGCATACATACATACATACATATATATATATATATATATATTAAGTAAACTAGTAGAATGGTTCCGACTCACCATGGATGTTCTTGAGAAGCTGTTCCTCTAATATATACGTTTTCTCCAGAGTCTTCCCAATCTTACTCTCCCACAATGAAACGAGTTCATCGAAGGACAATACATTAGCAGGAGGGACAATGTGAAGGATCTTATTCAAGGTCCTTGGATCATCAACAGCTTTGATAGTGTACGTTGCTATATCTTCTTCCGTGGCAAAAATTGCTTGAAATGGAATACACAAGATTTTAGCCATATAATCGGTGAAAGATAGTTTCTACATAAATTTTAGTTGCTTTCAGTAGATATAGCAATAAATTGAACAAAGTGATTAAAAAGAATTCATTTAGTCGACTCTAAATTTATTTGAAGATTTAAATGCCAAGTGTAATGGATTACCTTTATGATTCCCATCCCCTAAAATGACAACTTTCTCTCTAGGAGGAGCTGTGGCATCAAACTGTCCTAATGTAGGCAGGAAGTAGCCAGCAAAGCCATTAGAAACTACATAAGTGTATGGGATTCCTTCTGATTCGATGATCCTCCGGATTTTAACTTTCTCTCCGAACAGGCTTGCTGCTGGCTCGACGGGCTTTATGCTATCCACGTCGCCTCCAAATTCCGAAGGCAGAAATCTCTGAAAAACCAACCTTTTTTACATTTCGATAACAGAATATTACTGAGACTTGTAGAATATAAAGAGAAAAATCGAAAAAGTACAATTGCTTGCCTTGATAGTACCAACTTCTTTGATGGCTGCAATAATCTTCACCTGATCAGCAACAGCAGTTGATCCGACTGCAGATATCACCACATCGACTTGTTTGATCGCGTTGACTAAGCTTTCGTGATTATAGATATCTCCCTGTAATTTCATCAAGAACAAATAAAATATATATATATAACAATGAACCACAGTTGATCGCTATTCAAATTAGTATCTGAATAATTTCTTACATTTACTAATGAAACACCCAAGTTCTTGAAATTCTGTATGACTTCTGACTTTTTTGGATCTGAAGCTGCGGTTTCTCTAAACAAAGCAAAAGTTGGATGTCCATGTTTTGAACTTGCCTCCACAATAAATTTTCCGATGTAACCAGTTGCTCCAATGATCAGAATCTTGCTTTTCTCTGCCATCTTATTAACTTTATTTCTTGGGAAAAGAAGTAAAACAATGCCCAAGTATAGAAGGACCAGTAGATATTTAAACCAATGCAGGAAGGGGTTTACAGAACCCTTCCAAACATACACAATAGGTGGCTCTCATGTGGGACCCACCTAGGGACATTTATTTATTTAAATTTTGCATTCAATGCAGGGAAAGGCCGGTTGTACTGCACCGTGCACTTCCCCCTCACAATAGGGGGTGGGGCCCGCGACTAAATGCAAAACAGGGAAAGGCCGGTTGTACTGTACCGTGCACTGCCCCCTCATAATAGGGGGTGGAGCCCGCGCGATTATTTTAATCGCGGGCCCCACCCCCTATTGTGAGGGGGATGTGCACGGTGCACATGCCCCAGCTAAACTGTACTCATTTTAATTGCGATCTAGTTCCCCGTATACTCGTTCAATCCTTGAATTGAAAATTCAATAGTCGGAAATACAATTCAACTTTAAAGTTATTAAAATCTCCCATTTTCCATGGCTTGTCATTATTAACAGAAGAAAATGACTGATAAACAAAAAAAAAATCCCAATTGTCCAATAGACGAACATCCTTGAGTTTATTAATCTGCCAGGATTCTTTGAACAAGTTCACTTCAATCCGTCCAGATACAATATATGTATGATTTTGATTGTATATTTTACATTTGATTTGAAGACTTTTGGAGCCAATAATTCTTTGAAGAGTTCAAAGCAAATAATTGAGGATGAATGGCCCAAGTTATCATATATATATATATATATATATATATATATATATATATATATATTTCATTTGTAATAAATAAATAAATAAAATTTCGCAATTTTGTTGACTCTACTTATTTTAATTTTTTCTTTATATATATATATATATATATTTCATTTGTAATAAATAAATAAATAAACAAAATTTCGCAATTTTGTTGACTCTACTTATTTTAATTTTTTAAAGAAAAAGAGCTATACAAATTGTAGAAAAAATGTAGTTATAATTTAAAGAACGTTTACTCGGGTCATACTAGGGGTGTCAAACGGGTTGTTAGAAAACAATGCCCAATCAATGCCTTGAACCAATGTTGAAGTAACCACAAGAGTTAGACAATTCAAGAAAATTGAACAAAGAAGAAATGATTTCCAATAGATATGAAGAACAGTGATTTTGGATTACTTGTACAAGCCACAAGTTAATCCACAAGAAAGAAAAATGGCTTTAATTTATACCCATGGAAGAACAACCTCTTACCTTAGGAAAACTTTTTCAAACCTCTCTATTTTTCTCTCAAAAATCGGACTCATGAATGGGGGAAAGATATGGGCTTAAATAGGTTAGCCGGCGCCGTGGCGCCACTACTTCAGCGCCACCCATTCTTTTTCCCACAATTTCCACCTCGTTCATCATTTGATAGACCTCAAATTTTGAACGAACACAAATTCGGCTGCACCATTCAAACCATGGTTGCCTACGTACCCAAAACTTGGGATCAAGCCTCTGTAGTTCACCTCAGCCTTTACATACTCTCCACCTCATTCCAACCCCGCCCCGAAGGGCAATGCCCTCTTGGGCATATCAACACAAGCTAATATGAAGCAAGTCCAAGCAATGTTGGAACTTGCTACCTGTTACTACTTTGATTAACATGTCTGCTGGGTTCTCATTTGTATGTGCCTTCAGAAGAGAAATATCACCTTCCTCTATCACATCCCGCACAAAATGATACCTGACATCAATATGCTTGGTACGAGCATGATGAACCTGATTGTTAGCCAAGTGAATCGCACTCTGGCTATTACACCACAAGTCCACACAATCCTGCTCAATCCCCAAATCGTCTAGAAGACCACACAGCCACAATACTTCATTCACTCCCTCTGCCATAGCCATATACTCGGCCTCTATAGTAGAAAGTGCCGCTGTAGCCTGTAACATCGATCGCCAACTAACTGGAGCACCGTGTATACTGAACACATAACCAGTAGTAGACCGTCGTCTATCTAGGTCACCTGCATAATTTGAGTCCACAAACCCACTAATATGACGAGTATCTCCACCAAAACACAAACCCGTATCCGCGGTACCTTTCAAGTACCTCAGTATCCACTTCACAGCTTCCCAACGTGTCTTCCCCGGATTCGCCATGAACCTACTGACCACACTGACTGCCTGTGAGATATCTAGGCGTATACACACCATGGCATACATCAAACTGTCAACTGCACTAGTATAAGGTACACGATCCATGTGTACCTTCTCATCTGCTGTAGTGGGAGATTATTTACCAGAGAGCCTGAAATGTGGAGCCAATGGAGCCACCACTGACTTAGCACCTTGCAACCCGAACCTAGCAATAACCAGCTCAATGTAGCCTTTTTGACTCAAGAACATTTGCCGGTTCAACCTCTCTCTTCTAATCTCCATACCCAGTATTTTCCTAGCAGCTCCCATATCCTTCATCTCAAACTCTTTATCAAGTTGAGATTTCAACCTATCTATCTCCGCCTTGTTTTTCGAAGCGATAAGCATGTCATCCACATACAAGAGAAGATAGATATAATTACCTCCACGAAGTTTTCGAATATAAACACAACAGTCATACTCACTTCTGGAGAAACCCTGATTTAGCATGAAGGAGTCAAATCGCTTGTACCACTGTCGAGGAGATTGCTTCAATCCATATAGTGATTTTCTCAAGAGACATACCTGACGTTCCTTATTCTCAACCTTGTAGCCCTCAGGTTGATGCATATAGATTTCCTCATCCAAGTCCCCATGCAAGAAGGCCATTTTGACTTCGAGTTGTTCTAGCTCAAAATCACTATGAGCAATAATACTCAATAGCACCCGAATGGAAGTGTGCTTGACCACCGGAGAAAATATCTCATTGTAGTCGACTCCCTCTCTTTGTGCAAACCCCTTAGCTACTAGCCTTGCCTTGTACCTTATACCACCGAGCTTGGAAGGATCCTCTTTCTTTTTGTACAACCACTTGCAACCAATAGCTTTCTTACCTATGGGTAATGGGACAATCTCTCATGTTTGGTTCTTATGAAGTGATTCCATCTCTTCTTCCATCACGCCCAACCAACTCTCACTATTGCTATTAAAAATAGCTTCCTTGAAAGTGGCAGGCTCATCATCCTCCACCGAGAGTGCATACTCAACCAAATTTGTCTGCCCATAGTGCCTCCAAGGCTCGTCTGACCCCAACTTCAGAACTTGCTTGTATGTACGCCGTAGCCTAGAGGAATCCAAGTTATCTATAAATTGCTGTTATTGTGCCTGTACATTCTCTTGCTGAACCGCCTCATGTTCAAGCTCATCATCACTCTCATCTTGAGTGTCTGCATGATGCTCCTCTTGAACCTGACTAGGACCAGATTTATCTTTAGGTTCTATGTCAACAACTTGAGACTTTGAAGTCTCAACTTCATCACTACCGAGCACTGTAGCTTTCAATGAAGCTATCATGGAGTTCTCATCAAAAGTAACATCTCTACTGATTATGAACTTAGAATTTTCTACACACCATAGGCGATAGCCTTTTACACCCGCTCCATAGCCCAAGAATATTGCCTTCTTGGCTCTCGCATCAAGCTTTCCCTCGTTGAAGTGGTAGTAGGCCGTGCATCCAAATATTCTGAGTTTATCATAATCTGCATGTTCTCCTGTCAATACCCTGAAAGGTACATCTCCATCTAACTTTGAATGTGGAGACCGGTTTACTAGGTAGCAAGAATTTGCAACCGACTCTGCCCACCATTCTCTGCCCAAACCAGCATAGGATCGCATACACATCGATTTCTCTCGAAATGTGCGATTCAATCTTTCTGCGACCCCATTCTGTTGCGGTGTATTCCTAACTGTCCAGTGTCTCGCAATGCCTTCCTTATCACAGAACTCCTTGAAAGCACTATCTGTATACTCTGTACCGTTATCATATCGCAGTGTCATCAATTTCTTTTCTGTTCTGTTTTCAACTATTGCTTTCCACTTCTTGAAAGTGTCGAATACCTCATTCTTATGCTTCAAAAAATAAATCCAAGCATATCTAGAATAATCATCAACATATGTAACAAAGTACCTGAAACCGCCTTTGGAAGTGACAGGTGCAGGACCCCAAACATCTGTATGCACATAGTCTAGTATCCCTCTACTTCTATGTTTGCTTGACTGGAACTGAACCTGGTGTGCTTTCCCATACACACAATGCTCACAAAAATTCATGCAAGGTTTCTTCAAGTTCTTCAGCAAACCTTCCTTACTGAGCAGATTTAGACCCTTTTCTGACATATGCCCAAGCCGCCTATGCTATAGCCGAGTGCACTCACATGGGTCTCCACCACTTCCACTTGTTCCAACTACCACATCTTCTGTAACTGTAGTACCCTGAAGGATATAGAGATTGCCTTCACGAATACCCTTCATCACAATCAAAGAACCCCGAACAACCTTCTTTACTCCATTCCATGTCACAATCTTGCAACCACCGGAGTCTAAAGCACCAACAGAAATAAGGTTCTTCCGCAATTCAAGAACATGTCTAACATCCATCAATGTTCTAACCACTCCATCATGAAGCTTGATTCTAACCGAACCAAGCCCCTCCGTTTTACAAGAATGGTTATTACCCATCAATACGGTTTCGTCATCAGTGCTTCTATAGGTAGTAAATCACTTCTTATTAGGACACATATGGTAAGAGCAACCAGAATCAAGAATCCACTTACGGAGAATTCTTCATCACAAGAGATGGTATAGCATTCATCGCTTTCCCCTCTTCCGAGGCATAGCTAACCTCCTGTTTGACTTGCACCTTCCCGTTGAAGTTTTTGTTGTTCTTATTGTTCTTCTTCCATCCCGCTCTTTTGTTAGTACAATTTGCCTTGAAGTGTTCGAGCTCGCTGCATTTGAAACAAGCCTTTTCTGCAAGAGGTCTAGAACTGGATCTAGATTTTTCACCATTGCTCCTTGTTACCAATGTAGACATGCCACTAGTTGCAATCTTTCGAAGATCATCCGCTAGAAGTGACGTTCTAGTATCCTTCATCACAAGTTTATCACCCACAAGCATCAATTTTTGTACTAGATTCTCATAAGACTTTGGCAAAGAAAGAAGTAGTAGAAGTGCTTGATCCCCATCATCAACTTTCACATCAATGTCCTTCAAGTCCGATATGCACCTATCAAACTTGTTGACATACTCCCGGATTGGTGTACCTTCATCCATCTTGCAAGTATACAATTTGGACTTCAAGTAGATCCAATTAGTTAGAGTCTTCGTCATGAAGTTTGTCTCCAACTTTGTCCACACTTTCGCCGCCGTTACCTCACCATCTACCAAGAAAGCAACATCTCTTTCAAAGAATAGAATGATCGACACCCGTGCTTCGAGATCAAGCTCCTCCCAATCCTCGTCCGACATATATTTGTGCTTCTTCTCCTTGCCCCCTAAAGCCTTGTGCAACTTTTGAGAAATGAGTACATTTTTCATTTGCATCCTCCAATATGAAAAATTATTTTTTCCATTGAATTTTTCGATACCATACTTCCCAATCTTCACCGTTCCACTAGTAGACATGATCTATCCACTTGTTTCGATGAAATTCAACAACCAAGTTCACTCAAGAATTTTCACAAACACCTTGTGTGCACAATTGACTCAAGTCTATCTTCCTCAAATCGAAGCTTGACCACCTTGATTTGATATGTAGCTCTGATACCAAATTGTTAGAAAACGATTCTCAATCAATGCCTTGAACCAATGTTGAAGCAACCACAAGAGTTAGACAATTCAAGAAAATTGAACAAAGAAGAAATTTTGGGGAAGAAATGATTTCCAATAGATATGAAGAAAAATGATTTTGGATTACTTGTACAAGCCACAAGTTAATCTACAAGAACGAAAAATGGTTTTGATTTATACCCAAGGATGAACAACCTCTTACCTTAGGAAAAACTCTCTCAAACCTCTCAATTTTTCTCTCAAAAATCGGATTCATGAATGGGAGGAAAGACATGGGCTAAAATAGGTGCGGGGCGCCGCGACGCCGACTGAGAGGGGCTGCAGCGCCACTACTTCAACTGGTGGCGTCGCGGCGCCACCCATTCTTTTTCCCACACGGGTCGAGCGGCTCGTCAGCTCGGCCACTCGACTCTTGAAAACTAGCTCATGGGCGCCTTGGCTCGTAAAAAAACTAGCCTGAGCGCGAGCTAAGCGGGTCGGGCTCTTGCCAAGAAATGCGTCGCTCGTGGGCAAGCTCGCGAGCTGGTCCACGAGGGGCTCTTGGGCGACGAGCCAAGTTGAAAAAGTGACTGTTTTGGTCGCTTTTTTCAATGGTCGTTCTGGCCACAGAATTTTTTTTCTTCACCACACCAACATTAACAACTCTCAATCTCTCAATCTCAAGTCTCTTCCACAATTATTAACATTATACACAATCTATATTCATTTTTACAATTTTGTCTTTTTCAATTTCAATTATTCAATTTCAATTATTACATACTGCTTTGAAGTGCTTCCTTTAATTTCTTTCTTCACAATTCAGAAATGGATCCACAATCATTTGTTGAGGGCTTGTTCGGTATCGGAGGCGAATCACCTGTGACACCGCAAAGTCAATTTCGGAATCAATTTTTCGGTCTAAATGAAGTACCAATTATTGAAGATATTCCTGATATGGCTACACATGAAAGCAATAATCCAAATTATCCAATTCATTTGGATGACGTTGATATTCCCGGAGCGGAACATGCGGAAGAATCTGAATTAGACATTCCCGATGCTAGAGGGAAGCAAAAGGCGAAAAAAAACAGGCAAAATGTTGGGAACACTTTAAATTGATTTCAACGGGTCGTGTGGTCGATGAAACCCTAGAGTCTAAAGCAGTATGTAAATACTGTCAACAACAATCGGCATGGAAAAAGTGCATAGATACCACCCACCTTAATCGTCACTACAAGCCAAACATGAACTTCTTCCAGTCGGTCAAACACAATTGCAATTTGGTAGTCTCAGCACTGGTTCTACGACTTCGCCCCTCACCACGTGGATGCATTCGGAGGAGAATGCTCAATGAGAATGGTGAAACTTATTGCTGGTGTTGAGTTGCCTCTAGCAATCGTGGACAACCAACATTTCGTCACCTACGTAAAAGAATATCTCCAACAACAAGGTACGTTGGGGTAAGTCGGAACACTCTTCATTCAAACAATAGAATATTTCCTTCAAACAAAATAGAATATTTCCTTCAAACAAAACAACAATTAATTATAGATTTGCAAAAATATGGAAGTGTTGTATCTTTAACTTCGGATATATGGGAGGGGATTAATAAAAGAGCTTATATAGCTATAATTGCACACTACATAGACTTACTTTGGTGTATGCATAAAAAAATTATTGGTTTTCCCTCACAACGCTAACAATATATATAATGATGTTATGATCATTGTTGGAGAATATCGTTGCGAAAGTAAAATTCGTTCTTTTACGTTCGACAACGCTAGTGTTAATAAAGTAGTTATTGATAAATTGTGTAGGGTAGTACAACCTGATTTTAGTGGTTATTTGTTTCATATTCGTTGTGTGTGTCATATTTTAAATTTAATTGTGCAAAATGATTTGAAACATATTAAATATGAAATACAAAGAATTAGAAATGCACTAATTTATATCACGGTCTCCCCTAATAGAAAACAACCATTTGAAGAATTTTGTGCTGAATTTGGGATAACACTACTTAAACATTTGTTAGTGACGTAGGGTATAGATGGAACTCTACTTACTTATTATTAAAGTCATGCGAAGATTTTGAACATTTAATAACTGAGTTTCATAACAATAAGCATATTAGAAACGACGCCGACACTATTTTGAATGAATCTAATTGGCTTTTAGCTTTAAAAGTTAAAAAAAAAATTGGCAAGTTTCTATGACTCTACAAATATTTTATCTAAAGTTTACTATCCCACTAGCTGTATAGTGCTTAAACGTCTTTATATAATTGCAAGGACATTTCATAAATACAAAAATGACCATGATTTTAGTGCAATTATATATTCTATGAAATTAAAACTTAGAAAATATTGGGAAGATTTGTTTATGTTGTTTTCCTTGGCATGCATCATGAACCCCCGATATAATATATCAGGAACTAAATATATAATTGATCAGATTTCAAGAGCTTTAACATTCAGTACACCTATCACGTATAGAAATTTAGAACAAACTTTATCTGAAATTTATGAATTATATGCAAAACAAATGGGTACACATATTAATCGAGTACCCTCTGCACATGCTTCTTCCATTGATATTGAAGAAGATGACGCTAAAATAGTAACTTTATTTGAAGGCGATAACATATATATATATATATATATATATATATATATATATATATATATATATATATATGATGCAAATGCAATAGGGACATCTAGTAATACTTTGTCTTCTACATGTAATCAAACACCAGACTCAAGTTCAAATACATTGTCTGCTGAATTAATTGATTACTTTAATCATAATATGTCTACCAACAAAACAATTAAAAAAAGTTTAGAAGAAGTTATTGAATCCTGGCGAAAGTACGAACGACAAAGGCTAGTGATTTCTGCAACACCTCCGGTTAGCACTGTAGTTTCAGAGTCTGCTTTTAGTGTAGGTAAAAGAATTCTACCCGAGGTTAGGAGCCGACTGAAAGAAGATATTTTGGAAGTATTAATGTGCGTGAATGATTGGTAGGACGCTCATTTTCGACTACAAGATAAGTATGTCGAAATTGCATGTCTTCAGATAAGTAATATTTAATTTAACCATTTTATATTAATCAAAATTTGTTATTTTATAATATCGTTTTTCATTATCTTTAAAAAATTGTACACGTAATAAGTTGTTCATGTACAATTTTTAACTTTGCCTACTTGAAATTTAAGTAGTCAGTCTTAAACCCGAATAAAGGAGGAGGATTTACATTTTATCTATTTTCATTAAAAAATAAAAATAAAAGAGTTCACGAGCCGAAAGCTGTAACGAGCCACGAGCTCGTGTGCCTAAGGGCCAAGCCGAGCCGAGCCATTGCCATCCCTATGGGGACGACCAAAAGGCCCTCTGTTGATCTCAGTGGCTTTACACAATATGAAGAGAGTTCATGTCATCATTAGTCTACTTTCTCAACTAAAGTACTAAATTGGGAAAAATTAAATAAGATTATAGTGGGAGAAATAATGGGGAGAAAAAGACAACATCTGGCTTATTTTATAAATATATAGTGGGGTGTTGTAGTGAAACTGATTACCAAAAAGAGAAAATCAGCTACAACAAAATTATCTTATAAGAAGGTCCATTTGATATCCGAAAACTGCTCAGTCAAAAGAAATGAGAATGTCGCGGAAACGACACATTAAAAAATTAGCAAAATTGGCCCAGTACTAATCCGTAACGATCAAAGTTGAATCGTGAAGCAAATTTATCTATAAATATTCAAATTACCTTTCATCCTCATTATTTATGAACCGTGTTTGCCATTTCCTTGTCCTTTATATTCGGAAAAATTGCACTACAAGTGGTCAATCTATTTTTTTCTGTCTTTTTCATTTCAGCATCAGTCTTCAGCTTTTTGAATTTGTTGAAAGTTAATCCCGAATAGGCAAATCTCATCCACCTTACCTTCAAACCCAATCGTTTGTTAAGAAGACGGCTCTACGCAACTTACTATATATCACGAATAGGTTAAGAAACAATTGTGTATTATTTCCTTGTGTTTTTAAAGTTATTCCAATATGTGATCTTGACCGAAATTATATATCTCATGAAAGAGATTTGTTAAAGTCACTAAACATAGCAAGTAGGAACAAAATAAACAATAATTTAAAGTACCACATTATAATATAACAAAATCTAGCAAGTTATTATTGTATACAAACACCACATACATTATTACATATTCAAGATTTTAAATGAAGCGATTCAGATATTCATCCACCATTGTGTATTTCACCTCTGAATAGATCTCGGTAGCCTCGACCCCAGAAGAAGTATCAATGTTCAAAGTCAATCCATTCACAAAGACAGCATGCCGGATGGCCAGGATTAGTTTTAGTTGCATTGGAGAATCTGCGCGACAAATAAGTTTAAAAATAAAACATTAAGAGAGGTGCGAAATTTCATTATTATTTTTATTTAGACGAACAATTAGGGGTGTGCAAAAATCCGACCAACCCGATCAACCCGACCAACCCAACCCAACCCAACCCGATCGGTTTGGGTTGATTTTTTAAGTTCAATTGGGTTGGGTTGGGTTAAAAAATTGAATTTAAGGTTGGGTTGGGTCTTGGGTTATGAATTAAAACCCAACCCGACCCAACCCAACCCAACCCGATGAACTAAAAAAATTAATATCTAAGATGAAAAAAATAAATTAAATCGACATAATAGTAAAGATAAGATAATGACTTATAATATATAAATGTCAATTTTCTTCACATAGACCGATTCACATGAACACTACTTAAAATGCAATGTCATTTGACGTTAAAATAAAAATTAAAGACATGATAATGAAGTGATTGAATTTTAAAAAAATGTAAAAAAGAAAATGCTTCTTAAATTTTAAACTTATTTATACATTATTTTTAGGAAGAATTCCTTATATGTGTGTTTAAAAAGCGTAGATTTTCAAGTAATTTTAAATTCTAAAAAATTATCCAAATTTAACAAATAAATCGAATCTAACATTGATTGGGCCGAAGCCCAACCCGACCAACCCAACCCAACCCAAACCAATTTGATCGGTTTGGGTTGGGTTGGGTTTAAATCAATAATTGGGTTATATTGAGTTGATTTTTTATCAAACCGATCAAGTTGGGTTGGGTTTGGGTTAGAAAAAAAATCGACCCAACCCAACCCACGCCCACCCCTATGAACAACATATATATTTTATCATAGTAGAGGAGTTGAGGGTAGTGATGTCAATCAGGTTGGACAGGCCTGGTTGCAAACAAGCTTGGAGTTGTCCAATTACAGATTTGGGCCATCTCGGCTTTCATGGTGGGCTCAGCCAAGCCCAAACAACCACCCGTCTAGGCCCATTACAAGGTGCAGCAGTAATTCTCATGAGATTATAGAATTGCCCCGTTCAACTAATTGGTGACAGAAACGAGTTATCGATAATGAATCCCATGAAATGTTTGGATAAAAAATTATTTGATTTTTTTAAACTGTTCATAAACACTTGCCAAGCGCATACATACATATATATATATATATATATATATATATATATATATATTAAGTAAACTAGTAGAATGGTTCCAACTCACCTGGATGTTCTTGAGAAGCTGTTCCTCTAATATATACGTTCTCTCCAGAGTCTTCCCAATCTTACTCTCCCACAATGAAACGAGCTCATCGAAGGACAATACATTAGCAGGAGGGACAATGTGAAGGATCTTATTCAAGGTCCTTGGATCATCAACAGCTTTGATAGTGTACGTTGCTATATCTTCTTCCTTGGCAAAAATTGCTTGAAATGGAAAACACAAGATTTTAGACATATAATCGGTGAAAAATAGTTTCTACATAAATTTTAGTTGCTTTCAGTAGATATAGCAATAAATTGAACAAAGTGATTAAAAAGAATTCAATTTGAAGATTTAAATGCCAAGTGTAATGGATTACCTTTATGATTCCCATCCCCTAAAATGACAACTTTCTCTCTGGAGGAGCTGTGGCATCAAACTGTCCTAATGTAGGCAGGAAGTAGCCAGCAAAGCCATTAGAAACTACATAAGTGTATGGGATTCCTTCCGATTCGATGATCCTCCGGATTTTAACTTTCTCTCCGAACAGGCTTGCTGCTGGCTCGACGGGCTTTATGCTATCCACGTCGCCTCTAAATTCCGAAGGCAGAAATCTCTGAAAAACCAACCTTTTTTACATTTCGATAACAGAATATTACTAAGACTTGTAGAAGATAAAGAGAAAAATCGAAAAAGTACAATTGCTTGCCTTGATAGTACCAACTTCTTTGATGGCTGCAATAACCTTCACCTGATCAGCAACAGCAGTTGATCCGACTGCAGATATCACCACATCGACTAGTTTGATCGCGTTGACTAATCTTTCGTGATTATAGATATCTCCCTGTAATTTCATCAAGAACAAATAAAAAAAATATAACAATGAACCACAGTTGATCGCTATTTGAATTAGTATCTGAATAATTTCTTACATTTACTAATGAAACACCCAAGTTCTTGAAATTCTGTATGACTTCTAACTTTTTTGGATCTGAAGCTGTGGTTTCTCTAAACAAAGCAAAGGTTGGATGTCCATGTTTTGAACTTGCCTCCACAATAAATTTTCCGATGTAACCAGTTGCTCCAATGATCAGAATCTTGCTTTTCTCAGCCATCTTATAAACAATGCCCAAGTATAGAAGGACCAGTAGATATTTAAACTAATGCAGGAAGGGGTTTACAGAACCCTTCCAAACACACACAATAGGTGGGCTCCCATGTGGGACCCACCTAGGACATTTATTTATTTAAATTTTGCATTCAATATATGGATGACAATGGGATGGGACCAGGGTGGCCCTCCTAGTACGCCAACCCTGTCGAGGATTTCTAGGGGCTAGGCAGGGACGGGGCAATGTTTGGACAAGACATGAATTAAAGAATCTCCATTTACTTGTTTATTTATTTTTGTTATATTTAAATACAATTTAAATATAAAAATAAAATAAGAGGTGGAACCAATTTGAAGCTAGAACCATATTCACGTCCTTATTCCTCGATGGAGGAGTAGGGACGGGGCATTAGCTAAACTATATTCATTTTAATTGCGGTCTAATTCCCCGTATACTCGTTCAATCCTTGAATTGAAAATTCAATAGTCAGAAATACAATTCAACTTTAAAGTTATTAAAATGTCCCATTTTCCATGACTTGTCATTATTAACAGAAGAAAATGACTGATAAACAAAAAAAAAAATGCCATTAGTCCAATAGACGAACATCCTTGAGTTTATTAATCTGCCACTATTCTTTGAACAAGTTCACTTCAATCCGTCCAGATACAATATGTGTATGATTTTGATTGTATATTTTACATTTGATTTGCAGACTTTTGGAGCCTATAATTCTTTGAAATGACGAGTTCAAAGCAAATAATTGAGGATGAATGGCCCAAGTTATCATTTTTATATATATCATTTGTAATAAATAAATAAAAATTATTTTTTCGCAATTTTGTTGACTCTACTTATTTTAATTTTTTAAAGAAAAAGAGCTATACAAATTGTAGAAAAAATGTAGTTATAATTTAAAGAACGTTTACTCTGGTCATACTAGGGGTGTCAAACGGGTCAAGCGGCTTGTCAACTCGGCCACTCGACTCTTGAAACAAGCTCGTGGGAGCCTCGGCTCGTGAAAAAAAGGAGCCTGAGCGCGAGCCTAGCGGGGCGGGCTCTTGCCAAGAAATGCGCCGCTCGTGGGCGAGCTTGCGTGCTGGTCCACGAGCGGCTCGTGGGCAACAAGCCACGTTGAAAAAGTGACTTTTTTGGTCACTTTTTTCGATGGTCGTTCTGGCCACAGAAATTTTTTTTTCACCACACCAACATTAACAACTCTCAATCTCTCACTCTCTAGTCTCTTCCACAATTATCAACATTATACACAATCTATATTCATTTTTACAATTTCGTCTTTTTCAATTTCAATTATCACATACTGCTTTGAAGTGCTTCCTTTAATTTCTTTCTTCACAATTCAGAAATAGATCCACAATAATTTGTTGAGGGTTTGTTCGATACCGGAGGCGAATCACCTGTGACACTGCAAATTCAATTTCGGAATCAATTTTTCGGTCTAAATGAAGTACCAATTTCTGAAGATATTCCAGATATGGCTACACATGAAAGAAATAATCCAAATTATCCAATTGATTTAGATGACGTTGATGTTCCTGGAGCGGAACATGAGGAAGAACCTGAATTAGACATTTCCAATGCTAGAGAGAAGCAAAAGGCGAAAAAAATAGGCAAAATGTTGGGAACACTTTAAATTGATTTCAATGGGTCGTATGGTCGATGGAACCCCAGAGTCGAAAGCAGTATGTAAATACTGCCAACAACAATCCACCCACCTTAATTGTTACTACAAGACAAACATGGATTTCTTCCGGTCGATCAAACACAATTGCAATTTGGTAGTCTCGGCACTGGTTCTACGACTTCGTCCCTCACCACGTGGATGTATTCGGAGGAGAATGCTCGATGAGAATGGTGAAACTTATTGCCGGTACTGAGTTGCCTCTAGCAATCGTGGACAACCAACATTTCGTCACCTACGTAAAAGAATATCTCCAACCGAGGTACGTTGGGGTAAGTTGAAACACTCTTCGTTCATATACAATAGAATATTTCCTTCAAACAAAACAACAATTAATTATGAATTTGCAATAATATGGGAATGTTATATCTTTAACTTCGGATATATGGGAGGGGATTAATAAAAGAGCTTATATAGTTATAACTGCACACTACATAGACCTACTTTGGTGTATGCATAAAGAAATTATTGTTTTTCCCTCACAACGCTAACAATATCGTTGCGAAAGTAAAATTCGTTCATTTACGTTCGACAACGCCAGTGTTAATAAAGTAGTTATTGATAAATTGTGTAGGGTATTACAACCTGATTTTAGTGGTTATTTGTTTCATATTCGTTGTGTGTGTCATATTTTAAATTTAATTGTGCAAGATGATTTGAAATATATTAAATATGAAATACAAAGAATTAGAAATGCACTAATTTATATCACGGTCTCCCCTAGTAGAAAACAACCATTTGAGGAATTTTGTGCTGAATTTGGAGTGAACACTGCTAAAACATTTTTTAGTGACGTAGGACATAGATAAAACTCTACTTACTTATTATTAAAGTCATGCGAAGGTTTTGAACATTTAATAACTGAGTTTTATAACAATAGGCATATTAGAAATGATGTCAACACTATTTTGAATTAATTTGATTGGCTTTTAGCTTTAAAAGTTAAAAAAAATTGACAAGTTTTTATGACTCTACAAATATTTTATCTAGAGTTTACTATCTCACTAGCTGTATAGTGCTTGAACGTCTTTATATAATTGCAAGGACATTTCATAAATACAAAAACGACCATGATTTTAGTGCAATTACATATTCTATGAAATTAAAATTTAGAAAATATTGGGAAGATTTACCTATGTTGTTTCCCTTGGCATGCATCATGGACCCCTGATATAATATATCAGGAACTAAATATGTAATTGATCAGATTTCAAGAGCTTTAACATTCGGTACATCTATCACGTATAGAAATTTAGAACAAACTTTATATGAAATTTATGAATTATATGCAAAACGAATGGGTACACATATTAATCGAGTACCCTCTGCACCTACTTCAACCACTGATATTGAAGAAAATGACGCTAAAATAGTAACTTTATTTGAGGGCATTAACACATATAGATATGATGCAAATGCAATAGGGACATCTAGTAATACTTTATCTTCTGCATGTAATCAAACATCAAACTCAAGTTCAAATACATTGTCTACTGAATTAATTGATTACTTTAATCATAATATGCCTACCAACAAAACAATTAAAAAAAGTTCAGAAGAAGTTATTGAATTCTGACGAAAGTACAAACGACGATGGCTAGTTATTTATGCAATTGCAAAAGACTTACTGACACCTCCAGTTAGTACTGTAGTTTCGGAGTGTACTTTTAGTGCAGGTAAAAGAATTCTATCTGAGGTCAGTAGCCGACTAAAAGAAGATATTTTGGAAGTATTAATGTGCGTGAAGGATTGGTAGGACGCTCATTTTCGACTACAAGATAAGTATGCTGAAATTTCATGTCGTCGGATAAGTGATATTTAATTTAACCATATTACATTAATCAAAATTTGTTATTTTATAATATCGTTTTTCATTATCTTTAAAAATTGTACACGTAACAAGTTGTTCATGTACAATTTTTAACTCTGCCTATTTGAAATTTAAGTAGCCGGTCTCAAACCCGAATAAAGGAGGAGGATTTACATTTTATCTATTTTCATTAAAAAAAAAAGAGCTCGTGAGCTGGAAGCTGTAACGAGTCACGAGCTCGTGTGCCTAAGGGTCGAGCCGAGCCGAGCCATTGCCATCCCTATGGGGACGGCCAAAATGCCCTCTGGCTTTACACAAAATGAGGAGAGCTCATGTCATCATTAGTCTACTTTCTCAACTAAGTACTTAATAATAATGGGGAGAAAAAGACTACATCTGGCTTATTTTATAAATATATAGTGGGTGTTGTAGTGAAACTGATTATCAAAAAGAGAAAATCAGCTACAACAAAATTATCTTATAAGAAGGTCCATTTGATATCCGAAAACTGATCAGTCGAAATAAATGAGAATGTCGCGGATACGACACTTTAAAAAATTAGCAAAATTTGCCCAGTACTAATCCATAACGATCAAAGTTGAATCGTGAAGCAAATTTATCTATAAATATTCAAATTACCTTTCATCCACATTATTTATGAACCATGTTTGCCATTTCCATGTCCTTTATATTCGTAAAAATTGCACTACTAGTAGTCAATCTATTTTTTTCTTTCTTTTTCATTTCAGCATCACTGTCTTCAGCATTTTGAATTTGTAGAAAGTTAATCCCGAATAGACAAATCTCATCCACTTTACCTTCAAACTTAATCGTTTGCTAAGAAGATGGCTCTACTCAACTTACTATATCACGAATAGGTTAAGAAATAATTGTGTATTATTTCCTTATGTTTTTAAAGTTATTCCATTATGTGAATGGGATCTTGACCGAAATTATATATCCCATGAAAGAGATTTGTTAAAGTCACTAAACATAGCAAGTAGGAACAAAATAAACAATAAATTAAAGTACCACATTATAATATAAAAAAATCTAGCAAGTTGTTATTATTGTATACAAACGCCACATACATTATTACATGTTCAAGATTTTAAATGAAGTGATTCAGATATTCATCCACGGTTGTGTATTTCACCTCTAGATAGGTCTCAGTAGCCTCGAGCCCAGAAGAAGTGTCAATGTTCAAAGTCAATCCTTTCACAAAGATAGCATGCCAGATGGCCAGGATTATTTTTAGTTGCATTGGAGAATCTGCGTGACAAATAAGTATACAAATAAAACATTAAGAGAGGTGCGAAATTTCATTATTATTTTTATTTAGACAACCAACGTATATATTTTATCATGGGGAAGGGAGATGAGTTGAGGGTAGTGATGTCAATCAGGTTGGATAGGCCTAGTTGCAAACAAGCTTGGATTTGTCCAATTACAGATTTGGGCCATCTCGGCTTTCATGGTGGGCCCAGCCAAGCCCAAACTACCACCCGTCTAGGCCCATTACAAGGTGCAGCAGTAATTCTCAAGAGATTATAGAATTGCCCCGTTCAACTAATTGGTGACAGAAATGAGTTATCAATAATGAGTAGTACTTATGAATCTCATGAAATGTTTGGTTAAAAAATTATTTGATTTGTTTTTTTTTTAAACTGTTTATAAAAAGTTCATAAACACTTACCAAACATATACTAAGTAAACTGTTCTGACTTACCATGGATGATCTTGAGAAGCTGTTCCTCTAATATATACGTTTTCTCAAGAGTCTTCCCAATCTTACTCTCCCACAATGAAACGAGCTCAACGAAGGACAATACATTGGCAGGTGGGACAATGTGAAGGATCTTATTCAAGGTCCTTGGATCATCAACAGCTTTGATAGTGTACGTTGCTATATCTTCTTCCTTGGCAAAAATTGCTTGAAATGGAAAACACAAGATTTTAGACATATAATCGGTGAAAAATAGTTTCTACATAAATTTTAGTTGCTTTCAGTAGATATAGCAATAAATTGAACAAAGTGATTAAAAAGAATTCAATTTGAAGATTTAAATGCCAAGTGTAATGGATTACCTTTAGGATTCCCATCCCCTAAAATGACAACTTTCTCTCTAGGAGGAGCTGTGGCATCTAACTGTCCTAATGTAGGCAGGAAGTAGCCAGCAAAGACATTAGAAACCACATAAGTGTATGGGATTCCTTCTGATTCGATGATCCTCCGGATTTTAACTTTTTCTCCGTTCAGGCTTGCTGCTGGCTCGACTAGCTTTATGTTATCCACGTCGCCTCCAAATTCCGAAGGCAGAAATCTCTGAAAAACCAGTCTTTTTTACATTTCGATAACAGAATATTACTAAGACTTGTAGAAGATAAAAATAAAAATCGAAAAAGTACAATTGCTTGCCTTGATAGTACCAACTTCTTTGATGGCTGCAATAATCTTCACCTGATCAGCAATAGCAGTTAATCCGACTGCAGATATCACCACATCGACTTGTTTGATCGCGTTGACTAAGCTTTCGTGATTATAGATATCTCCCTGTAATTTCATCAAGAACAAATAAAACAAATATAACAATGAACCACAGTTGATCGCTATTCGAATTAGTATCTGAATAATTTCTTACATTTACTAATGAAACACCCAAGTTCTTGAAATTCTGTATCACTTCTGAATTTTTTGGATCTGAAGCTGTGGTTTCTCTAAACAAAGCAAAGGTTGGATGTCCATGTTTTGAACTTGCCTCCACAATAAATTTTCCGATGTAACCAGTTGCTCCAATTATCAGAATCTTGCTTTTCTCTGCCATCTTAGAAATTTTATTTCTGGGGAAAAGTAGTGAAACGATGCCCAAGTATAGAAGGACCAGTAGATATTTAAACCAATGCTGGGAAGGGGTTTACATAACCCTTCCATAACACACACAATAGGTGGGCGCCCATGTGGGACCCACCTAGGGACATTTATTGATTTAAATTTTGCATTCAATATATGGATGACAATGGGATGGGACCAGGATGGCCCTCCTAGTACGCCAACCCTGTCGAGGATTTCTAGGGGCTAGGCAGGGACTGGGGATTGTCCGGACAAGACATGAATTAAAGTATCTCCATTTACTTGTTTATTTATTTATTTTTGTTATTTTTAAATACAATTTAAATATTAAAATAAAATAAGAGGCGGAACCAGTTTGAAGCTAGAACCATATTCACGTCCTTATTCCTCGATGGAGTAAGGTACCGCAAAATGGGATGGGGCATTAGCTAATCTCTATTCACTTTAGTTGCAGTGTACTTCCCTCGTATACTCGTTCAATCCTTGAATTGAAAATTCAATAGTCAAAAATACTATTCAACTTTAAAGTTATTAAATGACCCATTTTCCATAGCTTGTCATTATTAACAGAAGAAAATGACCGATAAACAAAAAAAAAATGCCATTAGTCCAATAGACGAACATCTTTGAGTTTATTAGTCTGCATCTATTCTTTGAACAAGTTCACTTCAACCCGTCCAGATACAAAACATGGTTGATTTTGATTGTATATTTTAGATTTGATTTGAAGACTTTTGGAGCCTATAATTCTTTGAAATGACGAGTTCAAAGCAAATAATTGAGGATGAATGGCACTAGTTATCATTTATATATATCATTTGTAATATTTTCGCAATTTCGTTGTCTCTACTTATTTTAATTTTTTAAATAGAGAGTGCTATACAAGTGGTAGAAAAAAAAATGTAGTTATAATTTAAAAAACGGTTACTCGGGTCATATTTGGTAGTGTAAAATGGGGATGGCCAAAAGGCCCTCTGTTGATCTCAATGGCTTTGCTCAAAATGAGGAGAGCTCATGTCATCATTAGTCTAGTTTCTCAACTAAATAATTAATTGAGAAAAGACGAGTAAAGGATCCCATGTGAAATATATGGATAGTAATTGTAAATGTATGATTAAAATTAATATTTGACTTTAACATCAAGTCTTGGGCAAATTGTTACTTGTAAATAGCATTACGACACGTTGCTCCTTGTTTAAATCAATATGCTTATGCTTGTTTTGAAAGATGAGACTATGTAGCACTTGATAATATTCTAAAGAAAAATTAGAATACAAAGTCTTGTCTTTGTCTGCGCTTAACATCAACCCAGAAATTCTTCTCAAACTTATGTGAAATGAAGTTTAATAACATTTCATTTTTTGTAGAATGCAGCCTCGATTGAAAGTTTTCTCACATGTTTGATGAGGCAACCTCGACTATTATTTGATCCTACCTTAGGGACGCCATAGGCCCATAGATAGATTGGTAGTATTCAAGTGTCTTCAAATTGTTTAGATTTTGACTTGGTTTTATCCAATTAAATTAGGTGTGTAATTGTCTATTACACGTGGAATATGATTTTTAGTTTTTAATTGTAATGAGATTGTTTAGAATTCCACATTTAAAAGAAACTAGAATATCCTAAGTTTGTATCCCTTAGATGAAGTCCTCCGCTTAGTATTTTATTTATCTTAATTTTTAAGATAGTAATAGACTATCATGAGGTAAGACTTATAGTGTGTTGTTTTAAATTGTGCTTGGAGTATAGGGTGTGTGAAAGGTTCGAGTCGAATATCTCTCTCTTTTAACAGTTCATGATTTTTATTCGATTCGGAAGTTTTTCACGTAAATCTTTTTGTTGGTATTTTTTCATAAATTTATAATTTTTAAGTTTCAAAGAAATTTTTTGAACTAGGAGAAAATCGAGGAATTTGTCTCAATTTCCAACCCAAACTAAAAAGCAAAAATCACATTGGAACTCATAAATAGCATTATTGATTGGTAACTCAAATAATATCCTAATCTACAAAACTTAGCCCTTGTTTGAGCCTCATTTTAGAGAGATAATGCATTTTGGAATAGTAAATTGATAGAAAAAGTGTGGTTAAAAATTAAATAAAAGTTATACATTTTCGTGTAATATTATATTATTGAAGAATATGTGATTGAAAATGAGTTTTGAAAAAATGAATTAAATTTTAATGGGGGCTGAAAAATGTATGGCAATTAACCTTTTTTTCCTCGCATATAGATCCCCTATATTTTATTTTTTTAGCACTTGGATACACAATGAACAAATCTTGATCTCTTTGATAAGGATATATTTATTTATTTCGTTATAAACAAAAAAAAATAAAATAAATTTAAATTGTGTTGGAGCGTGATAGTAGAATTCGAAATATTTGATCCTACCTTGTTTATAGCACAGATCTACCCAGTCCTACTTGACTTTGTTGTGTTTAAAGGGTTTACGAGGCTTCCCCATATAAACGGCATAATATATTCATTTCAATTGATTTCCTATTTCATAAATCTTAACAAAGAAGAATTTCTTTATGACAAGTTTAGATATGTGGACTACGTGGTACTTGACACTACTAATAAAGATATAAAAGTTATTGTTAGAAGAAACAATGGATATCAGCTTGATTTGATACCAATTTGTTGAAACTTAAACGAGAATATGGCAGTATGAAAAATAATAACAAGAATACAAGATTTATGTAAAATCTCAACTAAGGAAAAAATTACAGACAGAAGAGGAGAATTCGCTAATATCAAATATGAAGGATAACAAATTGTCTAAGATTAATCTTCCAAGAGTACTTATATCTCTTAATACAAAATGTGGAGTCTTAATATAATAGGCATAACAAATAATGGATTTTTTTGAAGTTGAATAAGAATCCAAATATTGCTAAAATCGCAATTAGAATTCTAGCCAGATAACATGGCCACTTGAGGGACGGTCTCACAGCTAGCAAGCGGTCAATCAACTTCTTGAGCACTAACTAGGCAGATAGCGAGCAATGGTTAATGAAATTAACGCTTGAGGGTCTTCTACGCAGTTAGCAAGCGTTTTTCCATCAAATTCTTCTCCTTGTCATCTTTTACTTCTTCAAAACATATAGCCAACTCCTACTAGACCTCTCAAATGGAATTCGAGTCACACCCAAAATTCTAAAAAATCCCCACCTTGACAAGAATTTCACTACAAGGAATAAACTTTACTCTTCAACAAAATATGTACCTCTTCCACAAAAGCACCTAAGAGCAAACTCAACAACAAATACCAACCAAGTCCAAGCCCTGCTCAAACTCGGTTGCAATCAAAGCATAAGCAACCAAATCAATCTTATCGCATCTTTGTGGAGACATAAAATCTCTTCATGGTCTGTCTTTAGCAATAAAATACTGTGTCACCGTTGGTGGTAGTGGCAAAGAGGAACTACCCTTAACTTCTAAACTAAATTGAGATGTATTCTTTAGTATAGAACTTGAACCAAACTTCAATGGTACTGAACCAATCTCAAATTCCACATGAGTGCTTAATTTTCTATTGATTTGTATTCAAGATTCTATAGAACCCTACAAGACATATAACTAGGAAATTCCAACCTCTTCATCACAACACGAGAACATTTGCTAACCTTCAGGGCTTCATCTTCACAGGTACAATTGTACCCTTTCCAATTAATAGTACTCAATCATATAAAATTTCTCTTCAAATTTGGAACTTGTTTCATATCACCAATTTTCCTAACAGTCCCATCGAACATCTTAATTCTGACATTGCTAATACCAACTATCTTACAAGGTGCATTATTTTTCATTATCACAGCACCTTTAGAAATAGTTTCATATGTTGAAAATCAATCCCGATTAGGATATATATGAAACATGCAAGTTGTATCAAGAATTCAACCATCGTCAAGTTTGGAGTCGTCGTAAAAAAATAAGTAGAAATTCTCCATCATTGTAATAATCTTCTGCAATACTGGCTTGTCATGAAGTTTCTGGTTATTTTTCCTTCTGATTTACAACAACTAATTTATCCTTATTTTACAACTTATAGAGATCCATT
Organism: Osmanthus fragrans; assembly: GCA_019395295.1. Classification (NCBI taxonomy): domain Eukaryota; kingdom Viridiplantae; phylum Streptophyta; class Magnoliopsida; order Lamiales; family Oleaceae; genus Osmanthus; species Osmanthus fragrans. The sequence continues at coordinate 17,168,186 of CM033347.1, read as the reverse complement.
TTGATGTGTCCTTTTTTCTTGCAATAATTACAAATCAAGTTTGTTAATTTTGAACCCTAGACATTAAACTATTCCTCACAACAGTGGTGGATTCAAGGATATCAGTGAGCCCATGGTCGTTGACGGTCAACGACCATAATAGCGAGATCGTTTATTAATAATTAATTAAATAATATAAAACAAATTTCAATTTATATGTAAATGTCCTAACTTGTAAAAATTATATAGATATGAATAATTCAATACAATCGAAAATATCAAGAAAAATTAAAAGATACAACCTCACTTCGTAACAGTAAGGTCAAACAATTACATTCTTCGGATTTCAATCTATCATCAATTTTCAATTTTCAACACCAATTTATCATTTATCACAAATCACAAATTTATCATTTATCACAAATCGTAGTTTACAAATATCACATATTCACAAATTTCATAAATCATAAACCTCACTAGTGGGCTTACATTCATAAAACGTAAATCATAAATCATTTCTCAATGAAAATGTGGCATTATTAATGAACTGAGAAACAAAAACAAAACCCAAAAAAAAAAAAAAAAAGAGGTTCACACAACTAGCGGTTGGCAGTGGCGGAGAGCGGAGGCTCAGCGTCGAGGCTACACATCGGAAGGGACTAGGGAGATATGGTTTGGAATTGGGTTCTCTGTGTACACGTTCAGAAATTAGGAGGCGCATAAATCATAATCACAGATTCACAATACAAAGCTGCCTATCGCCTATGGATAATGGACCTAATTTAGAAATATATAAATATATAAATATATATATATATATATATATATATATATATATTAAATTGGTCCAAGTCCAACGCTTATCTTTCTCCAGTCCAACACTTCATCTTCTGCAACAAGGGTGAGGCGACTGGGCTGCATCCAAATCCAACCTGTAAATTTCCACGAAGCTAGTATAGGCGACGGCGCCACCTCGCCGGATGCTAGCTTTGCCGCTACATCGCAAGAAATAGAGAGGAAGTCGCATCTGCTAATCCTTCCTCTACAGTTTTCTTGTTTCTTTTTCTTTAGTTTTGGCTACTGTCTAAGCATATGTGCCAGAATTTCACCAGATGGTGCTGTGGAGCAGCATCTAGTTGGTCTGCTGTTTTTTTTTCTTTTTTGTTGCCATGTCCAACCGAAGCCAAGTGTATTCTGGTGAAATTCTGGCAGAATTTCTGTACAAGCAGCAGGTTTGCTCTTTCTTTAACGCCAGTGAGCTGTGAGCCTAGAGTAAATGGAAGAAGAATAAATGACGAGTGGCAATGTGGCATATTCTTTTTAATATTTTTTCCCTCAGTAAAATTGCAATTGAGTAACCAATTCTCGATTGAACCGTCACATTTACTGGATTTTATATTGATTTATATCCACGTTTTAAAGTTACAACTGGACCAATTGTTAGTCTGACTCAATTTTTTCAATTGAATCGATCGAGCTGGTCCAATTTTCAAAATGGATCATTCTACAAATACTAAATCATTTACAAAAGTTTTACTCAATGGACAAGTGGCGGCCCCTAGTGAAAGGGTGGCTGTCAGCGCCCTTCCACTAGGGGCAACCACTCGTCCATTAAGTCATTAAGTTTGTACTTGTACATGATTTTGTATATTTAGAATAATCCTTTCAAAATACTGGTTATTAAAACTCTTCCTGACATGGGTATGACTACTTGTAAGATATTTTTAATTGGTAGCCACATTTAATTTAAATCCTTATTATGGAAGAAGTCTTGAGTTCAAAACGCTAAAGATCTGAAGTATTTCATTCATTTCTTATGTGAATTCCGTAGCAACGATAACTACGAAACTCACAACTAGATTGATACGAAATCCAAGAACGTCAATGAATAACTCGATTTTGGATTTGAACCCAACGAAATGAACCAAATTCAACGATAACGAAGATGCGCTGAATCCCTTGATTACACAATGAAGAACCCACGATCCGATATTTGAACGCCCAAGAATAGATTTTGACAAGTTCAATTATTGTTCAATAGAAGAACAAGGAAGAAAGCAAAAGTCTTTCAATTAATTCAATGTAAAAAAAATTTAATGTAACAAAAGAGCCAAATATTTATACTAGACCCCTAAACCTAGTTAAAAACGTGCATAAGAAAATAAATATTACAAAAATCCTACTCAAAATGGATAAAATTGCGTAAAAACAGGTCGTACTGGACGACCCTTCCGGACATCCGATATGTGCGTCCGAATTGACAGAAGTTCTTTACCGGACATCCGGTAAAGTGCGTCCGGTTTGGTAGAGATTTCATAAAGCTGATCGAAGAAAGTTCGAGTGCGGCCTTGTGTGATTTTTTTCTATTTTCCTAGTTGGCTGCTACGTGATCAATAATAGCATACTGATAGGGCGAGACATAATGGCGAGCATTCAAAAATTTTACTTAATTATTGTAACTTCTACGTGTAGATTTGATTGTTGTTGATAATGGCATGTTCAAATCCTCCTAGTATTGGTAGTGGAAGTAAAGCAAGGAACTTGTACGATAGTTAGATTGCATTTGTTGAAAATATTGAATAAATGCATTGAGCCTTATAAAATTTGTGAAATCTAGTGATATAAATGAGATGTTAAAATTCGAGGAAAGTAATAGTCGAGCTCAAAATTTTGCACCAAAGAAAATTCCATTGCTCCCTAATACCGATGAAATTCAAAAAATAAAAAAATAAAAAAAAAATTATGATTTGAAAAAAGAAATATTGTCATAGGTGGTACGAGATTGAAAGCTAAAATCCCTCTCAAAAGCATGTTGGTTTTGTGCTAAATAACTTTCGGGGGACGGTGATGTAAAATCAAGTCAAACTTAAATAGATTTCGGACCTTAATTGAAAACAATGAAGTGATCTGAAATTTTTCACAAGACTAGTCCATTGATCTGGCCCAAACGAGAATATAAAAGTGCTATTTTTGAGATGGAATACTTTAATAAGAGTTGTTTAAATAGCACTAAGTCGAAATATATCAAGGCCCTTGGATCCATTGAGAATTAGTGGTATGAATTTGTTTTGCCAAACAAGGCATTAACTAATTAAAATGAAAAGGCGACCATTACTCTAAACACTTAGGGGTTGATTGATTAAGTATGGAACTTGCATGAAAAGAATATATATTCTAGACTATTGAATTGAAAATCGGCTGCTCCTTTCTCTTATTCTTAGCACTCAGGAGATGATCGATCACAAGCATGAAACTTGCCTAGAAAGAACATATGTTCTAGACAATGGAATTGGAAATCGGCTTCTCCTTTCTCTTATTCGTGAAATTGTCTTCTTATTTTCTTCATCACTGCCTCTAATCGTCCCTTCTTGGTGAGGGATTCCTTTGTGGTTAATCTCATTTTTTGTGAATGAATCTTTTGTTCTTGTGGATTTAAGGGTTGATGATTTGGGTTGGAAAGGAGTGTTTGGATAAAGAAGTTGGGGGCATAGGTCTACGTGGAATTAGGGTAATATTGAGCCCTAATGGTTAATTCTTCCATTACTGGAGTCGAGGTTTACTATAAAGTCTTGAATCAGGTTTCCAAGATTTTTGGGTGTATAAAGTGTATCAAAGTGGTATTAGATCTCAGATTGAAGATCTGAGAATATAAAGTACCTTTTAAAACAAAGAATCTTTTAAAGACGCTCTAAACAACTATTTTAAGTTTATTCTTTCAAGAAATAATCAATTAAATTTACTTGCTTGCGATGTAATTTTGAAAAAATGACCCAGAAGCCAAGCAGGATCCGTCTTTCTTTTACAAAACAACCCTCAAAAGGTAATTTTAAAAATTCATCTTAATATCCATTTTTCTCTCTCTTATTTTTAATCACACAATCTTCCATAAAATAATATTACACGTAAATTAAAAACTTTTTCTTCTTTTTCAACTACACATTCTTCAAAAAAAAAAAAAACACTATTCCAAACATTAAAATTTGAAAAAAAAAAAAAAATGGGGGCCAAAAGGGGGCTAAATTTAACCTCTGTTTTTCACCAATACTGCATTGCACTGGGAAAAGCAAACCAGACTATGCATGCCAATCACCAGCTTTGTATGAGAACATGAAACTCCAGTAATGGATTAAACCCCGTGTTGTGTATGTGCTTCAGAATGACTTTGGGCCACATTAAGAGGTACGATATCTCGACTGCGCACGTAACTAAGAAACTGGCCCGGTAGCTCTTCCAGTAAAGCTTGAACCACTGAGATTTGTCCACCTGCAAAGGATGAAAAAATGTACGGCTAATATGTCTTGAGATGGAAAAGAAAATCACACAAACAAAAAGAAAAAGATTACAGTTTACACAAACTGTGTTCGACTGGTAGGGTGGACCTTAAATATTGGATAGTAGCATAGAAGAAAAGAAAACCAACTAGTCCTGTCCAATAAAACACACCTAACATAATCACTGTGATTGCTCCAGTACTATGCCATTAATCTAGAGCATTTCTCATATCCATCAAACAAAACTGCATGCGAAGTATTTATACATCTTATGATGAAGTCTTCGAAGAATAATTTAGGTAATCTACAATCTAAATCCTGGGCTGAACCAAAATATTAAGAAGAAAAGAAACCAAATGCACTAAATAATTTCTGTCATCCAAATGGTCATATCTGATTAAAGGCACTGACCATGCACTTCACGCATTGGAACGAATTGAACTATGTCTCGTGTAGCTATCCTTCCAGTAGAACTCTCTAATCGACGTCCATTATCAGCGTCAAGGATCTGTATTGCAGAATTTACGCATGAGATCCACTAGGAAATTAATAACGAAAAATACTCCATCTTCAACAAATTTCTTGCTTTGATAAATAAAACAAAGAATATACCTCCATTTGTGTAAAATCTGCACCACCAACTCCAACGATAAGGATTGACAGTGGCAAGTCAGATGCCCTGACCAGGGAATCTATAGTTTCATAAAGATCGGTGAGGACTCCATCCTACAAATTTAGAAGTTAAGTATACTGCAGAGAATTGATATAAGGGTTAAAACATTGATAGTCAAATTATAGCGTCGAACTTTTTCTTCTCAAATTAGTCACAGCACTTCCATTTCTTTTCAGTTTACACACATCTATGGCTGCTGAACTAACAAACATACTGATATGGCTAAAATATATATATATTGTGGCATAGAAAATTCATTAGAGCATTATTTTTATTGTATAGCTAGGAAAAATCTGTCAAAGATTTATTTTTCCTTCTATTGTTTCTTTCAGAAACGCACTTCGAAAGAACACGATTCGAACTAGGTGCATTTTGCCCAGCTAGACAATAAAAATAAGTCACTTAAGGATTATTAAAACGACGTCATATTTACTGTTAGCTACTCGGCATTTCCACTAACTCAGCTGACAAAGATGGACGAATGCGTAAACTGAAACAGATGCAGTGACTGGTTTGGCAACAAAAAGATCAAAATGAAAATACCCTGTAAGTGGGGTAATTAACAATGTTTTTAACCCAATAATAAAATCGGGCATGAAAAATGCAAGCACAAGTTGTTCAAGACATACAGTTATAATCAACAGGACATAATACTTGGCATGATTGTCAGAGATAGAGTGGCCAGCAATATCTGCAGCCTTGTTTATGACTTGACCAAATAGTGTGGGTCCAGCAAGAGTAACATTTTGCAAAGCACTTGCATAAGCAGCCATAATACCTTCTACACCTTCAACCTGTAAAAGAAAAACGAGAATTTTATATAAACTCATACATGCTGTGTCCTTTAGCCTACCAAAGATGTAAAGACGATGACATGCCTTGTCTATAGTTTTCAGAAACCTCTAATTCTTCTTCTCCAGTGAAACAATTTACAAACTAATACATGCTTAAACCATTATCAAAATCTTTAAATTCTTCCATGACCAATTCCAGTTAAGTAATAATTGGCAATGCTTGTTTGAGTTTCATTATAATTTACTTATAATTTGAAGTCAAACATTAATTTGAATTACACATTCGCAACTACCATCCACTTATTATCCAGGCATTTCAGAGAACCCATTAGTCATTTTCATTATGTTTCAAATGTAATGAAACTCAAACAAGCACACGATGATTGAAAGATTAAGTTTTTCAGAAAATAATATTGCTCAAGCAAAGATTGTTACCTCGAAACCAATGGGACTTCCATTCAAGTTGAAACAGTGAGATACTGAGCCTTCATATGATTTTCCACCAAAGCCCCAAGCGGGAAAGCGTTTATCTGAATCATAGAATTGAATGACCTCCCCAACCTCCATTATAGCCTAAATGACATTTTGTCAGTATTATCATTTAAATCCCGATTTTAAGTAAAGAGATAATTATTCAAATGCTATTTGATACTAAATAAAAAGAGGAAATTGATGTAGTAAAACTTTTTGGATAAGAAAGTATTCCAACATATCAGAATCAAGAAACTAATGGTGACATCTTTGGTCTTGGGAAACCTTATTGATATCATTGAGTAAACTTTTGTCAAATCATAGGCAGTCACTGATGCCTGCATCCAACAAGGTACTTAAGATATGTTCACCGAATAAAAGAATATTATATTTTCTTTAGAAGAAATCGAAGCTGCTGGAAACAAGACTGTTATTCAATCAAAGTGCTCCGCCTGCTTACCTGCTGATAGGCATTTAACTGGCCTGAAGGATTAATGTAGTGTAAAGAATCTGGACTCCTAGGATTTCCGTTCGAAGCTGGACAAATTTAAACCCATATGAATTAATCTAGAACCTCTAGATAAAATGTAATTGCACTAAAGGACATAAGATTGGGAGAGCCAGCTACCAGTAAAATCAACAGCAACCATGAAATTAAGCTCAAAACCACTGGAAATGTAATCAAGGAAGCTGTACAGTTGTTTCTCAACTAAGCCATCCACAAAAAGTTGACCTTTGAGAACCTATAAGTAATTAAGGATAGGAGGTCAGATGTGCCAGAATTAGCTAAAGCCTCTACAAGTACTCATGGCTTAACTAGGAGAATGAGAAACCTTTTCATGATGCCGAAATCCAGAAGGTGGGGAAATGAAATTTGCACCAATTTTATTTTGGTGAAGAGTTATCAGTTCTGCCACAGATTTATGTAGTTTTCTGTTTGAAGAAAATACTACTCAGAACAGGAAGGGAAATTTTGAAATCCTAAATTTTACAGAAAATAAACTAGGAACTAAACATTGAACTTCCCAGAATGGGGATCAGAAATGAACTCTCAACTAGAAACACCTATATACGTACAAATTGATTCTACATACCCGATAAATACATGATTACCATCGCTATTAAAGTCAAAGCACTCAATAACCAATGGGTTTTCCTGCAAAAGAGAAATATAATTAAAAAAACAAGTGAGAGGGTTTGGTATAGCAGAACAATGACATTGGACATCAATTGTGAATCCTAAACTTTTAGTGATGATCTCCAATTTTGCCCCCATGACTTTCTGTATAAATAATTATAAATTTAACATTACAAATTCAATTTTTAATGCAAAACACTCAAGAATGTCCACCTTGTGACAGCTGGGCAGATGCTTATAAATAGAAACGTAAAAGATCAAATATGATAAAATCATAGAGATAAATGTTAAAATTACACTGTCAGAAGTGGGGGAAAAAAACTTGGCCATCTGAAATACATGCAAGTTTGGAAATTTACCTTGCTTCCGTATTGCTGCATCGTTAGACATACAGGTTTCCAAACTGGACTCAAGTTGTTGTTCACGACTTCTGTCTTGCTAATTGGAACAGAACCTCCAGACTCGACAGTTCTAGAGATTCTCAAGAAAGGGTCCTAAAAAAGATAAATATATGAACACGTCGAGAAAAGAAGTTCGAAGGTACACCAAACTCTTTAACAACTATTTTTTCATATCCTTTCTTTTTTTCTTTGCAAACACCTACACTTTTGGAAAATAGATCCTTGTTCTCCAGATGAGAACAGCGAAATGTCATCTCCACTGCATTCCTGCAAGCAACAGTTTCCTCTGCATGGACAGTGAGTGTCCCCAAGTTTTTTGAACTCCGTCCATCTCTATGATGAAGATTCAAGGTCAAACTTTGATTTTGTTTAGTAACGATCTGTCACAAGCAGAAAGGGAAAACAACATTACACTAAAAATTCAAATTGAAATTCAGAACACAACAATGCCAATTGAAACAACATTGCCAAGAACCATAGATAATTAAGATAAAGCAGAACCCCTGTTGTGTTAACAGTTAATGCAAAAACAAATGATGGACTAATCATCCTTCAACCAAAACCTTCTTTTAACACAAGTTACAATACATTTTCATGTACACATGGATCAAAAAATAAGAAGTTACAAGCAGGTATAAAACTCTGCTAAAAACAAAAGCAACCTCTCAACAGTACTCCAATATATTTTTAAACATGCAAATAAATTTGAAGTTTGTAGAAGCAAATAAAAACAAAGTTGAGTAGGAAGTAAAACCATATTACTGGAATTACACAGGAGGCTTTAAACTTATGTGAGGTAGATTATTAGACAAGCTACTAGTCAAAATACAGAGAAAATTAGCTTTGACATCAGACAGATTTATAAGAGAATATAAAAAACTATAAATGCTTTTTCCATCTTCAACTCACAGCTAAAATCATCCCCGAAGACAAAATCTTTAGAACATGTTCCTTCCCACATTGTTATTATATATTCAAAGGACATAACAGATAGAATCAACTCACCTCAGAGAGATAACAACTGGCTTCACCAAGGAACTCTTGATCATTTAACTCCAGCATCTGCAAAGTAGGATTAATTGTTCGTTTGAGTTATACCTCTAGAGATGTCAACAACCAAAATCAGCAGGTTAAAATTAATATAGCCAATTTAAAAATTTAGTACCCAAGTATTTAAATTACATCTGAATGGTATCTTTGACACCATATAACCTCTAAATTTTCTCCCAAATATATTTACATCTTTCCACAAACGTACACGGAAGAAGAAATGTTTTTTCTTTATCCACCATCAAGCTTCTCAATATTGAATAATGACAAATATGCTGAAGCAAATTAAATTGAAATCAAATATCAACTAAGTTTTGAAAGAAAATAGCATACCTTCAGAGGTAAGTTATGATATTTTGTATCAACATCATAAATGCGAAAGCTGGAAAAGAATGGTTAGACAAGTCAAGCAAACGATTAAAAGAATACAAAAGAAAAAATGTACAGCAATCTATAAAAGTTTCACATTCCAAAGAGAACCCATAAAATCGTACATCAATGGTTGAACAATCTCAAATTGATAAGTAACATTAATTTTTTGAATCCAAACAGGGTCCAGATTGTTCATTATCACTTCTGTGCGTCCAAGTTCCTCAAGGCTTCCATCCCTTTTCTTTGTATACAACACAGCCATAGGATCACTCTGAAATTAAGAAGAATGTGATGTTTCAATGAGAAATTTTATTTATATATATAGAAGGAACAATAATGAAGGAATAGTAACTAACTCAAGTGAACTTCTAGTATAAAGATGATTCTATGGCATAAAATAGCAAAATGTCAGGAGCTTCTTGAAGACCTCATGACCAAATATAATAAAAAAACATAATAAGGAAATCAGCACATTCGGATGACAGAAACTTGTGATCATCATTAAGATAATCCAACCATATGTCCCACAATTCTTATAGGTTGAGCATCGTTAAGACTTTGCCGATGAAAGCAGCAATAAGGCCAGTGCTCTCTCTCCCCACCTCCAACCACCCATAAAAAACATGCTTACACTCCTCTTAGATGGATCAGATAGTTTGTGAATTAGAAAATGCACAAGGAGAAAAATTCAAAAAGTGAAAGAAGTAAAGAAAAAAACTTTCAGAACAAGCTTCATAATTCTAATGGCCCACTCCAATCCTCTCCTTCAACATATCCTGTCCATCTAACAAGTTCGCAAAAGGGAAAGGTATTTTTCAGAACAAGCTTCATATTTCTAATGGCCCACTCCAATCCTCTCCTTCAACCTATCCTGCCCATCTAAGAAGTTCGCGAAAAAAAAAGAAAAAAGAGAAGTAAAAAGTGAAGGACAACTATATATGTATTTCTGTTGTATTTGATTTGGAATCTGTAGAGATGACCACAAACCTTAAAGAGTTAGGAAGACAAGATTTCAGTAGAAAATTCTTTTTCAAAGTCATGGTCTGATATATAGTGAGGGGACAATTGCCTAGTGCTTCCCTACACTGGTTAGATCACTCCCCTTCTTCTAACCTCTCTTGGTTAATCTAGAGAAGGGTACAATAGCCATTCATTTTGTCTACACAATGGGATAGATTGCAGATACAGTTGCAAAAATGGGATACCATTACTCGTATATTCATGCTTCCCTATTCCTCGAACAAGAATTTCAGACCATTGGCACCATCCTTCACATTCATGTTCTCTCCTTGGTTTTCCATGTATTTTTTATTTCTTTTTCCTGTTGCATGAGACCCTTTTTGGAAGAAACTTATTACATCAAACACTAGGAAGTGTTTTGAAGTACATTCTTTTCACATTCTAGGTTAGATTTAATTTTTCAAAGTTCACTAGTGTCTATTGTTCAGGCATGGACAAGGAATTGGCATGTAACTTTCTAGAGAGAAAATTATAAACAAAGAGAAGCTCGTTTGCCAAAAATCCAATTGCGAAGGGAAACAATGAAGTGTTACTTAAACTTGAATAATCCAAAACCTATTTTTTTATACACAATGTTTCTTCATCTCCTCCATGTTTTACTAGCAGCTCCTGGCTAGAGTTTACATCAAAGCAACATGCTGCTAAGCTCCATTGTGCATGCATCGTTATGTCTACAGCAAGGCTACATATTTTTAAAATTGGCCTGAAGCAATTGAAAATTTGTTGTTCCTTAGACCTGTCAAGAGCTAGCTTTAGATTGGTAAGATTCATGTAGTCAACAAGTTTATACAGAATAAAGGTTATATTCTTCTTCTTAATACTGTCATAATTTTTAACAAATTACAACATATTAATTATACAGTGATTGCACAGATCAATAATATAATATCACATATATTGCGATATAGGATCTAAAAATTACACCAGGGTAAGTTCAATGACATTGATGTGGAGTACAAATTTTACATTTTCAAGACTACACTCAGGTTTCTATTCTACATATGTCCAAAAAGTCCATTCTAAAATTCTTCTGGCAATGCATTCATGTTTTATTCATTTAAGAATTAATATTTGTAAAATATTAACAATCTCAAGAATGTCGAGGATTTCGAAGGGAGAAATAGAACAGCTAAAGACAAAGGTAAAGCTAAACTGTCACTTTGAAAAATAGAAAAAGTGACCTACAAGCTAAATATTATGATATAGCATACAACCAAAAGTGTGAGGAACCTAGATCGGACCAAATTAATGCATGCACAAAAAAATTCAAACATTTGAAAACATGAAAAGGCAACAGGAAAAAATATTGGTAAATTTAAGTCTCTAACGTTCAATTAAGTACCTTAGATAGGACATCAAGATCACGAAGCTTTGATGCTGATAGAGATAACTGCAGTTCACAATAAATTAAAATGTAATGTCAGGGCAGTCAAACAGGTTTCTAATGCAAATGCGACAAATTACACAACTTCTTAATAGGAGGGACCAAATATATGTCCATCACAGCCAAGCGCAAGCTTACAGAATAGATATTGCCTAGTGGCTTAGACAATTACCATCATATCTTCTCTGCTGATGTTGAAATGGATGCATCTCATTTTCAATTATTAATTATTACTAAGTTTAAGATTAAGCACCGCAGTCAGCAAAACATACATCTGAATTCACACATTTTGGAAGAAAGACATTTTGATACTAAATCCTGGTGGGACTAGAGGAAGATAATATTACTTTCCTAGGGTAAGTCAGGGTACCATCTATTCACGAAAAGTCTTGATTTCATCCGTCTCACATTTTACCTAGGTCTATTCAGCCTAGAGAGCCAGATGGGAATCTCAGTTGCAGAACTATTAAATACTATGCCAAAAGGAATTCTCAAAATGCCATTTTCACGATGCACTAGAATCAACAATAGAGAAATCAGGTCTAGATCATTTGTTACAGTAAATCACCAAGATTTTTCGTGAATTCTAATCTTGTTTCAGAGTTTCAATACAAACATAAACCAGATTTTCACGTGAATACGTTATTGATTCCTACTTATTGTTAGGCTCACTTTTGTAAACCTATCATCTAGTATTTGAAGTAGAAGACAAATAATTAAGAACGGTTACCCAGACCGTCACCACATTCCTCAAACCATGAAAATTACATCCCTCTTAAGAAGTTATTATAGAAATTCACATGTAATATACTCTACAAGAGTGCTTCAGTTGTCAATCTAACTATAAGTTGAGGTATTATAAATAAGCTGCATGGCCTGCATGGTTCCCAAAGTAAGGGAATTTCGAAAATCGATATCTGGACCACCTGACAGTAAAGTCCAAGGTGTTAATAATTCGTGTACAAAAAATTTATTCTCTCTTTGCCACATCAAGAGAGAACTTTATGTCCTTGAATTAGACAATACAAGAACTCCATTGTGGTGGGGTAATGCATCTGTGACTGTCCGTACAATGGTGCCTTACAGACAACTTTATCAGAAAAATATCTATTCCGTCAACTACTACGTCAACATATATTAGCCCCTGATGCACATTAAAATGGAAAGAATGCATTTTTTTGGTGATGTGATGATGAATATGTAGTTGAAAAAGAAGGAAAAGTTATTGATGCGATTGAAAATATTATTTTATTTAAAAATGTGCGGTTAAAAATGAGGAGAAGAATGAGAATGAAAATTAGAATGTGGATCAAATTACGCGTTGCCTGTCTGAATTATTGAATGTGTACTATTTGAACTCTATCAGCTGTTAGAATTGTCACAAACATTGAATTCGAAATATAATCTTTCGATGCCTGTTATGATAGATAAATAATAAAACCTCCCTTGTCTCACTGGATTACTCAATCAATTCTCCCAAAAGCTACAACTAATAGGAGAGATCCAATCAAGCCCTTATACCCAATGAATAGGTACTGGAATCAACTCCAAGCACTAATCGTAAGACCTTTTATCACCTAACAGGATCCGCCCCGAGCACTAATAATTTAGAAATTATTTCGAGAATCCCTTGGGAAAAAGATGCAAGGACGTTATATATACACGTATGTTTATGTACCTCCATTTGTGTGAAAAGACCGTGGAGGCCTTTTGTTCTGAAGAAAAGGTCCACTGCATCATTGTGGCCGGCACCACCGACGACATTCTGGGCCCTCTGGTGGCTCCCACTGCCACCGCCTACAGCCTGCTTGCCACCCTCTAAATCAGAAAAGCAATTACCCATGATTCAGAATAAAAAACTTATCTCTCTATAATAAATCTTTGGAAAACCCAAAACCCTAAGGCTTTAATAAGGGAGAGAACCCACAATGTTTCCTGAAAATTGCACGTAATCACTCTATTTAGAATAATTCAAATTCAAATTCAAATTCAAATTGGCATTGCCCAATGTTAATACTTCCCAGTTGTCACGATTGAATTTATCGTTGATAAATCCTTTTCTTGGGTCCAAACTAATGAACCTCTTCAAGTAAAGTCATATTTAACGTGTAGAAAGATAGAGAGTACATTTTCCATAAATGCAAGTTTGTGCATAATGCTTTGAAGTCTTATTTTGAACGTCACGTGTATGACGTACACGAGGAGATGGTCATTTCCTTCTTTTTCCTTCTTTTAAACTATTTTATTTCTTCGTTTACTTTTGATAGACTAGAGGAACATAAAATTAAATGAATAGAAAAATTATTAGTCCTCGTCTCGTCCCACACGCTTTGTTCCATTGGAGTAGGGCTTGATAAACATGTATAAAAAAATTGCATAACTCATTGTTATCCCTAAAAGTACACTTTAAAATTTAGAAATATACATCATAACATTCACTAGGTGCTCCTTGCTAAGTCATACTTTTACCATATGACCCTCAATTATAGATATATGGGTCATGGTTGGGCAGCCCAGTATCATTAGTTCTACAAAGGCTTATTCTATGCAACTTGAAAACTCAACATTTGTTTGGAACAGTTTTTTTTTTTAATTACTTACAATTACACATTTTAGTTATCTACAATTCTTCTCGTTTTTCAACCTCTAAAATTTCAAAAATAAATAAATAAATTTTCACTTAAATCTTTTTTTTACTAACACAAACTTTTAATATGAGATCTAACTACATTTTTCACATGTAAGGCAATCCACATCCGATTTACCGTTCACTCCTCGACATGAGTGGCTTCGCTCAAATCAGATCAGACATTAATCACATGCTTGACAACCATTATTTGAATTTTTTTTTTTACATATTCATTTTCAATGACAAATTTCTACAATAAAATATTTTGTATGTAAACCCAAAATTTCTCTCTACTTTTTAACAATACATTCTCCTAAAAATCACTATTAAAAATATGATTTTTCTCATTTAATGATTATCAAATAGGTGCTAAATTAGTTCATCAAATCATAGAACTTAAAATAAGAATTAACCTAGTTGTAATTTCCTTTTGTACAACTAGTTTGACATAATGTCAAACTACATGTAGCACCTTTGTGAAAATAAAATTAAGGTTTGGAAGTCAATTATGCCACTTTTTAGCAAGGATTAAAATTAGGCCTCAACGCGATTTGGTTTGTATCGTTTTCAACTCTAACCCGAAACCAAAATCAAATTAGTTGGTTTAAACTCTTAGTCCAAAAAAAATTGTTCGAGTTTTTGGCCCATTTAGATTACAAGAACTTAGATAACTAAATAACCTTATATTACAAGAACTATTAACTAACACATAAAAATCAAGTTAATAGAGACAAATCAACAGAAAACTTTAAGATTTTTGTTGAATGCATTATGCAGTCTGACAACTTGAGTAAAAAAAAAGTTAAGTATAATATAATGAAATTATCAATGCTTTTACTTATCGGCAACAACATAGACCGGAGAAAATTCAGATATACTTATGAGATTAGGTTTTATCTTTTGATTTTTATTTTTCTTTAAAAAAAAAATGTAAACATGTAAGTAAGTTGGATTGATTCGGTTAATAAGAGGTATGAGGCTTCAAATCATGGATAAATCGACCCACCTTGATTTTATGAGGCATCTTTGATCTTCATTTCATCATCCATCTTATCTATGGATTGTTTACAATTTAGTCTCCAAATTTTGAATTTTGCCCCATTTTCACTATTTTTACATTTTTTTCTCCAATTCCTCATTAAACATCGAGTTTTACCTATAAAATGTAATATAACACTAGTTTGGTAGTATTTTATCCAAAGAACTATAAATTTTTATCTTTTAGAACCTCGAATAAGTGTAAAAACTGCACTTATCATTAGGTTTTTGATAGGTCCCCTTATATATAGTTATTTCTTCTTACAAGCTGATTTATTACAAAGTTAGAATAGTTGCAAGAAAGACAATTATTGTAATTCTTTCTTAATTATAGTTAAATAAAATTTCCAATTCATTTGTCAAATTAAATTCGTGTCTTTGTGTTCATATTGTTGTTGTGATTAATACTTCATATAGTGACGTAAAACCTCATTCCGCTCTCAATAAAAAATTATTAAAAAAAGATCAACATTTAGCCCTATTCGATAGGAATTAAAGTCAATTTTTTAATAAATTTTGATACAAGTTGATGAAATGTATGTTTGAAAAATTGTGAATCCATGAAGCATATGATTAAAATTACTGTTGATTTTGACTTTGATTAAAACCTTATTTCTAATCCCCATCAAACATGTGCTTAATGTAATATCAACAACTATTATTTGGGTTTTGTAATAAAAGTAATCTACTGCAGAAAATTTTTCACAATTGAAAAATTGAAGACATAGTTCTCACATTTATGATAGGTCGAAGACTTCCCGTGTGAATTTACCTTTTAAAAAATATGTTTTGAAATGGCTTATATACCCACAGACAATTTGTCCCGGAAAACAGTGAAAAACTACAAATAATCAATGAATGGGACCACTTTTTTAGTTGGAAGCGTAGGCCCAATCCCAGGGAGAGCACTTCGGATCTCTTTGATACCGCACACTTTCCATGAAAAAGGCAAGGTCCTATTTGATAGCATACAAATTTCATGAAATTTTTTTTTACCAATTTTATATAATTATTGATGTTTGATAGACCAAAATTGTAGTGGAATTCCAATTTCACCCCTCTCACTTACGCGCCTCAATTCCTTTTTTTTTTTTTTAAGCAATTGGAAAAAATTTTAGATTCAATGGTAAAAAAAAAAATTATCACTTTTATTGACAATTTTCATGTAAAATAAAATCAAATGAACATAAAAAAAATTCAAAAATTATTTTTTTTTATTTTTGACAATCCAAAGAAATTTTATCCCCAATTGTAAAAAAATTATCCGAAAAACAAAAAATTTGTATAAAAAACAAAGTCAAACGGATTAAGTGAAAAATTATACCAATCAAACACAATTAATTAATATTCCCTTAAAAATAAATTCTAGACAATTCAATTCCTTACAATTCGTTTTTTTTCCACCTAAATTTCACATTTACAACCAAATGAACCCTAAGGGTCCGTTTGATTGAGAGTGTTTTCCAGGGAAAATGGAAAACGTTTTCCTACTTTTTAAAATTCACGTGTTTGATTGGACTTATTTTCTAGGAAAAACGTTTTCTACCTTTTTTCAAGATATAAGTTGTTGATGCACAAAAGTAGGTGGGAAAATATTTTCCAACTTTTTGATCAATTTTTTTTTTTTTTTTTTACCAATTAGAACATATTCCAAAGTCAATGGTTAAAAAAATTATCCATTTAATTGACAATTTGCATAAAAAAAAAAAAAAAAAAAAAAAAAAAAAAAGTCAAACGTAAAAATTTGTCAGGTGAAAAATTATACCAATCAAACACCATTAATTACAATTCTCTCTAAAACAAATTTTAGGCAATTCAATTCCCTACAATTCGTTTTCTTTTTAACCAAATTTCATGTTTTTTTATCAAACGGACCCTAAATTTTTTTTCCAAGTTCCATCTTTTTTCATGTTTGATAGGTATTTTTTTTTTCCCTGAAATTCATTTTCTTGGTTTAGGCGTTTAGCCTAGCTTTTCTATAATTTTAAGGAATTCCAATTCCTTTGGTTTTGAATCTTTTGATGGTAATCTGTTTTTCATCTTTTTTTTTTTTTGGTAGTGGAAATAAATTCTATCTTCAATTGTAAAAAAAAAAAAAAAAAATATATATATATATATATATATATATATATATATCAATTTAATTGATAATTTTCATAAAAACAAAGTCAAAAGTTCACAAAAAAAAAATCAATTTTTATTTTTATTTTTTAGCAATCCAAACAAATTCTATCTTCAATTGTAAGAAATTTTATCACTTTAATTGACAATTTTCATGAAAAACAAAGTCTAACGGACCAGGTGAAAAATTATATCAATCAAACACAATTAATTGCAATTCTCAATAAAATAAATTCCAGACAATTCAATTCACTGTAATTCATTTTCTTTTAACCCAAATTCCACATTTACAATGACCTTAAACAACTTTTATTAAGAGAGAGAAAAAAAGAAGAAGTTATTTTAATTATTAATTAGGATCTTTTAAAAATTTAATGGAACAAAACTTATTAAAAAATTTATAATAGTTTGACTAAGTCTCAAAAATGATTCTACTTCCATTCTTAAGTAATTGTTTGCTGTAATTAAAAATCAGATTCAAAAGATTGATATCTAAGAGGAGATAATTTGTTTAAAAGATCTCGAGTTGTTTCGGAGTGATAGATGTAAAATTTCGCCTCCAAGGCTTCGAACTAACTTGACCAGAAGTTATTCGACGTGGAACTTCGGATGAGGCGTAGCGTCACCTCGACTAAGTACAAACCCAAAAGCTGAATTTTCTAAATATAAAATACTCCTAATTTTCGTTCAATTTCCATATAATTTCTCATTAGAATGTTTTGTTAGTTTATTCTCCTTAAATTACAAATATTTTGATGGATAAGGTGCATTGACTTCCATTTCAGGTCTAAAAGTAAACTTTTAAATATAAATTTTCTTGCCTTTCAGACAAATACTGTATTTTAACATACGATAAGTCAAATTTAGCTCTTTTTTGATAATATTTATTTTAAAACTTTTTAGGGTCTGTTTGATTGTAAGGGTGAAAAACGAATGAAAAGAAAATGAATGGCAGGAAATTGAATTGTCTAGAAAACGTTTTACAGGGAATTGTAATTAATGATGTTTGATTGGTATAATTTTTCACCTGACAAATTTTTCGTTTAATTTTGTTTTTTATGCAAATTGTCAATTAAATGGATAAATTTTTTTACTATTGATTTTGGAATGTGTTCTAATTGCTATATATATAAAAAAAAAAAAAAAAAAAAAATTGTTAAAAAGTTGGAAAACGTTTTCCCACCACTATGGTGAAAAAATGTTTTCTAATTTTTGTGCATCAACCGCTTGTACCTTGGAAAACGTTTTTCCTGAAAAATTAGTGCAATCAAACAGGTGAATAGTAAAAAGTAAGAAAACGTTTTCCACATTCCACGAAAAACTACCCTCTATCAAACAGGCCCTTAATTCTTCATACTCATTTTCAACCATACACATTATACAACAAAAATATTATACACGTAAATTTTTTTTTTCATTTTTTAATTGCACATTTCTCAAAAAATTACTATTCAAAAACTTATTTTTTTCAAAATAATGGTTGACATACAAGGGTTTAAGGACACGTCATTATTTAACATGTTTACCACCGGAGTTTTTTCTCCTAGGAATTGGCTAAGCTACTTAACAAGCAATATAATCAACAAAAATAATAACAATAGGTGTACCACAATTAGAAAAATAAAACTACTTGATTAATCGAAGATACTCATAATCAAGAATAAGAGTTTGGTTTTACGAGTATAACTATACTTTGGCAAATGTACCCACTTCAGGGATATTGATTTTGACATCTAAGGAAAGTAGGGTAAATGTTCAAATCCACCTAAAACTTGACTTCTTATGTCCTTTTAACACGAATCATCATTGACCTACAACTTACAAGTCTTCTCCATGGAAAAAAAAAATCATAAATTTAGACTGTGTTTGATATGAGTAGAAAAGTGGATGAAAATGAAAAAGTTGTGCAATTCCATCCAATTTGTGGTGTTTGATTGCCAAACAATTCCATGAGATTCATTTCCATCCAAATTCTAAGTACAATCTAGTGAAGCACAATTTCCACCTTTATTTTTCCATGATTCTACTGGGAAAGTGATTTTTTATTTTTTTTTATTACTTTTTGACAATGAAAATATATTCTAAATCCAATAGTAAAAAATATTATCTATTTAATTGACAATTTGCATGAAAAACGAAGTCAAACGAAAACAAAAAAAAAAATCAAAATTTATTTATTTTTATTTTTTACTTTTTGGCTATCCAAACAAATTTTAATACAAATTGTAAAAAAATTATCCCAAAAAGTAACAATTTGCATGAAAAACAAAGTCAAACAGATTATGTGAAAATTTTTACCAATCAAATACAATTAATTACAATTCCCGGTAAAACACATTCTGGACAATTCAATTCCCTGTAATTCGTTTTCCTTCCACCCAAATTTCACGTTTGTAATCAAACGGACCATAATGAAAACTAAGGACATAATGTCAATTTGCTCCATTTTGTGTCATTTTTTATTTAACTAGTATTAAATTTTTACATTAGTTTACAATTAAAAATGTCCTCAATTTTCAATGAAAATGAGTCGTGAGTTGTGACTGTCAAACTATTTTTATTCTTGTATAAAGTCCGACGGCTCTATTTTGGTAAAAAATGTAATTTTTTATTTCTTATTTTTAATAACAGATTATCCAATAACATAATATTACATATAAATTCAATATTTTTTACTTATTTTAATCATACATTCCCCAGAAAATCACAATTCTAAAATCTATATCTACTGGAGTCCAAACAGGGTCAAAATCATTTAGCAAAAATGGCATTTAAGGTTAGCCTCCATTTGGATAAATTATAAACGTTTTACAAATGCAATGTGGTTGAAAAGTGGTTGATAAACTGAAATATGTAATTAAAATGAAGTTTCATTAATTATAAATTATTTGACTAACCAATTCTTAAACTTTGATTTAGTTTGCGTAAATGTCTAGATGTAGATTCCGCGCAAAATCGTCATTTAATTCTTATGTGACACACATGTTAATCGTCATTATAAGTTGAGTTGAAAAAAACAATTTTATCCTCATATTTTATTTAAAACAAAATAATTAAATAAGAAAATAAAATAATCCATATCCACATCTCCCATCCCCCCAACGCCAACTAACAACCACCATCTAAAAACAACTTCAAGGTTTCCTCATGTATGATTACAAAATAATTTGATTGATTATAAATAATTTTTAAACATTATCCAAACATGGACTAAGAGTAAATTGCTTCCCAACCACAAACCTCTAAAAAAAAGGAATTTTAAAACATTCAAATTCCAAAGGTTGCCAAAGCAATCCAAAAGCTGAATTTTCTACAGAGACAAGTAATCATAATTTTCATTCAATTTCCAAATCATTCATTGAACTAATTTTGTGTCCACATTCTTGTTCTCAGTATCATAGAATGCACTCTGAATGCTATTTCCTTGTGAATTGTGTATCATTTTTCTTAATGAAGATAAATCGCATATCTGTTTTGTAACAATTCCATTTGAGACAAAGTTGACTTCTGGGTTTGAGGTCTAATGAAGATAATTCTCTTCTTTAAATTTTTGCTATTTGGTTGAGGACTCATCCTTTATATTAATTTATTTCTATATCTGCTTCTCTCATCATTTGCGTAGATGCGCAAATAATTGGAGTAGTTTATTTCTTTGTTTTGCTCAGAGAATCGATCAAAATTCATGAAAGGCAGATCAAGACAAGATAAATATTTTACATAAATTAGTTGATTAATTTGTCCATTCCAATCCAGTTTAATCAAACATGGTCATTATTGTAAGGGTCCGTTCGATTGCAAATGTAGAATTTGGGTGAAAATAAAATGAATTGCAGGAAATTGAATTATCTAGAATTTGTTTTACTTGAAATTGTCGATTAATTGTGTTTGATTGATATAATTTTCCACCCAAATTTTTTTTTTTAAAATTTTGAATCTTTTTCTATTCATTTGACTTTTTTTTTTTTTTTTTTTTTTTTAAATTGTCAATTAAAGTGATAATTTTTTTTTACCATTGGGTCTAAAATTTGTTCCAATTGCCAAAAAAAAAATTTACCATACCAAATACCATTTATTTGATTTTGTTTTTCATGCAAATTGTCAATCAAAAGGATAAATTTTTTTTACCATTAGGTCTACAATTTGTCCCATTTGCAAAATAATAATAATTATCATACCGAATATCATTCGTTTGACTTTATTTTTTTATGCAAATTGTCAATTAAAGAGATAAATTTTTCCACCATTGAGTCTAGAAATTTTTCCAATTGCCAAAAAAAAAAAAAAAAAAAAAGAACATGGAATTGTTTTTCCTACCAAAGTGGTGGAAAAAAATAATTCCCTCAATTCAAGGATAATAGGCACGTGGGTTAGGGGTTGGAAAATTTTTGACATCAAACACCTCTAAATGGGTGAAATGAAAAATGTTTTCCATTTTCCATGGAAAACCTTCACTATCAAACAGGACCTAAGTCCATCAATGCATCTCAAGCATTTCAACCAAACGTGAATTTCTCCATTAGCTTGTAGATCAAGCCTACCATCATAAAATCTTGTGGCTCGCATTCCTAGATGTTTCCACACCCAATATTTTATTATCGTCGACTAACTTGACCATCAAAGTGCTTGTGATCGCTTTCCTCACAACTGGAGAAGGCCACATATGATTAACGATTTGTTCTAGTGTGTATGAATCCACTCGGACGTGAGTGAAGTTGAAATTTATTAACCACGCTAAGGTGCAAATCCGAGGTCAACACCCCTAACTATATACCTGCACAAGTGGATTTCAACTCTTGGTTATTTGAAGAAACCTACATTGTCACTAAAACAAAATTATCTCCAGTTTACCATCCTTAGTATCCATACTTTCCCTAGGCTACTTCAACACATATAATGTTAGAAAAAATAGGTCATGGATCAACCAATTATGTCAAACAATTCGTGGAAACTTTACTATAGATGTTAATGAATCTAGTGAGCCTCGAAGAAGTAAAAGAACTCGAATAGAAAAGACTATAGGACCGGATGAAATTGATTCTCAACTTATTTCACTACTTAGTAGAGAAAAATGAGAAAAATGTTGTAAGAACAATACCTTTTATTTTACAAGTGGAAATCAATATTAAAACCTATATATCGCTTCTCGTTATAATATCTTCTGGAAATATGCAATTAAAGATGAGATGGATTTAATTATGTCAAACAATTCGTGGAAACTTATCAATTTACTACCTAAGTCTAGATCTATCAGTTGTAAATGAGTGTTTAAGAGAATAATGTATATGATTCTTTTAATACATTTAGAGCTAAATTGGTAGCTAATGGTTATTGACAAAGAGAATGAATTCACTATTTTGATACGTATACACCAGTACTTAGAATAATATAAATTAGGATATTATTTGCATTAGCATCCATACATGACTTTCATGTTTATCAAATGGATGTTGAGATGATATTTTTAAATAAGTATCTCGATGAGGAGGTTTATATGCCCAAAAATGAAATCACAAGGTGTGCAAGCTTGTACAATCAATATATGTTTAAAGCAAGCACCTAAGAAATGACATGAAAAATTTGACTTTGACTTTGCCATTATTCCATTTAGGTTTATATATAATAGTGTAAATAAGTGTTTATATTCGAAAGTATATGATAAAAATGTCATATTTATTTGCTTGTATGCTGATGACATTTTGATTTTGAGTAATCACATGGATGAAATAAAAGAAATAAAGTGGTTTTTATCTTTTAATTAAATCAAGAAACCAATTCTTGAACTGGACAATTGAATACGACGAGAAAAATAAATATTTTTTCTCTCTGAAAATTTGAACATTATGAAATTATATATTATGATTGTTGTACAATTTCATAGGATGTTTAGTTTCCATCTAATCTCTATTTATAAAGATATAATAGTTACAATCATTGTACAATAATAATTCTACATTCAAATAAGAGTTCTAATTAAAATCAAATAGGAGTTTTAATTAAAATTTCAAGTCCAATTAATTTACATTTAATTGCATGTGCAGTCATAGAACTTCAATCACAATTATAATTAAGTTTACAACTTTCATAGTAATTACAACTAAGTATAAAACTTTATTGTAATTACAATTAAACCAAAAACTATTATAAATACCGTAATTAAGTTCCAAAATTTTATAGAGCTACCACAAGGACCTGATTGGACATATATTATCCAAATTTCAATAATTAGATCTTGTCTAGTCGACCCTAGATCACTCAATCTAATTATTAATATTTGCCTTTTTCATTAAAAGCAAAGACTAAGCTCTTGAAATATATAAGATTACAAGAACCAATAAATTTATAATACTTTTCTCTGACATGTCGTATATGTATTTTATCACCGTTCGAGATTTGATAATTAGGTACGAGCATAAATGATCGTTTCTTCTAATTATTCTCACTAACTTAAGTATAATTTTACTTAACGGTCCTATGAACTAATCATAGATGTCGAAATTTAGCCGTCATTAAACACTGAGCTCATATTTTAACCCTTCAACAAAAAATACTTAAGTAGTCACTCTACCCATTTTTCAGGGTGAAAGTTCCTAACACGAATTCATATTCTATACTTCGTTCATTCTCAAGTTCTCAACTCATCAAAATATTTGACCAATCAAATTGATCTCACCCATTGATGAATCAAATAATCATTAAAATCACGAAAAGATATACATAACTCTGTCAGGGGATTTAGATGAAATACATAGCGGTCAAGTGAAATTTAATTCTCGGCACGATCATGCTATAAAATTAAATTTAACACGTGGTCCGTTCAACTCCAAGTGTGTTAGTGTCACATTTATCTATTTTCGTGATAAGGACAAATCACAAATCTGAATAGTGAATCAATCAATACTACAACCTTCTAGTTCAAGGTGTCAACAATTATACACTGATTGTGAACAAATTATTTATAATCAAAATACAAGCGTGTCACACCGTACTTCTCAACGCAAGTGATCATAAGCACTTTAATTCGCACATTCAATAATAAATAAATGCAATAAATAAATAAAACCACAATTTATTTATTATAAATTATTATTTTATCATAGCAAAATATATTATATGATCACACAACTCAACATCCTTTTGGTACCTTTCATGAAAAAAATGCATCCTTTCTTGATCCATTGAAGTCTTTTCGTGGTTTATGAATTAGATATATATATATATATATATATATATATATATATATATATATATATATGAGATATATTTCATTCCTCCAAACAATAAAGAGATTTATCAAAGTATCCTTACATATTCAAATATCCTTCGTACTTTACAAGTTTTGGAAGTAAAACATTAGAGTTTAAGTGTTTTCTTCCTCAAGGTTTGATCAATCTACAAACCATTTGTCAAGAATCCCTTTAAGCACCTATAAAATTTTCAGAGGGGACAAAGATAACGATATCGTGTTTGAGCCTTTCTACCATAGTTTGGTGTTCTCGTTTATATTTTTTGTTCCCTTCTCCACTCTCTTTGAAGGACAATATTCCAACAATGGTGTCCACACACATTGATTCATTTTTCTTTTCTTTAATTTCTCAATCAACGTACTGTTTTGGTAGTTTATTCTTTGTGAATTACAAATAATTTTGTGGATAAGGTGAATTGGATATGTTGAAGATTCCTTTATGTAGTGGACAAACCAATTATGACTATTAAGTTGACTTCCGGTACAAGTCTACATTCTACAAGGTAACTTTTTATGCCTTTCCTGTGTTTTAACATGAAGGAGAAGACAATTTTGAGGATAACTCATTCTTTTAGATGTACCGTGTCTATAAAACTGTTTAGTTTTCGGCATTTTTTCCTATTATTTTGTCTTCAAATTGAGACGTGAAGCTTTAGTCAGAAGGAATACAAGATCAAGAATCCAAACCCAAAGTTTTATGCCACACCGTTAAGCTTCCCCTTTCCCATTGTGACCCAATTTTAATGAATCAATCCAATTGAAAATTAGGATAGGGAGAGAAAATGATCGACACATTTTCCTATTCACAAAAAAACGAAGAATTTAGATCTAAAATGAAAGTGAAAGCGCATTATGAGTCTATTCAGGTTGATCGATCAATTCTTCATTTCTTTCTCCTGCCTCCGGACACCTTAAACAGTCAAATATTTTTTATCCATACATTTTGAAAGACTCATAAATAATATTCACTTATTCATCATTCATTTTTATATATTTATATTTTAAATTGTTCACAAACACTTCCCAAACATTCTTGCTTCTATCATTTTTGTTATTTTTCTTAATTTGCATCGAGTAGGAACTTTTCATTTCTAATAGAATTTTTAAATAATAATCTCTTGAAAGTTAATAGAACAAAGTTATTCGATTTGAAGCGAGTCTACATGCACCCAAATTTTTAATCTTCCTTGAATTGGCTAAGTAATTCCAATAAGTAGAACTTTATTGTGATAATTTCTCAATACGAGTAATCTCATGTCGACATGATTTCTTATGTCCTTTTAACACGTATCATTGACTTACAAGTCTTCTCTATGAAAAAAATTGTAAATTTAATCTGAAAATGAAGGACATACGTACTAGTATTAAATGTCCTCAGTTTTCAATGAAAATGAGTCATATAATTGTCAAACTATTTCATTACTGTATAAACTATAGCAAAAATGACATCAAAGGTTATCCTCTATTTGGATAAATTATAAATGTTTTACAAATAGAATGTTGTTAAAAAGTGGTGGATTCATTAAAATATACAATCAAAATGAAGTTTGATCAATTTTTAAAATTATTTATAATTTATTGAAATGGTTATGTATATATATATACTAAGGTCCTTAGTCAATTTTTTTTTTGACAAACCAATCCTTAACCATCGATTTTAATTAGTGTGAATGTCTTGCTAGATATAGATTTCGCGCAAAATTGTCATTTAATTCTCATGTGACACACACGTCAATCGTCATTATAATTTGAGAAAAAAGACAATTTTATCCTTACATCTATTTAAGACAAAATAATTAAATAAGAAAATAAAATAATCCCTACCCACATCGTCCACCCCCACCTCACCAACTAGCAACCACTATCTATTAGCCACTTTATAGTTTCCTCTACCTATCATTTCGTGTTCCACTTTGAGAAACTTTGATTCAAATATATTTTTTGCCCCCATATAATTGCGGACTATTTATAAACGGTTAAATTATAAATAAATACAAATTAACGATGAAGAAGTGAATAGTACTTATGAATTTTGCGAAATATATAATTAAAAAATGATTTAAGTGATTATAAATAATTTATAAACATTATCCAAATACGGACTAAAAGTAAATTGCTTCCCGAAGGTTGCCAAAACTTTTCAAATTCCAAAGGTTGCCAAAGTAATCCATAAGCTGAACTTTCTACAAAAACAAGTAATCATAATTTTCATTCAATTTCCATGCCATTCATTGAACTAATATGGCTCTTTAGCGTCCACATTCATTCAGTCAGTCAATCAATCAATCAATCTCTTCCCCTTTTAATTTTCACTAGCAATGTTGAATGAATGTGCACATGAAATATTTTATGAGTGTTGTAAAAGTAATATTTGAATATACATAAATGTTAATTTATTTAGAATTAATGTCAGTGAATATATACGTGACAATGAATGTTAAATCATTTATTTATTTTCTAATTAAATAAAATTGGATGTTAATTAGCATACATGAACGTGAATAATGAAATGTATTATTGAATGTGAAATTATAATTAAGTTAGAATTAATTACACTAAAATACATAAATGAAGATGAATATTAAATAAATGAATGTAAATGTGAATTAATTGAAAATTAAATAATAGGGAATTCATACATTAATGAAAGCACAAATGTGAAATGAATATATCAAATGTACATGTACATTGATGATAACTTAATGGTTAAAAAAATTAAATAGATATAGAAAACAAAAAGTATGATATCATTGAAATAATTAAATTATAGTAGGACTAAAATCGTTCAAAAAATTATTCGGGATAGTAACCCAAATGGTCACTGAATTTTGTAAAATGTTTTCACGAGATCATTAAACTTTAAAAATCATCCCATTCATCACTAAACTTTACAATTTGTAATCTCGTTCATCACTGATCTCACATTCATAAAAATTTGACAAAATCCTGACGTGGCTACATACGTGGCACTATGTCTCAACTGATTTGACATCCACGTATGTAACCGCGTGAGGTCATGATGAACGTGATTATTAATTGCAAAGTTTAGTGATGAATGAAATGATTTTTAAGTTTAGTGACCTCGTGAATTTTTTTTGCAAAGTTCAGTGATCATTTAAGTTAGGGTAATTAGCACAAAATGTTCTTACCTTTCAATTTTATTGTGCAAAACGTCCATACCTTTCATTTTTTTGACATTTTTACCCCTATCTTCACCATTTTTTTTGCGAAAATCCTCATTTAATCCAATTTCTTATGTAAAATGGCAAATATATCCTCATATTTAAATAAGACAAAAAAAATTAAAGAATAAATTATATCATACTCTCAAACTTTAAAAAGTGCAAATGAGTCCAAATAAGTTATTAAAAGGGTAATTAACATAAAATGTCCATACCTTTCAATATTATTGTGCAAAACGTCAATACCTTTCATTTTTTTTTTGATATTTTCATCCTTATTTTCATATTTTATTTCAAAAATCATCATTTTTATCTATTTCTCAATCAAAAGCTGTAAAATAACAAATATACCATCATCTTTAAATAAAACATAAATAAAGGAAAGAAAAATAAAGAACAAATAACTATACTTCCAAAATTTTCAAAAAAGTACAAGTGAATTTCAAATAAATAATTAAAAATCAAAAATTTAAAAAATACTTTCTTTTTTAATTATTTATTTGAAATTTATTTTTACTTTTTGAAAAATTTGTGAGAATAGTTGCAATTTGTTCTTCATTTTTTTTTCTTTATTTTTCTTTATTTAAAGAAGAGTGTATATTTGTCATTTTACAACGTTTAATTGAGAAAATGGATTAAAATAATGATTTTCGTAGTAAAATGTGAAAATGAGGATGAAAATGTCAAAAAATAAAAGGTAGTGACGTTTTACACAATAATATTGAAATATATGGACGTTTTGTGCTAAATACCTTTTAAAAAAATTATTTGGACTTATTCGCATTTTTTATAAAAGTTTGAGAGTATGATTGCAATTATTTATTTATTTTTTTGTTTTATTTAAATAAGAGGGCATATTTGTCATTTTACATGAGAATTGAATGAAAATGATGGCTTTCGCAATGAAAAGGTGAAAGTAGGGATGAAAATGTCAAAAAAATGAAAGGTATGGACTTTTTGCACAATAATCTTGAAAGGTAAGGACGTTTTGTGCTAAATACCCTTCAAGTTATTATATGCACATTCTCCAATAAAATATTATTATAAATAAATCTAAATTTTTTTTCTTATTTTTTAACCATACATTTTTCTAAAAAATCACTATTCCAAAATATATTTTTCAATTCTCTCTACAAAAAAATAATTAATTAAAAAGGTCTTGAAAAAATTAATAATGGGTAGAAAAAAAGGCATGACTTAATAATACTAATAATTTTCAATGGTACATTCTCTAAAAAATCACTATTCCAAAACTCATTTTGCTAGATTTTTTTCTGTAGAGAGAAGGGAAAAATGTATTTTGGAGTAATAATTTATTATCATTATTTTTTTTTTAGAGAATGTACAGTTTAAAAATAAAGATTTTTTTTGAATTGATGTGTTATTTTATTATAGAATGTGTGGATAATAACCAAAATGATCACTAAACATTGCAAAATATTTCCACGAAATTATTGAACTCTAAAAATCATCTCGCTTATCACTATACTTTACAATTTGTAATCATGTTTATCAATGACCTCGCATGGCTGCATATGTGAACGCCAAATCAGTTGAGACATAGTGCCACGTATGCAGCCACGTCAACATTTCATCAAATTTTTAGCGGACCATGAGGCCAGTGATGAATGATATTGCAAATTATAAAGTATAGTCATGATTGAAGTGATATTTAAAGTTCAGTGACCCCGTGATTTAGTGACCATTTGGGTTATCTCAAAATTATTCTCATTAGATGTGATATTTAGCCATTCTTAGACATCCATTATAATGAGAAATTTTGGTAAAATGTATTATGAAATATTATTTTTTAGGAGAACGTGGAGTTAAAAGAGAAGGATTTTTTTTTTTTTTTTTGATTTTTTTGTAATATTATTTTATTGAAAAATGTGTGATTGAAAAATAGAGAAAAAAAATGTATTAAAATTTTAATGGGTGTCAAACAAGAGCTTAATATATTATATAGTTATCGTAGAAATAGAATGCACTGTCAGTGCTATTTCTTTGTAAGATAATTCATATTTCTTTGTAACAACCAATTGAGACAAAGTTGACTTCTGGGTTTGAGGGCTAAAGAAGATAAGTCTGTTCTTTAAACTTTTGCTAATTGGTGGAGGACTTATCCTTTATATTAATTTATTAGCTTCTCTCATTATTTGGTAGGCCACAAAAACAAACAAACTAGAAATTCACAAAATACCAAGTGGAAGTTTTCATCCTTTGCCCACACATCGATGGAGGGTTTGACACCATCATTGATAATTAAGTGAAGATTAAAGAGAGAAGTTAGGCCTTTACTCGAGAGCTAAACGAAGAGAACAAATGTCTGGTATACTTAATTAGATAAGACTAAACAGAAAATTTTACAAATTTTATCACATGTTTTTTTTTTTTTTTAAAGTATATCGTGTCCTACCAAATAACACGTGAGAGAGATATTTATACACGCCTTGTTATTTGAAGAAACCTTCATTTTCACTAGAACAAAATTACCTCCATGTTCCCGTCCTTCCCTTTGTACTCATACTTTCCATAATCTACTCTAACACATACAGTTCTTTAATGCCATTTGATATATATAAAAGATTAAATTATACGTTTTGCCTTTGCCTTCAACATTTTGTAAGACTTTTTAACATCAATCCTTCATTAATTAAAGCAAGCAATTTGTCCCTACAAACAATTTCCATCCAAAAAAAAAAAAAAATTTCTTAAACATAAAAGAAACAGTGAAAAAAAGACCGGCACCCCTCCAATAGGGGCATGCCAAATGTTTATTATGGACACCCCTATGACATGTGCTATGTACACATGAAAAATGATAAATGGTCAGGATCACATGCCCCCCTGGAGCCAAGGTCTATCATTGACCCTGACTCCGTAACCTTGTTCATGTACACATCACACATCCCAAAAATTATAGAGGTAGTTCAAAACCTCTCAAAAAGTTCAAAAGTACTATCAAATTCACCACCCCATCCCTCCTCATTCCCAACGTACAAACCCACCACCTGTCTACCACCGCCGCCCCCCTCCCCCCAAAACTCCTACTGACCCACCTGGAGACACTGCAACTTCAATACTATGAAGCCAAATAATGAACGAGAAATTGTCAATTAAAATACTTTGAGAAAAATATGAATATAGAGCACGAACATAGCGTGAAGATGCAATCCAAAACACGAGAGAGAAATCGATTGTTCTAACATTCTTGATTATGCCCAAAGAATAACGTGGTTTCTGTAGTATAGATCGAGTTGTAGATTCCACTGGGAAATAGTAAGAAGGCTAAAAGAACCAATAAATTATAAATGACAGACAGAAAAATGAATATTAAATGTTCTATTGAACGAATGAATTGTTTGAACAAAAAAATTAGATAGCAAATCACGAGGATCTCCTCAATTGAACTCTGTTATTTAGTCACAGAAATGATTAATCGCTCTAGATACTCTAATCGAAAAATATGTCATAAAAGCCAATATAAATTCAGTTGTAATTCTGAGGGATTAACTTTCTTGCTTTAAAATTCATATTGTTAGTTACTAGAACAAGATTCAAAGATGACAACATATACTAAAGAAATAAGGCAGCAATGAACCACATCAATAAAATAGTAAATCGAGACTGAACATAAACAGGTGTATCACAATTCAATAGCTTTACTAGCTTTACTAGAATTAAGTTCTCCATGATTTAAGTTTTAAACTTTTAAATTAATACCTTTAAATTTGTTGTTTCTATTTTAATTTCAATTAATATAAAATTAAATTAATAATATTATAGTGTAACATACATTTTAAATGATTTAATTCTCATAAGTGTGGGGTTAAATTTATCCCTACAAAAGGAATTGATTTCCATGCAACTTGATACATAACTTGAATACACAAACAATTCTCCATATACATTCTATTTATATGTTTTGACAACTCGATAAAGGTTCGTTAACTTATCTCCCTATGATCGTGCCCATAGAAGGAGAACAGACTATGAACCATATGAGTTTTATCTTGGAGTCGTGTAGCACCAAAAGTACCCGCACGAAAGAGAGGCAACACGATTTTAGGACAACGTTTTTGACGTGACTCCTAAGGCTTGCATTCTAACTCTCTTCTTATTGTTGAATTATAATGTTATTATATTATTATGTTTATGTTATTATTTAATTATGTCATTTATATTTATTAGTTGATATGTTTATCTACACACAAATCACTCATTTTTACAACAATATAAAGTCGTGTTTAGATTATTTGTGCAGATGAATCGCATGTGTGATCTTCAGTCAATAAAGGCTTTGTATATCTAATTTCTTCTTGGTCATCTCTAGAGGTAAGTTGGGCAAAGAATTGAGAAATAAGAGATACTAATAGGATACTCAAACATGAAGAGGAAAGTAATTAATTTTCTTCTGTCCTAATTTTATTTCACATATAGACTATGACTGTCACAATATTTTGATTGTGTAATCAAATGCAAGTAACAAAATCCATTTGAATCTCTCTAGAATTCTATTTACTGCATACAATATTCTACATCATACTTGCTGATTTTAAATTTCTTGCTTATAAATGTTATCTGTTTTTATTTCTTGGAAGCATTCCAAACAATGGCAAAACGAGATTGATTATATTGTTATTTGATTGGTATATTATTTTGGGGGCATATAGCAGCTGTTTAAGGCAGTTTGTGCAAAATTGTTGAATTGGATGTCTGATTATAATTGGCTGGTAAAATGTTGTAAATTTATCTGTGCACACGATATGCTTTACATTAATCATCAGAAGTTTAAATATTATTGTTGTCCCATTAAAATGGAACCTCTAAAAGAGCCCCACGTGGCAACCCACGTAAAAGTCCGTCAACGAAGATATTAAAGTTTGACCAGGGTCAACATAAGCCCAAGTGGTAGTCACGTCAGGGTGCCCAGCCGAGGTCTTTAAGGTGCCTAGCCGAGGTCCCTAAGGTGCCTAGCCGAGGTCTCTAAGGTGCCTAACCGAGGTCCTAAAAGGCTAGCCGAAGTGCCTAACAAATGTGCCTAACCGAGGTCCCAAAAGGCTAGCCGAAGTGCCTAGCAAATGTGCCTAGCCGAGGTCTCTAAGGTGCCTAACCAAGGTCCCAAAAGGCTAGCTGAAGTGCCTAGCAAATGTGCCTAACCGAGGTTCCAAAAGGCTAGCCGAAGTGCCTACAAAGGTGTAAACCGAGGCTCCTAAGAAGCCTAGCCGAGGTCCCTCAAAAGGTGTAAACCGAGGTTTCCCAAAAGGCTAGCCAAAGTGCCTAGCAAATGTGCCTAGCCGAGGTCCCTAAAGTGCCTAGCCGAGGTCTCTAAGGTGCCTAACCAAGGTCCCAAAAGGCTAGCCGAAGTGCCTACAAAGGTGTAAACCGAGGCTCCTAAGAAGCCTAGCCGAGGTCCCTCAAAAGGTGTAAACCGAAGTTCTCCAAAAGGCTAGCCTAAGTGCCTACAAAGATGTAAACCGAGGCTCCTAAGAAGCCTAGCCGAGGTTCCTTAAAGTGCCTAACCGAGGTCTCCTAAGTGCCTAACCGAGGTATCTTAAGTGCCTAACCGAGGTGCCAAAAGAGGTACAATTGAGGCTCCTCAAGAATGAAGTCCTATGGGATTGGGCTTGATCCATTAACCACTTGGCTCATCTACATTTTCATCTCTATAAGTATGAATCTATTCACAATCAAAGGTAAGCAATTCAAAACCTAACAAAATCCCCTATCTCTCATATATTTCACTCTCTGAATATTTTAGTCCGACTGTTGACTTGATCGTTGGAGTGCAAATAGTTGCTGGACCTTTTCCTTAGCCGACGGCCTTTACCTCCTAACGGGGTGCTATGTGTGCAAGTGATGTCCACGTGAAGGGGATGATGCTGAGTTTCTGTTGGTAACATTTCTTTGGGGTCAACAATTATAGTTGAAGAATTTGAATTTTCACAATTTGTAGGTAAGATAGAAACTGACGTCATGAGTATGCTGTGTATCCTTTAAAGAAAAACAAAGGAGATTCAGTTATACTAGGAATTGGTATAGCAAAACTCCCACTCTAAAACACAAGAGATTGGGAGGATTGTACAATCTTTACGTGATTAACATTAGGCTTTATATCTTCTGGATTTTCAGAAATAGCTAAACTCATCATGAGAGTTGCCATACCCATAATTTATGTAGTATTATAGGACTTACAAGATCCATTGACCGAACTTGGCAACTAGAAACTTGATTAGGGCAACCATATGCCTTTAGGTGTGACTTCATACAATTCTTCAGAAATGCAAACTGGGCAACTTGTGACTTTACAACACCTTTTGAAGGCTAACGTGAAAACTTCATTCAACATCCTTAATTTCAGTTCTTTTATTTTAATATATTTTGTTGCAAGTTGTGTTAAATCTGTCATCATTTATTTTCACTGTTGTGATGTCATGATTGTAATGTTGTGTATTTTAGTAGTCTTTCTTGCACCATAACATGATGGGGTGCATGGCCAGAAGTATGGTGTACCAATTAAGAAAATCTCAGTTCAATCAAACACGTTTTCCTCTCTCAGCTCCTCTTTTTCTTCCAGTTCGTAAGTTCAGATTTCAACAGAAACTAAATGATCATTTTTGATCTATTGATTTACTTGCAAAGGATATTGCAAGTGTTTAAGCTCTTTCTCATCTTGAAATTGAGCTAACACCTTTGATGATTCCAGGTGTCTTTGTTGCCTCACAGAATGTTCTAAGTTCTTAAAGATAAAACTAAGTGTAACTTAAAGGGCGGAAGTGGTCTAATTAGATGAGTTAGAGCATGCATTGTGGGACATTAGTCTTGGTGCTTCTTTCATATTTTCTTCAGCAACGATTTTCTTTTTCCCTGCTTTCTTTATGGTTTGAATTATGTTAGTGTACAATCATTTTCTTAGTTGCATCTTGAGAAATTACTTGATGCAATTGTCAAGGTGATTTGTAATTAGGAATGAAATATTTTTTGCATCCCAAAATCAATTCTCTAGCTCATATACTAAATTGGTCTATTGACTTTAATATGGCATTCTTCCAGCCTTTCTTTTGACATTGTCTCTAATTTTTAATGTGGATAGTTATATGGTAGAAGTAAGACAAATTCTTGTCTAAATATATAGTGAATTATTATCATTGCATACTATAACTAAAACTAGTATTTTGTCATGCGTGTGAATTGGTTGGGTTAGATTACATGGGAATTCAGTGATTTTATTTTGGAAAAACGGTTAGAAGATTTAACCCTCAACAATGTGCTTAATTAATATTTTAAAAAAGGTTTAAATGTAATTCATGTGAATAATAGTGATTTTATTATTATTCAATTTAGATATGTAACTCATATTTAGAATATTATATAATAATACTACCATGTAGTATGATCAATTTGATTTAAGTTTCGAAAGCATTATATATTAATAATTAAAATAATTAATTTAACATTCAATTGTTTTAAATTTTATATGAGCCCTCATAATTTTAAGTTATTAAAATGAATGCGAGTGAACGATGAATTTGGTTATATTCTATATTTGCTAGAATTTCATGCGATTGTGTTAAATCGAAACAATATTTCTTTGATGTACTATATTTGAAAATTAGTTTATGGTTTAATAAAACTTTGACACGATATGTTTAGTTAATTTGGAGTAAAAAATTGCAGGTATTTTGTGTCCAAGGTTTATTTTATTACTATAAAGGCATGTTTACTTAGATTAATATTGTTAAACCATATTTGATACTTTATGATTATGCTAATTCTTATTGTCTAATGTTTTGCGATACATGTGTATCATTGTGTTCAATTATGTTGTCCAAGTGGGATTGTTTAACATCCTTATGATGTAGGGGTATTAATTTTTTTGAATATATGTACTGTATCCCTGATTAGCCATAATTATCATGCAACTGACATTTTGAGCAAAGTGTACATATTGAAGTTGAAGTTTGTAGGTGAAGTGAAAGAGGCCAATGAATGTATTTGTCCAACCATGATACTAGAAGTCAATATAAAAATTTCACGAAGTTATCTTATTATAATTAAATATGTGATATTGATATTTTTAGAAAAGTTCTTAGGTGACTTTGCAGATGTGCAGGAAGAGTTGCAAATTGATGGTACCAAATTATTGTTCTAGAGGGACATGAAAGAAATTATAGTTCGTAATGGATATAAAAAATCATTGACGGGGATGAGCTTAAGCTCATAAGGAAGTCATCTCCGGAAGTAATCCAATCTTTGTGATTAGAGATCCCATGAAGAAGGTTAAATGTGGTAGAAATAATCCGCATTGCTTGACTTGTAATCATACTATTTTATTTGTGCTCACCCCTATGGTGATAGTACTAAATGTTAGGAAGATTTTAACCCTAAATGAGTACTGAGGCGAGAATTCTCGTAAGGTATAAGTCACATGCACCATTGGAGGACTCACTTATATAAGAGCTGTCATGAGGCTGTGGCTATGGAAATGAACCATTTCCTATAGGCTCTTACTAGATTCAAGATTAATGCGCTACCCGTTATGAACTAGAACGTAAATCAATACTGTGTGTGGAATGATTGAAGTTTGGCCAAAATGACTCAATTCAAGGCTTAGTCCATTATAACTCTCCTAAATGGAAATTGTTATCACTAAGTTAGATTTAAATCCAAAATATACTTATACCTATTGCACAGTATAACGTTGCCACTATATAATATATATTTCTTTATTTTGAAAGTTTAAAATTTGTGGGGGATTGTTGTATAATAAATAATTTAAGTTTTAAACTTTCAAATTAATTCCTTTAAATTGGTTGTTTCTAATTTAATTTCAATTAATACAACATTGAATTAATAATATTATAGTGTAACATATATTTTAAATGATTTAATTGTCATAAGCGTGGGGGTTAAATTTATCGCTATAAAATGGATTGATTTTCATACAATTTGATATATAACTTGAGATACAACTTGAATACACCAAAAATCCTCCATATACATTCTATTTATAAATTTCTGCAACTCGATAAAAGTTTATTGACTTATCTCCCAATGGTCGCGTCCATAGAAGGAGAATTAGCTATGAACTTTATAGATTTTATTTTGGAGCCTTATAGCGTTGAAAGTGCTCGCACGAAGGGGTGTCAACACGACTTTAAGACATCGCCTTCGACATGACTCACAAGGCTTGCATTCTAACTCTCTTCTTATTGTTGAATTATAATGCTATCATATTATTATGTTTATGCAATTACTGAATTATGTTATTTATATTTATTAGTTGATATGTTTATCTACACACAAACAATCCATTTTCCCAATAGCACTGAATATCACGTTTCCATTTTCGCTCATCCAAAAGATTCCCTTTTTTATAGCTGAATTCAACAATATTTATGGTTCTTGTATGTGGTTGATCACACAAAAAATGTAATGGTTCCTTTCGATAAAACTGAATATATCAGGATTCACATCAAGTTTAAAATGTGATAACAATTTGACAATTTGTGTTGTTGTTTGATATAAAAATGGACGCAATAATGTATGTGATTAGAGGTGCTGATACGTTTGGTGTTCTGGTTCCATTTTGATGCAAGTACTTGGATCTTGTTGACATGATAATGAAGGAGTTGAAGATGGCTAAGAGCATGTCATGTCTGAAATTGAGTATGT
Source organism: Osmanthus fragrans (assembly GCA_019395295.1). Lineage (NCBI taxonomy): Eukaryota > Viridiplantae > Streptophyta > Magnoliopsida > Lamiales > Oleaceae > Osmanthus > Osmanthus fragrans. The sequence continues at coordinate 17,130,745 of CM033347.1, read as the reverse complement.
AGCTGATGTAGAAATAGCCCCCGACCAAATAATGAATGATGACTCACTTTTATTCTATATGAAACTAAAACGTAAGAACGCTCCCATTGTGTCATGTGAGAAAACATGAGAGGGGTTTAGAAAGCAACGATCCAAACGCATAGTTATTACAGAAGATAACCTGGTGCACGCTTATTATGAATTCTTTTAAAATATTTGCAGAGTATGTTCTAAATATTGTGCCCATTTGAAACAAGTTTTTTGAAATCCATGTCTGTGACTTTGTTATATAAGACCGCCTGTGCTCAAATGTGTTTTTAGGCACTATTTATTTTTGAATTTGATTGGGCTTGGCAAAAGGATAAGTAGTGAACATATCCTAGAAGGATCTAGATGACTGATTTAGTTTGACCTTACTTGAGAAATTAACACAATTAAAAGCAGCAAGTCACTTTTTAATTTTTTCTAGACGGTTAATCAAACAGTCCAATTATCCTAAGTTGAATTGTCATAATTTGTAATAACAAAGCAGTAAATAGTACCAGATATGTTGATGGAGAAATCCAACTAGGTAAAAACTCCGGGACAAAGTCAGTTACCTCATTATAGGCAATCTGAATTTACAATTAGATACTACCTAGCTAACTCCACTAGACTTCTCGATCTACTGTATCCTCTAAGATCCTGCTGAAACCACCAGCTCCCGATCTCCAATAATTGTCTCTTTCAAGTAGGTCACCAAGAATGACCAATTCTTGTACTCTTCCTACGCTTGTAGTCCAACTTCTTTCAATTTTTAGCAGCCTCTGAAGTTCAATTGAGAAAGTACATTCCTAAGGATGTTTAGGAAGTAGGTGTTTTGGATTCAATGGGTTTGATGTTTTTCCCAAATGTGGTTGTATGAATTCAAGAATGAATTGAAGGATCTCACCAATGGATTGTGTTATTAAATCTTCAAGGAATAATGTGGAGAGGCAATACAATGAACAATCACTCCAAAAATCGTGCAAGACATTGGGTATTTATAGTTAAGGGCATTTAGGTAGTTTGAGCCAGATAAAACACTTCAAAAATGATAAGTAGGGTTTTACGTGTAACACTGTCACTCGAGCGACGAGCTAGTGACGGTTTGTCACTCGAGCAAGAGAAGACGACAGGCGAGCGACATAGTTTTTGTTTTTGCCGCTCGAGCATTGGCTTGGTGATGAGCTAGCGAAATTGTGGCGTCTCTTCTTTCCTTATTCCGAACTCGAACCCTAACCTACCTAACTAAACTATACAATATTACAACTAACTCCTTGACTTTTTACAACATATTTATTTCAATCTTTTTGTTCAAAGAATTGCCAATTACATAAAACCTAACAAGTAGTTGAACAGTGCTCAAGCTGTAGCTTTGAAATAGAGATATGCAGAAATGATTATGAATAGATGATATCAGCTAGCTAATTCTGGTTTATGCTTCATTTGAGATCTATTTCCCTTTTACAAGGCTGTGTCTGAATCTTGGAGATGAATTTTACAAATTCATAAACATCTGATTTGTATTGGCCCCTGAATTTTTGTAAAGAAATGGATAGTATTTAAATCTTGATCAAATGATTCACATCTTTGATGGAATAACATGTTATTTTGAATCATAAATCCATACTCTGGACCGATGTAGATCTTCAAATTAAGGTAGTTGACGAGTGCCAATAAATCTATAATCCATGATATTCAAGTGCTAAATATTTGAGAAAATAGAACAAAAAAGGTTATATAATCCAATTACATTTACCAAACCTTAACTAACAGAGTACAATACTGCACATGCTACATAATCTGATATCGAAAAACCAGAATTTTATATCTAACAACATCATACATGTAATGCCTCAAATGAAATGTAATTCAGTAAAACTGATTTGTTTAAAGTTTAAATGACCATATAGTAATGCATCAAATGTAAGAATGAATGACGAATTAAGCATCCAAAATATCATGTGTTGACCACAAAAAATGTACCAACAGATGTCGGAGCCCACTCTGCACACTTCAATAAATTTCGGCTCGTTTTGATTGGAGATTCGGTCAGAGAGTTGTGATGGCTATGCATGTGGGAGATACTCTTTGACACAAGACATGAATGTTAGGACATTGATAAAGATGAAAGATGATTATAAACAAACAAACGATCACCAATAATTTTACAAATGTAGAAATAATATAAACCCCGGTAATTTTTGTATCAAAGAAGGAAATTAAGTCTTATGTTGAGTGTGTGAAGTTTTTATATTTGTTTGTCCATCTTTTACAATGTTACAAAAGTTGCTATTTATAGCATTTAGGCAGAAGTGGTCATCGTTGGATCAATTCCACGCGGCTTTATCTGATTAAACGAAGTCTCATATCACTAATTATATTGACAACTTATATTGATAAGCGGTCAGACGCCCTGCATTCCTAAACTGGAAAGTTTGGCGCTTATTAATACAAATGTTACACAATCATTCCTGAAGATACTCTTCAGATCTGCCCTGGGCAGTAAGTTCTTCTGACGTTAAAGAGAGAACTTTGGATGCACTGAGGTGATGAGACTTTGGATGTACTGAAGTTCGAACAAAGGATGAGGTTCTACGACGAAAGGACCCCAGATGGAGATAGTGCTTTGGCTGTAAAACCACTCTTTATTTTGACTTTGCTAGTTGCGTAGATGTCTGCATGTAGTGCTTACACGTGGCTTCTAGTGAGAGTTATATACGAAGGGTAACAATAGTCCCCCCAAGTCTATGTATGGTAATTTATGTAACACATGGACTTTTGTGTTATATTGGAAAAAAATTATAAGGGTATTTATTTTTGAAACCTTTATTTTTAACTCACCATAACGATAATCCCCAAAGTCTAATTTGCGATTATTTATATAAAAATTAGAGTTTGTAAATCAAATGTAATGAATTACTTGAAGCTTTCATCAAGATTATTTGCTGAAATACCTTGGGTCTTATCTATTTTGAAGCTAAAATAGGGCTGATGTCCATTCGACCGAGGTTGTTAATAAATAAACCTGGTTATGTAAAAGTTGTATATGTTGAAGCAGAGGTGGTGTACCTCATCAATTTTGACGAAGTTGTAGGTAAGCAGGCTGATGAGGCCTACCAGTTTAGCATTGGTAGGTTCTAGGCGTCTTTAATTATTGTGCTGAAATGATTAGCTGTCTTCCGCTCTTCTAAAAAAAGATGGTTGCAGTGGTTCTAGTCCATACACGCAATAGTCGCTACATTTAATGCGCAATGATGGTTGTCATGAGCGTATTTTTTTGTGGTTCAAACGTATTGAAGCGCGTGAGACAAATGCTCTAATCTGGGCCTTTGAAGGTAAAACTGTAGATGTAGTGTGCTGCTCAGATTTAATTTCCAATGAACGGTCAGATGATCCGGATCAACATCCAACGGCTGTGATGAAGAGCCTCTGCCTATAAAAGGTGACAACCTTGGGTAAAAATCATTTTCGCCTTTTGCAATCAAAGAATTCAAACGTTCTTTCTCTCCTTTGCAATTTGTAATTTTCTCTCTATCTTTTTCGTAACTTTCTGGCATTTTCGTTTGGTGAATTTTACTCGATTTTGTAAGTATTTCCAAAATTTGTTGATTATTCAAGCCATTAAGGCTAGGCAAAGTTGTTTGTTGTTGACGACTGGGTAGGTCAGCAAAGAGGCTGACACGACTCATCCCGAGTCAACCTAATGGACCCGACACGTATCGTGCGCCGATGGTAGATTCAGATAAATACCGGACCTACCACCAAGGCAACTGAACATTCTTTGACTATGAAATATTTTTAAAAGAATTTTGACAGAGTTTCCTTTGAAAAATGAACTAAAACCACCTGGATAAAAATCAATTTTCTCAAGCATGCTCATATAATTTAAAATAAGGCGCACTAGTCCCTCAAAATACAAACTTCTCAAAATAAAATACTGGTAAAACAATATTTAATAAACTTTAAAAATCAAAATACCCAAAAGGAATATGAACTAAATAATCTGACGAAATGAACCATATAGCTAATGCAATGTGTGTGTCTCAACGCCATAGATAGACAGGCTCCGAGGCTGCACAACTGAATATAAATAATCTGATCTCGGTAACTATAAGTGAAAATATAGTTTCACATTACTGTAAGCTGAAATCATTATTCTGCAAACTAAATAAACTGAATTCTGAAGTCTGAAATCTGATAAGCTGAATAAATATAATATTATATACTAAAAAGTCACACCAATAAGTACCCAATGAATAGCCTTACACATGTACAGAGTAATCTCGATGTACAAGGCAAACCCATTCAAATCTGATAACTGGTCATACGTACGTAGAGCTGCCCCAAAGGCTAAGCACCCCAGTACACGGCCCAAAGCCTATGTGTGTACAAGAGTGGGTCCCAAAGACCTCTGATAATCTGGTTATACACTGTGGAAACACATTCACATCAGTGCAGAGCGGGTAAAATCACCATAACTGGTCATACACTGTGGAAACACATTCACACAAGTGCAGAGCGGGTAAATCACCTCTGTACTTTCTGATGGTTTTAAAAATAACTATAGATTTGCTGAAATGTTTAATATTGATACAACATGCTAATGAAATGATTTGATTTAATTGAAATTAACTTTAAAAAGAACTTGCTATAAGAATCACTTTATTCTGAAATTCACGCTATAAAATCAGTTATATGAAATAATTAACTTTCAAATCCAAATCTAACATAAATTTAATAAATACTAATTTCTTGAAAATAAACTTTTTCCACTCACCGAGTTATGGACTGATCATGGTTTCCACATTCTCGTCACCCCTCACCTTCAAGTGCCAAGTATGATATCATAAACTTTCTCCAATAAATCAAATCTCTTCATAAAGGTGTCTTGAAGATTTTTCCTACCAATAGATATAATAATAATTTACTAATAAGAACTTGGAGTCATTTATTTCCATAATCTTAATTAGAGTCACTAATACATATCCACCACTTAACTCCTCAATTTCTATATTTACCCATGCATCCCATTTTCTAATCTTTCCTATCTTTGATTAATTATCAACTTACCCTTCCTTAAAATCACTACCTTATACATGTACAACCCCTATACATAATTCAATACATAGACCTTAATATTTGTCATATAACTTCATTTCAACCTCTAAAATCTGAAAATCAAAGGTTTGACAAAAACAGCACTCAAATCTCAGATTTCTGAATTCTGTCACCATTTCTATTTATTGAAATCTGGCACTAAAACCATGGACAGAAATAGCACTATTCTGCAATTGACAGAAATAGGACAATTCTGGGCAGATTTTCGAAAATAGCACCTGTGCACATTTGGTCCGGAAATTACCTACAATAATTTCTTAAAAATGGAGAAATCAACCTTAATCCCTTAATTTAAGTGTTTAACATCATGTAATCCCAAAAAAATCAAAGAACAAATATCTATTTCATAAATCTATTTCCAAAGTTTCATTTCCTACAATACCCATCTTTCCATATTTACATTTCTTTGACATATTCATGTTTAATACCTCAAATACATGTCAATAATCTCTAATTCTTACAAAAATTCGAATTTAAGCACAAGTTCATAAACCCTAAATTTTTTAAACATAAATCATACCAAATCTCTTCAAGAAATTAGAAGATGAAATAGGAATAGGCAAAGTTACCTCTTTTCCTTTCTTCTTCCCTTCTTCTCTCTCTTTCCTTCTCTTTCTCTGTCGATTTTTCTCCATTTCTCGGTCTCTCTCGACTCTTCCAGCATGAGTGTGGGGGTAAGGAAATGAGAAATTGTTTTAATTGTGAGATATTCATGTTTCTTAACTCAAAAATTGCAAATGAAGTCCCTTATCTTCCAAATAAAATAACATTAAGTCTTGTACTTCCAAAACTAAATAAATAATTCTCTAACTTCAAATATAATCCATCTTAACCCTTCATATATTATCCATTGCAAAATAACCCCAAGAAAATAATTTGCTTCATTTAAGTCCCACTTTGACTTTGACTTTGACAATTTCACTTTTGACTTTGACTAAAAAAATGGGTTGTTACAGAGGCTGCTGGCCAAGAGGGTGATGGAAGACCTCCTCCCAAGGATAAGGGGAAGGGAAAAGTCGAGGAAGTGTCAAAGAAAAACATAAATACTCTCCTAGCAGAGAAGATAGGTCTATGGCCAGCCCACTGTCTCGCTTCGAGGTCCCTACTAGGGAAAAGTTAATGGCTACTTCCATTGCTGCAACCAAGAGCGTCTAGAAGAGGCCAACTGTTGAGCTACTGAGGCAAGAGTTATCAAAGAAGGCTAGGACTTCAAGTAGTTTGACAGCTTCTGATGCTGCTCCTCGTGCCAAGCTTGGTATCGCCTACATGAGCGATGAACTGGCTCCGAAGGTCTTGTCCCTGCTTCTACCAGAAATTCAAACTGCAACTTCTAATTTTCACAAATACTAGATGGATAGGTGGCATACTTTCGTTCAGATCGACAATACTGCTGATGTTTTCATGGCTATGGTGAGCCATCTTCGCCTGAGAATCATTTCTCCTTTCTTCAAGGAAGTCCAGTTCGCACCACTTCATTTCGTCATTTGATATTTCATTAAAATGTATGCGATGAGGAAATGACAGACCTACTTCAACTGGGCTCATTACCTCGGCCCCATAAGTCATAGAGAACCCCGTGTCTGTTCGACTTGTGGCTCGAATAGCCCATAAAATTTGAGGTAGCTCATTGACCTAGGCCCCTTTAGATGCATCCAGTTTTCTTTTCAAAGTGTATTTGATTGTTTTATTGACTGCTTCTATGTGCTTGTTAGCTTGTGGATGATGTGGAGAAGAGAAATGTTTTTTGATTCCCAACTCATCACACAAGTCATTGACCTTCTTATTGTCGAACTTTCGCCCTTTGTCTGAAACAATCAAATAGGAAATTCCGAATCGGCATATAATATTTTTTCACAAAAAATTGGAAGTGTTCGCTTCAGTGATTTTGTTTAGTGGTTCGACATTGACCCATTTTGTGAAGTAATCAATAGTGACAACTGCGAAACTAGCATTGCCTCTCCCTTTCAGTGGAGGTCCAATGAGATCAATTTCCCACTTGTCAAATGGCTAAAGGTTAGTAATAACATTGAGCTCTTGTGAAGGTTGTCTTTGAACCGTTGCGAAGCGTTGACACTTGTTACACCTTCTTGCAAACTGCTGGACATTCTTTTTCAAGGTTGGCAGTAGTATTCTCGCCTTAACACCTTTTGAGCTAGGGACCACCCCCTAAGTGGTTGCCATATGTCTCATCATATATCTCTTGGAGTACATAAGCGACTTTCTCCCCACCAATACACCGGAGCAGAGGCATAGCAAAACCTCATTTATGTAGTACATCGTCTTGAAAAACGAAGTGTGTAGCTCATCTTCTATGCTTCTATGCTCACTCTTTATTAGAAGGTAGTGATTGATCATTTAGGAAAGTTATGATTGGCTTTATCCATGAGATGGTATCTTCTACCTACATCACCTCCTCACTTTTAGAAATGGAAGGCCTCGAAAGGTGCTTTATAGGAACCATGGTAAGTAGTTTAAAGTCCTTACTGGTTGCCAACTTTGAGAGAGCATCACAATATCACAATGCGGGATTTGCATTAACTCAAACATTTCAAAAGTTGGGACGAACTCTATGACCGATTTCAAATAAGTAGCCATGCTCTTGTCTTTGGCTGGAAAATTGCCATTGACATGGCTAACAGCTAACTGGGAATCACTACAGATGAGTAGCCTTTTTACTTGCACTTCCTTGGCGAATTGGAGGTCGTAGGATGGCTTACCTATGTTATTGGTAGCTTGAAACATAATCTCACAGCACAATGGAGCTTATGTCCTTGTAGACTAACCAACACCACCCCAGTTCCAGATCCGACGTCTCCCGAGAAGCCGTCAACAAAAAGGCTCCATGGGGGGGGGGGGGGGGAGGGGATGGGGGATATAGGTTCAGCAGGTTCCATCTCTTCATCCATTTCCGGAATGGGAGTGAATTCTACTACAAAATTTGCTAAGGCTTGCCCTTTAACAATAATCCTTGTTTTGAAAACAATCTCAAACTCACTGAGCTCAACGTCCCATTTCAGTAGTCTTCATGAAGCATTGGGCTTATGCAGTACTTGTTTCAGCGAAAAGTTGGTTAACACTTGTATTGTGTGTGCTTGGAAGTAGAGTCATAACTTGCGTGAGGCTGTTACGAGAGCTAGAGTCATCTTTTACATGTCGGAATAGCGAGCCTTCGCCGCAAGCAGTGCTTTACTTATACATGCATAAAGTGGCTGATTCGTACTAATACGACCACTTGACTAAATTCAAAATAAATTATGATCCACTAACAAGCAAAATTTTCCTATCCCGTTGAGATATAACAAGAAGAATTCTAAGCACCAACATCTTAGTTGTTCAATCTATCGAATGATTTACACAACATAAGGAGGATGATTTCATAATATGGATTGAGGATTTTTAGGTTTGAATTTTGTTTTCAAGATTTTTGGGTATTGTAAGGGAAATGAAATGAGGATTTTCTAAGCAACAATTGAGGAATTGATGATGCCATAAAATTGATTGGGAAAATCTGTAGATCTATATTGGATGATTTAGGAAGATAGATTGATGGTTCTTAGTGAAGTATATTCAATTGTGACTTTTAAAGATGTTTTGAGATTTCAAAAATTTAGGGATATTCAATGTAGATTTTTTGAGACTCTTTAAAAGTATTGATATATTCAATTGAGATTTTTATAGACTTTTAAAATCTTTAAAATTTATGGTCTATTCAATTAAATTTGTTTAGAAGTTTCCATAAGTCTCATGGCATTCAAATTATTAATGACTTTTTTATGACCCCTTCCTTTCTTGTATTCTTGATTTTTATTATATATATATATATATATGTGGTTGGGGAACCCTTAACCCCCATCGACTTTCCTCGGTGAACCTTGAAAAGTCATTAAAAATGAGTTGATGTCTTTATTAAAAAAATAAAATTTATTAATGACTTTTAAAGACTTTTATAAAAGTTTCTAGGCTATTAATTTTTAAGCCAAAAATACTAAGCTCCCGTTTGTTGCACATTTTTAAGAAAGAAAAAAAATGCATTATTGAACTGTTATCCATCAAATCAGCCCACTTTTTTGACTTCAACACTCTATGATGAGACCCAGCAACAGTCAAAAAAATTCTATTAATTCCTCAAAAATGTGCAACAAACAGGAGCTAAAATAAAATATCAAAATTTGTCTCTCATTCGTCCCAAGATTTTGGGAAACTTGTACTAAAAATAAATAAATAAATAAATATGTTTTTTTTTCATTCTACGAAAATTAGAGTTGATTAAAAATTGTTTTTTCTACTGATTATATTTAAGTTTATATTTCTTTTTTATTCCCTCTCTTTTATTTTATTTTTATCTTCATTGTCTATGAAGACATTAAATTGTAACTAAAGAGTCTCATGACTTTTTTTCATCATTTTTTAATGAAAAATATCTATTTGTAATTAGAAATTATAAGATTTTATATAAAAAAAGACTAATTTATAAATAAATTTAATTTGAATATATTAATTCCATGTTTACTCTTTAAAGGGGGGTGGTGTGTGTGTGTGTGTGTGTGTATTATTTAGATTATTATCTATTTAATTAAGGTGACTTTTTTATTCTTTTAAAAATATTTTTTATTATATGGTGAGTTGAAAGAGAATTGTGGGAACTACCCCCTTGTATGTAATAATTTCATGTTATTATTCTAGACCCAAGTGAATTCCATTTTAGATGAAAATCTTCAAAAATCTATAAAAATCAGTAAAAAAATTTAAAATAAAAGTTTATAGAAATTTAAGAAAGACTTCCATTAATTTCATACAAATCCACAAAAACTTTACGAAATCTACAAAAGTCATCAATTAAAAACATTAAATTTTTTTTTTTTTAAAGTTCCATTTGAATACACCCTTAGAGTTTGCTCAATGTGTTGAAGGCAAAAAAGTTGATATTGAATTGGCATAAATTTGGGGATCTCATAGCAGTAATTGAGTGATGTTATTTTTAAGATTTCATCTTTACTTCAATATTGTAGTATTATTTGGAATAAAATTGGAGAATTGTATTATTTATATAATTTATTAAAATTGTATATGCGGTGTCATTTTGACAGAGATAACAATCTCTCTTTGTCTATTATAGGCTTAGCTATTCTACATGGGCTTAAGATATGTCTTTTTTATTTGGCCCTTCAAGTCTTTAACGTGTGTTCCCATGCTCCATTTGATTTTAGTCCAAACAATTATTTCCCCGCACGTAATTGTAGCAACAATTCATTAGGAACAAGCTAAGTCCAAGTTGTTTAGTGAAATAAACACATATAAACAAAATCAGCATATAATGTCCAAATCAATATTTGTTTTCGGTAAATTGGCATTTAATTATTGTATTCGGAGTACCTTTTCATGGACTCATCAATTCTCTTCCTTACTCCCATTTCTTTGGGTTCAAGTACTATCGTTGTTAGAAATTGTGAAAGTGCTAAGTTTGGGGGAAAAAAAAATACCATATGCTTACATGTGAGGGAGATTGTTGAAAACATAACTTAAATGATATATATGTGACATTTCTCGAACAACTTAAATTTTTCGATAAAATAATTCAACAAAAATATGTACCCATGTATCACATCACTACCATGTATTCTTGATCCATTGATTTTCTTGACACTTCACAAAACTTAAAAGCCTCTTCGCTCATTGCCAGGATGGTGAAACGTGCCCCCCAAAATGCTAGAGATTTTGACACATTGATCGGTGCTTGAGCCATAGCTGAGTTTGATAAATACACTAAAGGTAGTGTTTGATAACCATAAAAAATATTTTCCTTTTTCACCCTTAATTTTAGTATTTGATTGTATAATTTTTTCATGGAATTCATTTTCACCCCTTTTCTAGGTACAACAATTTAAAACACATTTTCCACCTTTTTATTTTCTCATGGATTTTGTGGGTAAGTGTTTTCCAATTTTTTTTTTTTTTTTTTTACTTTTTGGAAATGGAAACATATTCTAAATCCAATGGTAAAAAAATTTATCCATTTAATTGACAATTTGCACGAAAAATATAGCCAAACGAACACAAAAAAATTACAAAAATTATTTTAATTTTTAAATTTTTAAATGTTTTTGCAATCCAAACAAATTTTAATACAAATTGTAAAAAAATTTATCCCAAAAAGTAACAATTTTCATGAAAAACAAAGCCAAACGGATTAAGTGAAAAATTATACCAATCAAACACCATTAATTACAATTTCGTCTAAAACAAATTTTATGCAATTCTATTCCCTGCCATTCATTTTCTTTCTACTCAGTTTGACATTACTTCATATTTGTTTCTCGCAGGACACTCTTAAAAGAAAAGAAACATTCCGTAAAGATTTATCCTAACGGGTAATTTGGATAATTATTTCAATTAATCTTGATCTACCATTAACTATTTAATGGTAGATCAATATTAGCATTGCCAAAAATGTTGACCAACTCATTAATTAAGCAAGGAGGCCATTGATTATGACCATGAACTAGGATTATAATCATGTCTCCAACAATATCCATCATCAATGGTATGAAATTGATAAAATCACTACAATATTTAAAATAGGAGAATTGATTACTATTCATAAGACATCATCCTTACCTCATACTGATGTTATACACTAGTATATGAATTATTTAGTGTTCTCATTTTATTTATTTTTTGAAACCTTTCTGAAAGTGAAACTTAACATGTCAAGGGCAATTTTGGAAAATTGGGTGAATTATATGTGGGCCACTACATGGAAAAGTCAAAAAATGGTAGCCATCTTGGTTAGAATGAAGCAACCATGTCAGAGTGGGGACCACGAATTATGAAAATGAGATTGAAAAAAGAGGAAATTACATCTATTGTCAACTTTGCCTCGTGTAATTATCAAAATGTCATTTTTTTAAGTCATTACGAAAATGTCACTTTTGTACAATTTTGCCCCTCGCAAAATTTTTGAATACCTTCCATGTCCTAGAGTAAATGTTACTTGACGGGTTGAACTTATGGTACACAATGTCAGTAAATGTCAGTTGACTTTGTTTAAAGAAATGGGTAACTGTGCTTACGAATTTCGAAATTTAGTAAAAAAAAAAAATACAAAACAACATTTGAAGACAAGAAGACGAGTGTGGGATTTATTTTACGAGTGGGGGCCTGTCAGAACTGAGGTGGTTAACATTAAACGCCGGCATTTCACGGAGTTAAGGATTCGGTGCTGAACTTTCTTTACACCGAAGATTTAAGCTTCAGTTTGCTATCATATTTATCATGGTAAGATTTGAATTTTGTATTCAGCCATTTTTTTTTTGTTTTGGTAAAACTACAATTATTACATTAATTATAGGTAAGAAAAGTTTGTTGAGAAGCGATATTTATTTTTTTGTTAATCCTCGTTCTCCCCTTAGTTTTTATCAGTGTAGTATGGGTCAAGGGCTTTCTATTTGATGTGAGATTTGTTTGGGGAGTATTGATTGGTAAGCTCATCTGATCCCATATTTCTTGTTTTTTTTTGGGTGTTCTTTTATTTGAGAAGAAATTGGAGATTTCAGAGAGAAGGGATTTTGGAATGAAGAGATTTTATGTCGGCAACTTTTTATTTGGGTGTTGTGTTTGGGTTGTTGTTGAGTATATATGATTTATGGACATCTCGTAAATTGCTTAAATAATTCTTTAGTTCTGGCAATTCCATGTTATGATTTTTGAGGTAACTCTGTTTCGTTTGTTCCATGTGTCTGTTAGTTTGTTTCTAAACCTAAATTAACTTGTTGTTCTTCAATTCATTCTTTCCTATTTTTTCTCCAATTTCATAAAATGTCGAATGTGCAACTTTTTTCCCAGTATTATCTTAATTCAGTTTTCAACTTTTTGTTTTTGTTTTTTTTTTTTTTTTGCAGAACCAAGAAAGTGGATTCTTTTATATCTGGATTCTTACAAATTCATTCCAAGATGTTAGATGTCAACAAAATAGAGGTATATGTCAATATATATTTAGTTGGCGTGTTTAAAAATTGGAGTCTATTAGTTTTATCTCAATATAATAGAAACTTTGCCCAATTAGTTGGGGTTTGATACTGAATATTGTGGCAGTAAAGCTGCATATGGTACCAATAATCGTTAAATGTTGTAACTATTGTGGTTTTCCTTCACTTTGGCCTGTGTCTGTTCACATTATTTTAAAGGCGGTTCACTACATTTTCACTCATCCATTTTCATTTTCATAATTTTTCATCTTGGATGGTGCCCAGCTGATGGCTGTCTCACAAATTCTGTAACAAGTCAATACTTTAGAGATGAGAACCTTTCCAAAAGAGGAAATCTAATATATAATGAGTCCTCATACTTAGCAAATCTCCATTTATGTTAGTATTTATTTTTTTAGTTTTGTGTTTGAGCTTTCATGTAAATAGTAGGAGCACATTAGTGGGAAATTACCTTTTCTGCTTGTAGAAGTTCTGCATAAACACTGTATAAGTTACTCAAAAAAAGATAGAACAACCATTTTTTTCACATAGTATCATAATCCTTTATACTTGGTTTTTTGGTTTCATTTACATAATTTAGCCTGTTTTTAAAAAACCAACGAATTACACCTTTATTGCTGGCATAAGATTTTCATTGTATAGAGGTCCGTTTTTATGATTTTTGTACAAAACAGGTGTTATTGACAACAAAAGTATTACTTTGCTTCCTTGTTCGAATAATCTAAATGAAACAGCAAAAAGAAAAAGCTCCATCCAAAAAAATAAGTGAAAACATTTATTTTTCTTCAAAAATAAACAAATAAATAAAACTTAGGCTCCTGTTCAACCCTATTCCCTTCGGACCCTTCCCTTGTCCAGCCTGCCTCATTCCTTCCTTGAAGAGACAGGGACATTGTAGAAGGTACATTAGGAAGCCAACAGATTATATTTGCAGGTTATGTACGGTAACATAACCCTCAAATATAATTATATGAAGACACCAGTAATCAGCTGTATATTCTCCAACCTTGCATGCAGATGTATTATATACATGTTCTGTGTGGGAAATTAGGAGATTTAAGAATGCTGAGATTTTAAACTTTTGCAGAGATGCATCTGACTATTGAATACTTAGATACAGGTTGGCGAGGGAGATTTTCTTTTGTTTTGATCATTTTCTTTGTGGTTACCTTTGATTTATTCAAATGTGAAGGCAAATTGCCTTTTCTCTCCCTCTTAGCACTTGTTTTGATAGCAATAATCCGAAATAACCTCGTTGCTACAAAAATTGAAGGTCGGGGATTGTGTCTACAATTTTCCCTTACTGTTAACATATTGATAATTGATGTTTGACATTTTTTTCTTTTATTTTTTAAATTTGTCAGAGTTAGTTTTTGTTTTAGACTCTAGTGAATCTGAGAAATTTTATGCATGAATTATATTGAAATTGTGCTGGACTTCAAATAAGCTAACCGAATCAACCTAGAGGAATGAGAAATATAGAATTCATGGCTAATTTGTACATTGATATCATAGAGTACAACAAAGCTTAGGGTAAGATATTGCAGCTTTAGGTAAAATGTATGAATATACAGGGACTAGGAGGAATCATCCGATTTTACTTCCATCTGGCCTTGGTACAAATGCAATTGGATATGATCTTGCTCCTGATGTCAGTTTCCATGGTTTTTTTTTTTTTTTTCGGGAGAGAGGCGCGCCTGTGATTGTGGGAATGAGAGACTTTTTCCCAATTTTTCATTAAAAAAGGCCAATGTTTTGATGATGGTATCATGATAGCATTTTTGTTTGTTTGTTTCTTGCCTTTTTTGTTCATTTGGGTATTGAACTGGGGAAAACCTTATTTGGTGATAGTATAAGATTTTTGCTTCCGTTCACTAAGATTTTACGGTATTACTATTTTCATTCTTCGTCCTTCATCAGAAGTGTATATTTAGGAGTTGAGTTGACAATTCAAGACACCCTTTTTACCAAGTTCAGATGCATTTTTTACTATATATATTTGTGTGATTTGAAAGGGAAGAAACAGTGTTGACCAACTTTGTATGGGTTTGCTATGATAGTTGACATGAATGAGTAACGCAACCTACGAAATCTCCTATTTATTATTTTTATTCATATCATTTCATTAGGATTTATTTTGCGACTTGTTCTTCGATAATTGAATACATTTGGAAAGTTGCCTTTGAATACTAACTATCAGTTGATATCCTATGGCATGGATTGACTATGTTATCAATTGAGAAAGAAATGGTTGAACAACTAAATTATTCAGATTTTATTAACGTTTAGCCCTCTACAACAGTAAGGCGAATAGTATTTAAGTGATTGTTTGAAATGTTATTAGTTTAGTTATTTCATAATATTAATCTTCTCCCCATGACTCGACTTAGATACCGTTGAATCAATTGGCGATCGTGAAATACTGATAAATAACAGCGTTGATTGTAAAATACTGAAAAAAAATTAATTTGTAAATAATCAACACTACACTCTCTGATTCGATACTTCCAGAGAATCTAGAAGACAAATGAAATTCTTCTCAACTAGCCAGGACTTAACTCTCTGATTCAATACTTTAATGGAAGCGAGAAGAGAAATGAATATTTCAGAGAATGTTACTAAATTTTGCATGTCTTTTTTCCATCAGGATTGCGCCTTTTTAAAAAATTTATTATTAGGCTTTGGGGTCAATGATTCTTTTTTATCGATGACGTGTAACAATTATTAATTGGTTGGCTTCTAACTGAAGTTGTTATTTGTAACGTTTCATTTACCAATTCTATCATCATGCATATGTCGTATTTATACGTTATGATTTTGAATGGTTATTGACATGTATGTCATTTTGTCCATACAGGTACTTATTTGTAGGCAATCTGAGATATGTTAATATCCTTATGGATGAAGTGAAAACCAAGTGAAATCCCCAACACATTGATTTTCCTCGAACACAACTACGGCAGCTGGGTCATTATTAGCTAAATACATAAGTCTCTTCTACTTTGTTTTGCAGCTATGTTGTCATTACAAAAAACTAATTTTATAGTACAGTAAAATGTTAGAGCCTATAGCCATTGAGTTGTTTGTATATTTAATATCACACATTTGATATGCGTATTGTTGTATAATGATAAATTTGTTATTTCAGGCTCGTGAGTTCTGAGTCAGAAATTGAGGAATTCTGCGTTTTTGTATTCCATAATTGTTGTCCAACTTCAACTTCCTAGGTAAGCAGTGGCTTCACCTAACTGCTTATTCAATAGAACACAAATGTTTGAAGTCTTGTCGGCTTATATAATTGTGGCCTAGTCGGCTTAGATTACTAATTATTGTACGATTAACAATTGCACAGTCTCACGTCATTTTTCCATGCAGTTACAAAATTTATTCTGCAAATGTGAGGCTTTTTTTGCATTTTCACACAGAATTTTCTTCATTACTGGCTTTTCATATTCACAATCCTTCATTTTGTTTATTCCCGACAGTTAGTTTCAGTAATTCTCGGTAGATGGGTTGTGCTATGTCTGCCCCCGACAGATGAACATTCCCGACAGTTAGTATGTCTTCTCTGAAAATGGGATTCGGTAACCTCGGAGGGAAGGGTTTTTCATTTATTATGTAAAACATACATTTCCTGTTCAATGTTATCCATTGTTTGTATGTAGTAAATGTATTTATGATTTTCGTCTTCCATTATATGTCCTTACTTCGGCAAACTTGCATATGTCATTTTCTGTTGGAATGATCTTATACCCATTATCGTGAGCTGCTTTTAATTTTTTCCTGCCTTTACATTGCAGAACAAATGGAGTTTGAATTCCTAGTCCCAGAGAACGCGCGGTTGCGGGCTAGGATTTCTCAACGTTCGAACTTGAAGTACATTCAGCGGGTGTTAGAACATTTTGATGACCGCCAAAAGCAAGATTTCCGCTAGCCATGCCTCGGCTTCCTCGCCAATGCTCCAGATATACAATTTTCAGCCCAACTAATCCAACAACTGGTTTTTCGAACGGTTAGAACAAAAAAGACTCATGAATTGTGGTTCAACCTACAAGGACACTTGTGTAGGTTTGGACTGTAAGAATACGCATTGGTGACGGGACTGCGTTGTTACGAGCCTGCGGAGGACGACCATTACCTTCGCTTGGTTAAAAAAAAAGACTAAAGGACAAGTACTTCAAAGGGTTGGACAAAATTTCATGTGCCCAACTTGAGAAGACATTCCTCAGGCCGTCCACACCATGACAGATCGATACAAGCTCGGGCTTTCTATAATAGTCAAAGGAGTGTTCAATGCTTCGGATAATAACGTCGGTGTTGATGAAACCATACTATCGATCGTGGACGACCTCAACGTCTTTTTTTCCTACCTGTGGGGTAGAGTTAGGTATGTACGTTTGTTGATGGGGTGGAGGGGTGAATGGGCAAAGAAATTTTGCGACGCAAAGAGGAAAAATGAGGAGTGAGCTATACTATTCACGACTTCTCCATTGCCATACAGGTAAGAATCATTATTTAAAGTTGTATTCGTTATTGCATAGAAAATATGTTGTCTTGATTGGATCTGTCAACTCATAAATTTTATATGTTGCGACAGGTATGGACGTTCGAGGCCGTTCCAAAAATCGATGAAAGGTTCAACTAGTGGCTTGCTGACCGAGCGCTACGACTATTGAATTTGACAGCTACAAAAGAAACACAACAACGAACTTATGATACATTCTTCAAAAATGTGAAGGTACTCATTGATGTCGAACGTAGTTGATTATTTATTTACATGCTATGTACGTTCGTTGTCATTGGGATGACATTTATTTCTTGTTTTCGCAGTTGTATGTGTATGCAACACTGGGGCCGACCAACAACGAGCATCTCCAACCGTATATGTCCACTCTCAGCCCGTTTGAGGACCATGCCATGCCCGCGCTGGACAACCTAGCCAGCTCCATTGTGGGACCGCAGTTTGACGCAGCTGCTGATATTGGTGGAGGATATATCAATGGGAATACAGGCGACGTCGAGGAAGAACAGCCCTTGTCAGGGTCGGATGATGAGAATTCCAGTGAGGAGGACCGAGCGAGGTCATCGGCTCATGACAGCCACGAAGAGGGTTTAGATAGTAGTGGAGTTGGCGACGACAACGACGAAGAGAGCGAGGCTGAGCAACCCTGTGGCGGGGTTACGAGAGCGTTCTCAGCTGCCTATAATCTGACACGTAATATCTCTCCTGACTGTGGGCCTTCCACGTCCAGGCAATGGGGTTCACAGTCTGAGGATAACATTACAAGGTCTGACGTAGAGGAAATGTTGTTGGATCAAAGAGTCCTCTCGAGATGCGAATGCAGACACATACATACACTTGAAATAATGTAGCACGTGACCACCGAATTCGGCAGACTCCGCGACTTCCTCTCGACTTTTGTTACCTTACCAGTTTCCACCCCCGGCATTGCGCATAATGTTGTTCCCGTCCAGCCCTTATAGAGAGTTTCTATAGCGGAAGGTATGTTTGGCACTCGATTTAAATCCATTTATTTTTAGTATCACTTCCACCAGCACAAACAATTGATTCCCATCTAAGCTTCTACTCTTTTGTGTTTCACACTACACCTGTGAAGTTGACGAGCAAAGAAGACAGGTCGACCGGAGCCAGCCTGTAGCTGACGATGCAGCAGACAGCGAGGAGAATGAGATAAGTGGTATGTGCTGGTGTTTATGTTCCAGTTGTTGTGAAATGTTTTTTTGGACACTGTTATGAATTTATGTGTTGTAGCAGGCTGACACAACGAGGGGAGTCGGACGACATCAGATTTGGGCCCGGTTAATTTCGAGCTACGAGAAACGGAAGGTATGTGTTCCATTCCTGTAGTACTTTGTCGTAACATATTGTACAATGGACGTTCATATAACATATGTATATGATAACTACATAATGATTTTTTTTGAATACGCAAGAGGTGAGATCGAGGCCGATTCAGAACACCGCGACTTAGAGGAATGTCTTCCCACTACGCATGCCATGGAGGAGAAAGGTATGTTCAGACCTTCGAACTGCAGTTTCTTTCCATTTGAATGAACTGTAAATCACTGTTTGCGAATAATGAATAAATGTAGGTCCATGTCATGCTGTCGTGCCAACACTAATATGATATTCGAAATTCAAAAAACACACGAGTACGAAAGCATTGCAGTAGGCAACTTCAAATTTTATTATAGTTAAATATCTTTCATCTTATGCTAATGTTTTCGAAGTGGCATGTTTAATCGATAGGTGATGCAAGATGTATGCACGAACACCCAACCGTAACCGAAGTACGGAAAGACAATACAGTTCCTACCATGCGGAGGCGTTCTAGACGCCTGCGAAGGCCTGCAGCCTCGACGACGACTCCTTACACGAGGGGACGAGGGAGAATTCCCAAAAAAAGGTAATTCTCCGTAACATTTAAGAAATAATTTGAACTCAAGTTGTTTGACGTTGATGAAAAGAATGACATTATATGTAGTAACAAAATTAAGGTTGGTTTTATTAAGTGTGAAAATTATCTTGGATTGCTAGTTTTAAAATTACTTGCCAACACTTGGATCTTGTAGCGAAAACAACAAAAATTGGATGTCATACGTTTGATATTAAGTCCATCACAATCCTTGCCATTGAACATGTCCAATTTCCCCGAATTGATGGAAGCCCGAAAGCCAGCCTTCAGTTCAGAAATTGTTTTGGTTCCCGCTACCTGCAATGGCCATAAAATAGTTTTGCACATTATTGTCAAATCAAATTCATTACTAGACCATTATGGTCTATGTCTTTGAAACTTTCTAAGTTGGAATAGTCAAATTAAAGGTAAGAGGGATCCTATTGGGGGTTTGAACAAATACAAAACTATACAGGCATTCGTTGGAGGCCGAAAATCATAATGATCCACTGGTGTTTCTAAAAACATCATCATATATAAATATTAGAGCTCGATTAGATTTAGCTCTCCCACAAAATTAATAAGCCAACATGTGAGGATAGAAAATTGATAATGTCATCCCATATTTGCAGTAAAAATGAATAGCTCCTATTTTTAATCATATTCATACTGGAAGACAGTTCTGAATGGGAAAATGTAAAATTCATTTATTCATTTTAGCATCTTTGGTTGCTGGGGTCTCAACCTAGTATTAGTGGGATTGGAGTGAATTTATGTGACATGACTATGATGTTTGAGCTTCACATAATAAAAAATGATGTCCAAATATGCATCTAAGATACTGGGGCCTCAACCTATTATTGTCTTGATGTTTATAGCAATGAAATATAGCTTCCTGTAAATAAGGTCGTACAAGGAACGGGTGAGTAGTAACACAATGAAGGTTGATTTTATGAAGTGTTACAAGTCGTTGATTGCAGATGTACTGTGTTATAGTGCTACTATTACCTTGTTGCATATATGAACCACTAAATTATATGGCCAGTATACAATGTTATATTGTGAAAACGAATGTGATCCGGGATCCATATACTTAGACCCTTGTACTAGTATTCATGTATAGCATGTTGTTGCTTGTGTTTCATCCTCTGTTGATTTATTACAAAGTACAGCATCGAGTTGGTGATTGTTTAATGTTAACAATTTGATTTCCAATAGATTTTCATTTCAGGTAACATCAAAACACGTGCACATCATGGAAGTGGGTATTTTTTGTTCGTATTTAGGCTGGTTTCGGAGTCGAAGACTTCAATTTTGATTTCCCATCGTTCGATGCCAAAATATGACAACCATGCAAATGACATATCAATAGTCACCATTGCGTCAATTATTTTTTGATATTTTCCAACTTCCAATAGTGTACGAAAACTTAGTTTGACATACCTGGTTAGGTCATTGGACAATTTGATATGTTTAAAACTATTTGTTGCACGTACTATGTTCCTGGGTTCTTATCCTGCCTAAATGAGGAAATGTAAAATTGCAATTTACATTTCCTGAATTGTTTTGTAATTAAACTCTAACGGTACAACAGTTAGTGCGTATGTAGAAAAACTTTTAACCATGTATGGGAATTTGTTGCCTACAATTGAGTATGAGACGTTCTTTGCTTATATTATGTAGACCGTGCGATTTGTCATTGGCCGACAGAGAGAAACTGTCGGGCACGTCAGATGAAATGTCGGGATGTGATGCGGTTTAATGTGCATGCATCCGTGTTTTGGTTATGAATGTGTACATGTTTTGTTATATGTGAATTCAATATTTATAGGTGTCATATATATATTTTCCCTATACGGATTGAAGAAATGTGAAATACAGTTGGAATAAATGTTGTGTTTGCGAAACAAGTGAAATGCAACACATGCGAAAAAAAGTAAACCACATGAATACAACAATGATTTACACTTGTGTTGCAGTTCGATTACGAATCGATGAAATTTGAATAAAAATTTAAATATAGTATGATCATGATGACATGTTGTAATGACGAATGAGAAACTGACCGATAATTTATAACAACAATATAAAATTATTTGTAAACTGGCGGGTTCGACAATTTAAGTGTTGGGATGTTACAAAGCGAACAACATGGGAATTCATACTTTGTATGTAAACACAACGCCAATAACAACTACAAATGAAAAAAAAAAATTCATAATATAACATCAAATTGTACACGCACATGGTGGCATCGAATAAATAGATTCAATATACATGTCGACAAGAAGACTGTTCACTGTGTTGATAAGGGGTTTGAACATGTGCTTCGATTATGACCAATTCCACCACAACGAGTGCATTTCCTGAGTCGTGTGGTGAACTCGAATCTGGATCACTTACGTCTTATGGGCGGTCTACCTAGAGGACGACGTACAACTGACGACAAAATAGGAGTACCTGTAATATCGTTTGGAACAACCCAGTCGACTTTCCGTCCAACAAGATATATAGCTTCGCTATAGGTACCCCTTCCGTATTCTAATGTGTAATACGGAGAGCATAGATCATACAATGATCTATCTCCCTGGCAAGCAGCACGAGTTGCATGAATACATGGCAAACGATTTAGTTGGAACTCACGACAGGTGCACGTGTTGTTCGAGAAGTCTACAATGTCTGTGTCGTTGGAGATCCCAACTTGTGTTAAGTTGTCGGTCAAGGCATAAGCTCGAAGTCGAGTACCAACTTCAAATGTAGTTCGTAACTCGCTCTCCAAACTCGTTGTTAACAAGGTAC
Organism: Osmanthus fragrans; assembly: GCA_019395295.1. NCBI lineage: Eukaryota > Viridiplantae > Streptophyta > Magnoliopsida > Lamiales > Oleaceae > Osmanthus > Osmanthus fragrans. Next base: position 17,108,424 of record CM033347.1, on the reverse strand, counting down.
TGCACGTGATTGCATTGCATCGACGTTCATAAAATCACTTCTACATAGTACTTCGAGTGTGCTCGACCAAATACGTGATTGGTAAAAAACGTGTTTGTCGCAACATTGAGTTAAGAGATTCCGCATTGTTGTTTGTCATAATATTATACCGTTGACCAACGAAAAGTGCTCGGGACCATAATGAAAAACCTGCTCGCTCCAAGTACCCGTACGGTCGTACGCTTACCCTACGAAGCTGTCCTATAAGTCTTTCGAACTCCTCCACCCGATAAGTTGTAGCTGCTCGTTTGAATAGAAATATTGAACTGACATTGTTGTACCGCTGTATTAAATTCTTTTCCATATGCCATGTACAAAGCTCATTGTGAGACAATGGAAATAGATGGCTTTTTCACTACTATTTTTCCTATCCGACACAAACACGAGTTCATCTGAATCGCCTATAAGATATTTCAAGTTTGACAAAAACCAATTCCACGAAGCTTTTGTTTCCACATCCACGATCCCCCATGCCAAGGGAAATATCTGTTTGTTTGCATCTTAGGCAGTTGCTAGTAAAAGTGTACCTTTGTATGAACCTTTCAGGTGATTACCATCAACACAAATAACGCGCCTCAAGTACTGCATGTAGGCACGAATGCTTGCACCAAATGCGAGAAAGAAATAATGAAACCTATTACGAGAATCAATTTCGATGTGGGTTACCGTTCCCGGGTTACTCTATCTTAGGACATGGTAGTACGAAGCTAGTTTGTACCATACAGCTTCAGTAAAGCGGCCAACTTCCCCCTATGTGCTTTGTTGTAACTGATTTTGACGCCGAACTCACATTCTATGTCACGTGAAATAGCGGTAGGATCGTACTTCACCTATGGATTGTCCACCTTTCCCAAAACTAGTTCAACAATTATAGAACTAGTGGCATGTCGGTGTGCATTACGACGAATGTCCATCGAACAAGTGTCTTGGTTGTTGAATGTACATATCTTGAAGATTGCAGACTGCTTCACAGACGAAGACCTTAGCATCCACTTGCAATTCTCGTCCGCGGATACAACGGTTAACATTTTCTTGCTTGACCTGCTTACTTGAAACTGGAATTTGTCTTTCAATGCGAGTACACGAATTGTCAAGTACAACTCTTTCTTGCTGAAGAATATTTGCCCATCCGCGATATCCGATGTATTCACAGTTGTCATCTATTCATGTCTATCTGAATTCCCACAATTTGTTAACTTTGGCTCGTGAACTTCATTAAGGTTAGCAACTTCAGAACCATGTACCATGTTGTCCAAATTCTCATGTAATGGTGTATCTCCAATATCAAAAAATGGCTAGTCGGTTGCATCGTAGTTTGAGACCCTATGCTGATGATTGAGGTCCTCATGTTGTTCGGAATGGTGAACATCCGCTACCCTAAATGAACGATTCGGTGAATTGGTATTCCTCCCCATGGCAACTGTTGGGGCTTCGTTTTCCATAACTGTAACGCATATAGCAGTTTTATTATGAATTGATACATACCAATTTAATTCTTCATCTTTGCATATTTTCGCCGACGGCATGTTCATTTTCGGGACTTTGAACTTCAACTCTATTTGAATGTTGGGATCAATAATACCAAGTTTTTCCTTCAACCGTAAAACAAGATCATCTATAATAATACATGTTGGCACTAAAACAGACGTAGTTTTATCCCCTCTCCACTTCCATTCGTCGTCTATGTGAACAAACTTTCCTCAATAAGACACGATGAATCTCAAATTATTACTCATGCCTAAAAAACGGATTGCAACTGTAAGAAGTCTGCACAACCAATATATCGACATTTAATACCTTCAAAGTGGAACTTGCGAACGCTAAAATCCAAATTCGAGCAACACAACTTATCAAATTATGAACAGTTTTGAAGTGTCAAATTCGACAGTTTAATTGTTTGTCTCGTCAGTTTCTAAATCTCAATTTCGACAGTTTACATGTCTACCCCGACGATTTGAAATGAACTATTATTCTGTAATGTAGGAACTGACGGGAATGGTTGAAAACATGTATTTGGTTTTTGGAAAGCAATTAATGAAGACATTAATGGTGATAATCATTTCGGGAATTTAATTCACAACTACAACATTCCAACATGAATCCACATAAATAAGTCAATACTTCATTAAACATGAAATTATTCCCAGTTTGAAATCATTCCAACATGGTTCCAAATTTTTTAAATTTAGAGTGTGTTTGATAGGCATTATTTGGGAAAATTGAATTTTGAAATAGTGATATGATGGGAAATGTGTGGTTGAAAAAGAAGGAAAAGTTATTGATGTGATGGAAAATATTATTTTATTGAAGAATGTGTGGTTGAAAATGAGTAGAAGAATGAGAATGAAAATTAAAATGGGAATCAAACAGGGCCTTATATGTCCATGTTGTATTTAATCCTTACAAATAATAAACTATAAGAATCCAAGTATAAAAATTTTGTAATATCTCAGCTTTGAAAATGGATGTTGAATCTTTGTGTAATGTGTTTTTGTTAGAGAAATGAAGAAGATATGTGAGGAGTTAGAAAGTTTTTTTTAATGGAATAGGCTAGTGTTAATGAAGAAGATGGGTGAGGATTTAGGAAACTTGTTTGTTTATGTTATTTCTTCCAATTTTTTATTTTTATTTTTTTAAAAATGAGATATTTCTCAATATAATATGCATATAAAATGTAGATATTTAATCATCACATCAACCCCATTAATGATATTCAAATTATGTAATAAATGTTAAAAAAATGTGTCCAAGGTTACTTATGACATTTCACAACAAAAAAGTGATATTTTTGAATAAATTTAGTGCAAATGAAAACTTTTGGTGAATTTTCATTTTTTGTGACATTTTTGAAAATTCCCCTTGAAAAAATTGGAAAGCATGGGGCCAAAACCCTTTTGGTAGAAAATGACATTGAAACATTGTTGAAACTGTACTTTAAAATATCTTGAAATTTGATTGACATTGATGATTCATTTAACGTAAATTTCAACTTCATTTACATTTACATTTAACGTAAAATTCACTTCATTTACATTTCATAATCATTTCCATTTGTATTTCCATTTACACTTACATTTGCATTTTTTCTAGAGACGTTCTCTGCCTCTTTCTCTGCAGCAGAATAGCAGAAAGAAAACATTATTTTTTGTTCTCTCGATCTTTCTTCTCCCTCTATAGACATATGCATATCTCTATTTTCTAGTAATATAACCTTTTTTCTTCTGCTTGAGCTATTTTAGTTTTTATTACTTATTTTTACTTTTTTTTTTTTTCCTTTTTACTTATCATTACAGGATGTAAAAGGCCAAAATCTTGATAATGTTCTCGATGTAATGGTGACCTAGAGGTGTCAAGATGGGAAAGGCCGCCTAGGCCGGCACGGAAGCGAACCGGCCCGTTAAACAAGTGGGCCGAATCACGGGCCTAAATTATTCTTAACCAGTCCGGGCTGGTTTTTGAAAAGCGGGTCAGTGGTTAAAAAAAATAATTTGAAACGGGTTGTAGGCGCGCCTGCAGCGTCGTACGGTCAGTGACCGTTCGAATTTTATTTTTTGTTTTTCGTTTGAAAAGTACTAACGGTCACTATTTTTTCTTATAAATTGTGTATTTTTTTTGCTTTCATTTCATCTTGTGATTCTTGTGCAAAAAAATTTCATTCTCTTACAATTTATAAGTTTGAAATCTCTATTTTTTCATTCTCTTAATATTTTCAGCAAGTATTTTTAATATTTAGTATTTTGTGTTTTCTTTTCATCTTATTATTTCAAATTTTTTTGTTAAAGTGTTATGGATTCTCACGAGTTTTCTTCAATAAATGTCAATTTGCATGATAGTTGTTCTCCAATAAATTTAGAAGATGATAATGATCCAAATATTGGATATTCTCAATAGCGAAAGAATAAAAAGCTGACATCTGATGTTTGAGACATTTATATAGTAGATGAACCTAACAAAAAACCAATATGCACTATTTGTAGAAAGGCTTGTGCATGGGTTAAAGGTCAAGGCACGGGCACATTGCGAAAAAATAGAGATAAACACATGAATGAAAGAGGGCATTTAGATACTAAACAAGCTCAAATTACTTTTTACTAATACTAGTGGATCAGTTACTTTTTCTAATTTTTCTTATTCGCATGATCGAATGAGAGTAGGAATGTCTGATTTTTTGGCAGCAAGGGAGATGCCTTTTACTTTCGCGGAAGATCAATACTTCGAGGCGTTTATGCAAAAGTATGTTCAACCCGCTTATTGAACTGTAAGCAGAAATACTGCTCGCTCAAATATCTTGAAATTATTTCATACAAGGGCTGAAAATTTAAAAAGTGAATTTAAAAACTTTGATGGAGTTATGTCTTTTACATCTGATTGTTGGCTAGACGTAATCACAATGGTTATGCATGTGTCACTGCACATATTATTGATAATAATTGGTTACTTCACAAAAGAATTATTGCTTTTCGCTTACTTGATTATCCACATAATGGAATAAATTTGTGTGAGAATTTATTACAAGTTTTTAATGAATTTAATGAATTGAGCAAATTATTTAGCATTAGTTTTGATAATGCTAGTGCAAATACTACATGTATTGAACTTTGAAAAGGACACTTAATTCCTCATTTGATTCTAAATTATTTCATATGAGGTGTGTTTGTTTAATATATAATTTAGTAGTGTAAGATGGTTTAAAATTAATTACACTACAAATACATAAAATTAGAGAAGCTATTAACTACATTTCTTGTTCAGATTCTAGACAACAAGAATTTGGAAAAATTTGTAAAAATCTTGGATTGAGGAGAAGAAAATTTATTGATGATATTCCAAATAGGTGGAATTCAACATTTCTTATGCTAAAATTATGTATTGGTTATACAGATACTATTAATGCTTTCGTTAATTCCAAACAATAGCAATTTCGTATAGATGATTTTGATTGAAAAATTGCATTTATAGTCATGAATTTTTTGAAACCATTTTATAAGGCAACAAAAACTAGTTTCGGAGTTCATTATCCAACAAGTAATCTTGTGCTTTTACAATTTGTACAAATTGCTAATCAATTTCAAGTTATAAATACGATCCATTTTTCTATGATATTATTTGTACAATGGAGGACAAGTTTCGAAAATATTCCAATGATTTTTTCAATTGCAGCTGTAATGGATCCTCGTATTAAATATTTTGGAGTTCAGTGTGCTATGGACTAATTTTCTGAAACTTTATCTTTCAATATAACTATTACAAATCGGGAAATAGAATTTTTTATTAATGAAATGCATAATAGTTATTTTATGAAATATGGTAATAATGAAAATGTTCCTTCTAGTACGAGTTCTGCTACAACTTCTAACGGTAAAAGTTCTTTCTTTTATCTAATAGCCAAGAAACGCAATGTGTCTTTTACTTCATCTACTAGTTGATGTGATCCCGGTTGGGGAATCGCATGGAACTCGCGGAATGAATTCGAAAACGTTGGGAAAGCCCAGATTCAGGTTTGTAGACGATAGGATCTTGACCCGAGCCTCACGACTCAAGAACTTAAGGTATATTAACCTTAAACCCGTTGAAGTGCAGAAACTAGAACCCCGATTTGCGAACGCCACAAAGGTAGTCCAATCCTTTGATAAGTTCTGGTTTGAACGCCACAAATATTAACACGAAATATTTGATAAGTTCATTTTTTCATGGAAGATCCATTGGAGAGAAAACTCAACTTTTATTATTATCAAAACTTAACTTACAATGAAATAGAATTCCTATTTATATGGAAACTATGGAAAACCCTAAAAGCACAAAATATCAAGAGTCCAAAAATACTAAAACTTGCCAAAATAAGAAATATAATGACATATGGAAATTCGCGAAAAATATAAAAATCCGTCTCAGAATTTGCCTATGCGGCCGCATAGTTAAAACATATGCGTTCGCATAGAAGGAAACTTCGCTTCTGGGAGAGCTTCTGTTGATGCCATGCGGCCGCATGGCATTACATCTGTGCGGTCGCATAGATGCTCATTTTCCTTCCGCCTTCGATCGCTTCTAACATGTTGATCCCCTTCGATTCGGACCTCAACCCCTTCACCAAACTTGTACCTTGGCTTGTCAACTTCAACCTCTTGGACTCCAAAACTCGACCAAGTGCTTGCCTATCCCGTATCACATCATCCCCTCTCTCTTCGAAAGGATTCGTCCTCGAATCCATGCCTTGCGATCGCGTAGGGGATAACCAACCTGCCATCTAGCTCATCACTGTACCACCTGGATCAAATGGAAAATTCTTCACTCCATGACATAAGATCAATACACGGTACCCACCCTTCTCGCAGTTATGATTGTATTGCAGCACAAACTTAATCACCCATTGTTGTTGCATGAACTCCCACATACAATGTACAGCCTGAAGAAAAGACTTAAGCAAAACACAGTTGAAACTGTTAGTTCCAAAAACAAAATATGGATCTTCGTACTCATGATGTATCGTCTCCACCACATCATGCTTAACGATGAAATTTTGCTCTGCACTCTCCACAATATTTTCAACCATTTGTTCAACACACTCTTCTAGTTTCTCACCCTCATACTGAACAACCTCATCTATTTTCTCCTCAATGTTAACTGCATTTTTCAATTCATCATCCTCCATCTCAACCTTCCTATCTCTAGGTCCCTCGTGCAATTCAACCACGTTGCTCTCTTTCAATATGGTCATCTCACTCTCTTGTTTTTCCCTTTCCACTTCACCCCTCACCTTACATTGGTCTGCATGAGACTGTGCTAGTGTCAAACCCACCAGAGTGATGTATTTCTCATCCTGAAGAAACCTATACGTATTCCTCCCCATATCATACACTGCCTTCCTCTCATGTCTCCAAGGTTTCCCAAACAAAATATGAAAGGATTTTAATGGGACTACATCACACCACACCTTATCACTATATCCCCCAATGGTGACAGTCACTAAAGCCTGTTTGGTCACATTTACCTTCCCACACTCCTTCAACCAAGTCAACCGATAAGGCCTAGGATGTTGTTTTAACGGTAATCCCAATTTTCCCACCATAGTGATACTGACCAAATTAAATATATGCTCCTTATCAATGGCCAAACTGCACACCGTCACCCACAAAGCACCGGGTTTGAAAAACAAATCCCCAATCATAATTCATTCTTAATGTAGGCGTAATAAAAAAAAACTCAAGAAAAGAATTGGATGAGTGAAAATTTAATTCAAGAAAGTGGTTCTTGAATTTAGATTGGATTGAACACAATGGATTTTGGAATAAGGATAGATGATAGAATATTGGACAATTTTCAAAAAGTTAAAAAAATAAAAAAAATAAATTTTTTTTTTTTTTTTAAAATTCCGGACGTGAACAGTACGGACGTGAACAGTATTTTTTTTTTTTTTTTTTTTTTTTTTTTTTTTTTTTTTTTACAAAACTCGAAAATTTGACTACGAGAAAGACAAAGAAAACGGAAGTTGATTTGGACTCAAATTGAGCACAAAAACAACTTTTGACTCTTTTTTTTTGAATTTTTTGGATTTAAGACTCAAAATAATTACTGGACACATGAACACGAAGAACACAAAAAGACTCAAAACAAAAAAATAAAAGATATAACCTGAATCTAGAACCAGCTCTGATACCACTTGATGTGATCCCGGTTGGGGAATCGCATGGAACTCGCGGAATGAATTCGAAAACGTTGGGAAAGCCCAGATTCAGGTTTGTAGACGATAGGATCTTGACCCGAGCCTCACGACTCAAGAACTTAAGGTATATTAACCTTAAACCCGTTGAAGTGCAGAAACTAGAACCCCGATTTGCGAACGCCACAAAGGTAGTCCAATCCTTTGATAAGTTCTGGTTTGAACGCCACAAATATTAACACGAAATATTTGATAAGTTCATTTTTTCATGGAAGATCCATTGGAGAGAAAACTCAACTTTTATTATTATCAAAACTTAACTTACAATGAAATAGAATTCCTATTTATATGGAAACTATGGAAAACCCTAAAAGCACAAAATATCAAGAGTCCAAAAATACTAAAACTTGCCAAAATAAGAAATATAATGACATATGGAAATTCGCGAAAAATATAAAAATCCGTCTCAGAATTTGCCTATGCGGCCGCATAGTTAAAACATATGCGTTCGCATAGAAGGAAACTTCGCTTCTGGGAGAGCTTCTGTTGATGCCATGCGGCCGCATGGCATTACATCTGTGCGGTCGCATAGATGCTCATTTTCCTTCCGCCTTCGATCGCTTCTAACATGTTGATCCCCTTCGATTCGGACCTCAACCCCTTCACCAAACTTGTACCTTGGCTTGTCAACTTCAACCTCTTGGACTCCAAAACTCGACCAAGTGTTTGCCTATCCCGTATCACATCACTAGTTCATTTTCAAATGAGAATGTTACACCTGCTGAATTAAAAAGATATTATCAATTTGATCACTACAGTTTAATTCCACAAGATGAGATTGACACCTTAGATATTTTACAATAGTGGAAGTTAAATGAACGGTCATATCCAATATTATCAAAAATGGCTCGAGATCTACTAACATTTTCAGTCTCAACAGTGGCATCAAAGTCTGGTTTTAGTATAGGTAACAGGGTGCTAGATGAAAGAAGATCAAGACTTAAAAAAGATATTTTAGAAGTTCTCATTTGCGTGAAAGACTGGATATTTGCAGATAGAAGAATGCAAGATAGAGTTGTTGACGATATTGCTCAAGACTTTGAAAATCTTACCATAGATGAATAAAATTTGATTTGTAATGATGAAATTATAGTTAAGTAGGTGTCAACCTAGTTGGGATGTACTTTAACTATAAATTTATAAATAGTTAAAAACTGTTTAATTTGTCAAGTTAGGCAAAATATTGTTCGAAAAATTGTAAGTTTTTATGTTATTGATATAAAATTTATCGAAAAATAAATCAATGTAAAATTTATATTTATGTAACTTTTATCGATCTTCACTCTAATTATAAAATTTATTTTTTAAGTGACAATCTTTGAGGGAAAAGAAAACGACCCGACCCGTACTGGCTGACCCAATGACCCGGCCCATGCGGGCTTTGCGGTCCAAGCCAGGACACTTATTTTTTTGCTGTCCGGCCGACTCGGCAAGTAAAAGCCCGCATACGCGGGCTTTTTTTAAAACGAGCTATGCACGGGCTTTTTAGTGTGCGGACTGGGCCATTTGACATGTCTATGGTGACCAAAGGTTGCGGTTTTCGTTGCTGTTCATTGAATTCATTGTAAGGTTATATATATATATATATATATATATATATATATATATATATATATATATATATATATATTGTCCATTTTTAGGAGCATGCGGTTAATTTGATTGATTGATTTATTTTTACTTATTTTTATTTTTTTTTCCTTATGATTGCAACATTTATTATTTTCCTTATGATTGTAGCATTTATTCTTTTCCTTATGATTGCAGCATATGTTGTTATGTTAGTGTAATATATTTTTGATTTTATGTTTATTTTTTAGGGTCAATTCAAGATTTTGATTATATCTTTTTTTTTTTTTGGTTTTGTTTTCATATTGTCTTTTATCCGATTTCTATGAAGAACTAGATGAAAATCAGAAATAGTTTTATTATGTGAATTAAATTATAATTCGATTGGCGAAATTTATAATGCCCATATTTTTTTAATTAGTTGATTAATTTTTGATTTTGAACTTTTCGATATTATAGTCTAATGGAGTGTCAAATGAATTCCATGTCTACTGGAGTGTAAAAAGAATTGCAAGTCTGCATTTAGGATTTGTGTGCTGCCTTCGGGTGGTTTTTTGGGGCCTTATTATATTAGACTGGACACAATCATTTCATTTGCCTACATTTATTAATTTGTTTTAAGTGTTTCTTGGTAGTATGCTGGAAAGTCTTGGAACTTTATGTACTTTGGTTATTGAGATGAAGATAAATTTTTGGGATACTGTTCTATGTGATACACAAAAGTTGTTACATTTATTGGTATTTGAAAGAGTTAAAACGAGTATTCATCTTAACTTGTGATGTTCTAAGTTTTGAATGTTTAGGTTTGTGAGTGTTCTCAATTGCTATGAATGATTTATTTTACATCAATGCTCTTGGGTACTTTGTGGATAAGTTGATGTTCTAACTTTAGCGAAATATTTCTACTGTTTTTTCTGTAAGTATTATGCCCTAGGTCCAATCAACTTTAGACATAAGTACTTTTGATATATATTTAATGCATTTATTATGACAAGATCTATTATATTAAATAATAGAGTCCGTAGATTCAAATCTCGGTAATTTGTTAATTACAAGGAGTTGTGATTGTGAGATACAAATTACATATGATTGAATCTTAAATCATCTGTGGTCGTAAGTAATAACGAGATATGGATATCTTTATTACGGATAGACCACCACGTGTGGCATTCCTTACTTGTAAAATAAGTAGCTGATCTCACAAGCTAAAGTGTAGTGACACTTAAATGAACACGTGAATGTTTTGTTATAGAACAAAACATTGGAGGTCCGCCGAGAGATGCCACATGGATAACTATTTGAGTGTCAGTGGTTAATCTCTAACGTTCGGTAGTGGAATTGATCATTCGACTTGAGTTCATCATAGTACCTTATGTGGGGACGGTCATGCTTTGGTGATGCTGGAAGTTGCTCTGTCAAGGGCCGCTAATACGACATCGTTCGGGTATGTCAAGAATCATATGAAGGTTGTGAATGATCAATAGAGGATTCGTCGCTCTTAGATAGTAAGAATTTATGATCTACATTTCATCCAGTTAAGTTGATAACGAAATCCTTGGTCAAGGTGTACCTATAAGTCGAAAAGAAGTTTTCGACTTACATTGACTTAATAAGTGGAATGAAAGATATGATCGATAATCGAGATTGACACAATGGAGTGATACTGATTGTGAAATGTGTTTGTAAGAAGCTTCTTAATATCAAATGTCAATAACATTGCATGAACTATTTGTTACAATTTTAACATTGTGCGATCCACATGATCCCAAAAAATTATGAAATAATTTTAAGCAATATATGATAGAGGACTATGTACAAAAAGGTATGAATGCAAAAGCAGCTGAATTAAAGGTCTTAAATGTTTTAAATGAAATATTACAACTTTCGGGTAAAACTGTGAATGATTACCAAATTGTCCAATATCATATTTTGTTAGAAGAAAACTATCATCTCGCAAAAAGTATTGCTGATGTTACAGATAGTAGTTTTAGATGAAGATTTGTTAAGTGAAACAAAGTTAAATTTAGAACAAAAGAAAAGCATATAATATGATTCTAAATGATGTCTTCAAAAAAAAAAAACAATGGAGTATATTTTATTGATGGTCAAGGAGGAACGGAAAAAAATCTTTTCATATCGCTCGTTATTTGCATCTGTAAGATCTAAATGAATTGTAGCTTTAGCTACAACATCTTCTGGGGCAGCAGCAGAATTACTTCCTGGAGGTAGAACTGCCCACTCAAGATTTAAGCTCTCACTTCAGGTTAGTAGTAAATTATCTACTTCAGTTAGTAAACAATCATCTTTAGCTCAATTATTTAGAATGACACAGTTAATAATATGGGATGAAACTCTTATGCTAAATAAAACGGTTATTAAATCGTTGAATGAAATGTTACAAGATATAATATAAATTAAATTTCTATTTGGAGGAAAAGTGGTAGTACTGGGAGGTGACTTCCGTCAAATACTACCTTTCGTTCCCAAAGGTAAAAAAGAAGAAGATATTATTGATGCAACATTTGTTAATCCATATTTATGGCCATTTATTAAAAAAAAATCAAATTAGTTGAAAATATGAGAGCTCAATTAGATTTGCCTTATTCTGAATATTTACTACGAATTGGAAATGTGATTGAGCTTTTACATCCATGCAATATGATTAAACTTCCAAATGAAATGGTTATTGCTCATGATGATGAACCACTTCCGTAAGCAAATTGAAAGATGTGTTTCCTGAATTAAATAATTACCCAAATAATATTGAAACTATGATTAATAGAATTATATTAAGTCCAAAAAATGAGAATATTGATTTTATAAATGCTATGTTAATAGAATAGTTCCCCGGTGATTTTATTAAATATTATATTTTGATTAACCAATAAATATTAATGCACACTCATTTGATGATGATTTCTTCAATACATTAACCCTAATGGTATTCCACCGCATGAATTAATTTTGAAAAAAATTGCCCTATTATTTTATTGAGAAACATAAATCTATCTGAAGGGTTGTGTGATGGAACTAGGCTTATTTGTAAAAGATTTGATTGGAACATAATTGATGCTGAAATTGCCGTTGGACAATATAAAAACAAAAGAGTTTTTCTACCCCGTATACCATTTGTGCCTTTCGAAAATGATATGAGTCCAATTTGATTCAAAAGAACTCAATTCCTAGTCCGTGTATGCTTTTCTATGACTATAAATAAAGTTCAACGTCAAACTCTTGATTTTGTTGGATTGTATTTACCTGAACCGGTATTTTCATATGGACAACTTTATGTCGCATTATCAAGAGCAAAAAGTAGTAAATGTATTAGAGTTCTTATGGAACCAAATGAAAAAAAATACATTACACATGTAAGAGGAATGTTGTATATAATGAGGTTTTATCTGTAGTTTCTTCCATATGAACAGTAATGTATATTACACTTTCATGCAAATGCATATCACAAAAAAATTATAAATTTTTATTGGTAGCATTTGTAGGTATTGCTGTTGATGTTTGTCTAAAACGAAAAATTTCAAACACAAATGCAGATTCAACTATCCAAGACATTGTTCTTGTCAATGAAAGTTAAGTATACATCAAGTTAAACTTACAAACACAGACCAATAGTTTCCCAATTATCAAAATTCTAATTCATTTTTTATAACTTCATATGCATGTTGCAAGCAATTATATTAACTATCTGGGACAATTTTATAGACCATAAGGAGCTGAGATCATTGACTGCCTTATGAAAAAACCAATGATTGTTGGTAACCATTTAAATGTGACATCATTTAAAGGTAAATGAACTCAGAATTTAATCGTCACTTTTAACGAACCATGTGCTACAAATAAATTTAATGTGCCTACATGACTGTAATATATTCAATAGGAATATCATTGTCCACAAAAGCAAACAGTTCAATCTTCATAAATCGAAAGTTCGAAAAACTTGCTGAACTGAGAAAATGGTTAGTGCACTTTTTTTGTTATTCATAATTTTTTAAAAAAAATTCCAGTACTCATTTTCCATGACATTGTTGTATTTGATTGTTTACATTTTTTTCACTCATACATGCTATTTACGGACTGAAAGAAACAAGGAAATGTTGACTAAGATGATAACTTAAAAAACATATGATTTACTGAATACTTTCACTATGCCACCTCCTTCGAAGAACATAATCGTCAACATCAGAGATATTTTAGAAAACACGTCAATGGTATATTAAATAATAGAATGAAAATTTTACCATAACTTTCATTAGAGTTCTTTCCAGTATAGAAAAAAATATTTTCATTAAAAAGAATGCTAACTGTCCTTGTAACTACTTAAGCGCAAACCATTTTGGATAAGTGATAAGGTAGAAATGAAGACAAGAACTCAGTCACTTTGGTATATGGCATGCGACACTTATGGTTGGATGTCTTTTGCTCAATTGAATGAAATGTATCTTTGCAATTATTGCAAGTACATATATGCAAGAGCAATTCCAAGGTAATAACCATAGATATTATGTACACAAAAATAATCGTTCATTATATAGTTGAATTTCCAATTGTGCTTAATACATTTTTTTCTCACCAAACTTACTATCAATCTCTTATTCTTTACTATGCTCTCTACAAATCAATTATTATCAATATTATTCATTCATTCTCATTTCTATACTCTCCTACATTTTATTTTGAAAACATTGAATTATAATATTGATTTTACAATATATTTTCTACATTACTACATAATCTTAATTCACTTCTCAATTTTACTTCATTTTTTCTTCTTCAACATTCAATTTCAATTATTCACAAATGGATCCACGCTCATTTGTTGAAAATTTGTTCGATGTCGGAGTCGGGAATGAAGCACATATGCCCCATAATCAATTTGGGAATGGGTTCGCCGGTTTAAATGAAGTACATATTCCAGAAAATATTGAAGATTACGATGTTTATGAAAGTAGTCATCCAATTGATTTGGATGATGTTGATGTTGATGCTAGTCATCCAATTGATTTGGAACAAGATGATGAACTTGTGTTAGAAATTCTAGATGCAAGAGTGAAGAGAAAGGTGAAGAAGCAGACAAAATGTTGGGACCATTTTAAATTGATTCAAACTGGTCGTGTGATCGATGGAATTCCAGAAACCAAAGCAGTATGTAAATACTATCAACAATGATTGGCCCATCAAAAAGGCATTGAAACCACCCACCTCAACCGTCACTACAAAACATGTGAGGCCAAACATGGTCTTCTTCCCGCTGGTCAAACGCAACTACAATTTGGTAGTCCAGGCAGCGGTGCTACTATTACGCCACTTAATACGTGGATGTATTCGGAGGAAAGAACTCGAATAGGAATGGTAAAATACATTGCCGGATCTGAGTTGCCACTAGCACAAACGGACAACCAATATTTCGTTACCTTTGTGAAAGAATGTCTTCAACCGAAGTACGTTGGGATAAGTTGAAATACTTTTCGTTCTGATACAATAGAATATTTTGAAAATGCAAAGAAAACGTTGGTTGCCGATTTAGAAAAATATGGGGGTGTGATATCTTTAACTTCGGATTTATGAGAAGAGATTAATAAAAGAAGTTGTATGGCTGCAACTGCACACTATATAGACCCACTTTGGATCATGCATAAAAAAATAATTGCTTTTAAAATTATTGAGTACTCGCACAATGCTACCAATATATTTAGTGGTATTATGAATATTATTAGAGAATATAAATGTGAGAGTAAACTTCGTTCTTTTACATTCGACAACGCTAATGTAAATAAGTCTGTTATTGAGAAAGTGCAAAGAGTACTTCAACCCGAATTCGGTGGTTATTTATTTCATATTCGATGTGTATGCCATATTTTAAATTTAATAGTACAAGACGATTTAAAATATGTTAAGGATGGAATTCTACGAATTATGAATGCACTAATTTATATCACTATTTCACCTAGTAGAAAAAAAGCATTTGAGGATTATTGTACCGAAAATGGGTTGTCCATTCAAAAACCATTATTAGTAACGTAGTGCATAGATAAAACTCCACATATTTATTATTAAAATCATGTGAAGTTTTGGAACATTTAATTACTGAATTTTATAACAGTAGGAATATTAGGGACGATGACGATAATATTTTGAATGTGTCCGATTGGGTTTTAGTTATTAAAATTAAAGATTTTTTGAAAAGTTTTTATGATGCTACAAATATTTTGTCTGGTGTTTATTATCCTACTAGTTGTATGGTCCTTCAACGTCTTTATCGAATTGTTAGGGCTTTGATAGATTTAAAGATGACCTCAATTTTAGTTCAGTTATAATTGTCATGAAATTAAAGTTTAGAAAATATTGGAAAGACTTGCCCATGTTATTTCCATTAGCATGCGTCATGGACCTCAATATAATTTATCGGGTACTAAATTTACTATTGACCGATGGCCAATAGTTTCTGCAATGGCAAAAGATCTACTAACACCTCCGGTTAACACTGTAGTTTTGGAATCTGCTTTTAGTGTAGGGTCTACGGTTCTCTCTGAGGTTGGGAGTCAACTAAAAGAAGATATTTTTGAAACATTAATGTGTGTGAATGACTGACAAGACACTCATTTTCGACTGCAAGATAAATATGCCGAAATTGCATGTTGTCAAGTAAGTGATATTTAGTTTAACCATATTCATGACGAATTTTTATTTTAATACATTTATAATTTTTTTAAAAAAATTGTACACTAACAAGTTGTTCGTGTACAATTTTTAACTCCGCCTACTCGAAATTGAACTATTGAAGTAGCCGGTCACAAGCCCGGATAAAGGGTGAGGGTTTATTTATTATTATTTTTATTATTTTAAAAGAAAAAATATTTTGAAAAATCATTTGACAATTTTTCATATATTTTTTTTAATTTTATCATTTATAAAATAATTATTTTCAATCAACATGTTTTATTCAAAACAAACTTGAAAATGAAAATATATATTAACTAAAATTATTTATAAGTAAAAAAATTAAATTATAATTACAAAAAACTTATAAGCAAGTATTATTTACAAGATAAAATCATAAAAAAATACATTATAATTAAAATTACTTATAAATTATAACTTATAAGTTATAAGTAAAAAAATACTTTATCAAAAAAAATTGTTTACAAAATAAAAATACTTATAAAATAAAAATTTATCGAAAATATATTTTTAAAAAATATTTAGAAAGAAAACGTGTATATAAAAAATAAAAAAAATTTAAAAATTTAAAAACAAAAAAAGGCAAGCTCACGAGCCGAGCTTGTGAGTTCGGCTCGTCCCGGCCCATGAGCCACGAGCCACGAGCTCGTAGGTCGAGCCGAGCTCACCTTTTTTTAAACGAGTCGAGCTCGGCTCGACTCATTACCCACGAGCTCGTTGGACAAACGAGCTCGAGTACGAGCCGAGCCGACTCGACTCGACCATTGCCACCACTAGATGTGGCTGAAAAATTCTTGCACCTTCCAGCTGAGAAAATAATGAAAGATAGTATAATGGTAAAGTTTCTACGTATCATTTATTACATTCACCGGATTTCCTTGCTTATATAACTTGATAATATTTTGTTTAATCTCTTATACAGCCAGATCATGTCATTGATTCTCATTAGTCCAACTACACAGGTGAAGACCACTACATTTACATGAAAGTAGGAAACCCCGATCCAAAGACTAATCAACCGAGGTTCGATGTGGTATATATTCTTGATAACAATAGTGGACTTGAAGAAGTAGCTCCAGTAGTGTCTTTGTATGACGCGAATAACAGAACATTTTTCAATTACGCGATTCTTCTAATAGTATTCAACACTTCTCATCTACTGCACGAAAAAAATCTGGTCTTTGAAACAGAAATTATTGAGCAACCAAAAAAACAAAAGATGGTATCGCCCGACGATCCTAAAGATGAAAGGAATGCAATTCATCAATTTTACAACATCATCACTGCGACAACAAAGTAATTGTCACATACCTTGAACAGTTCAAGTAGCGAATAGGTTATTTTTGTTTCTCGCTAAATACAAATGTTGGGAATCATTTGGCAAATATTGTATTAGCATCATGGACAAATGAGCAACCAAGAAGTTGTTTTTTGAAGTTGCTTTGACCAAAGGACTCTTTTGTGTAGGACTATATTACAACTCATGCATGACATGGATTATATTTTAATTTTGGAAACTGCATTTGTATGTTGAGCATGATTAGTTTATTATAATAATGTATATAAAGTAATGAAATGTATGAAATCTATTTCTTCAAATCTTGTTTCTAATTCATATTTATTTACCCACTATTTTATTTCATCACAGGGAGATCCTATTTCATAATATATAGATGTACAATTTCACTTACATGTTCATTAACAAATTTGTTTTACAAGTAGATATTGATTCATTAGACGGAATATTAAGAGAATTATAACAATTATCGTGCAACGCACGATTCACAACTAGTATTAAAAAAAATGTAAAAAGCACCGTCCAAAGAAGATTTATCAAGAAAGGTAGTTTTCAATTTGAATTTTCATAGACAAAATTTAAAGATTATATAAAGATTAAGAAACAAAGAAATTTAGTGAAATTAAACAAAAAAGGAGAGAGAGGAAATTAGGTCCATTACTCGAACAAATTAGATTAATACACTTTAATCAAAGTAAAGCCTCTAATAACCGTAAATTACCCCCAAAATCCCAAAAGCACCAAACCAATAGATTTCAATGAGAAATCCCCAAATTGTCCCAAAACCACAATTCTGTCGTTCTTGATAGGCGGGTAGAGGCCTGGAGACTGTTCAGATGGTGGATGGTGGCGTGTATGGTTGATAGCTAGTGGATACGGTGGTCAGGAATTGGCAGAGGAGCCAATGGCATGGACTGGATGGTAGAGAAGAGGTGGTAAAGGAACAGAATATTGGTGGCTACCATGGCTAGCAACAGAAGCAAATTTAGACAAATTGTGAAAAACCATATTCAAGATTTTTGCTATTTTTCACGAGGAATTTCTTCAGTTTATGCAGATGCTCTTTCAACTTGCACACACCACAATGTGAGTGTGTGACTTTGGTGGCATACAACTATCAATAAATATGTTTGGTGGATTAAGTATAATATTGACTGGATGTGATGAAATGGTTTTGGGTAGTTGTGTGGCTGGTCCACTAATTGCCGCTTCCTCCATTCAGGTTTGTCAATTCTGAAAGACTACTTTCTTACTCCATCTACCTACTTCATATAATGTTCTTGTAAATACTTGATGTCTGTGTTTGACATTGTATCTTTGATTGCAGATGATAATGCCTGTTTTAAGGCTTATGACTGTTGAAAAAAAAAAAAATCAACCAACTCTATGGATCTTTCATTTACACTGCAAGTGAGCGTAGGTGGTACAATTGGTTCCAGTACCACACCGTCGAATGTGGCTTTTAGTGAATTCTCTGGTGTCTTGCAAATCCACTACCTGGTAACAAGTATATCCTACAAAGCACGTTTGGCATGGCTGCCAATTGATGTTTTCATGAAAATTATAATATGTGAACTCGGTATTCTTATTATCATTGTAAAGACCATAGGACACTTTCTACGACTACAATACTTTATGAAACCACCTACCAGAGTTAGAAATTCAATTCACATGGCGATTTAGTATGTGTTACTGTCCATTGTAGTAGTTTTATCTTATGATGACATGACTTGTGTACTAAAATTGATGATCAAGCTTTTTGTTGCCATGAACTCGTTAGTTGAGTTGAGAATGCTCGAGTTGGAGTTCCAGGTGTTATGTTTTAGTTATGAAGATCGAAGTTCTTCTTGTTGCTATGGACTCCTGACTTTAGCTCACAAGGCTATGCATTTTAATGGTTACCATACTATGACAGGTTAAAGTTTTGCTCAAGATGTTGGACATGTTTAGTCCAATTCTCAATGCTAGTATAGAAAGATGATAGGTACCTCTTGTTTGCTTGGAGATATGCAAGACAAAAAAGTTTAAAGATGAATTGCAATATTTATATTTGTGACACATATATCTATGATTAGGAATTATCAAAACAAATGCAGTAAGCAAAAACTTCCAATTACCATAGTGAATTATGCTTTGTGTTTGTCACTTTTTTGAAATTTTTATCACTGTTTTGAGTGATAAACATCACTTCCAAAAAACTTTTTATATGATTAATGGGATAGCTAAGTTAGTAGATGACAGTGGTAGTGAATTGACTTAAAGATGCTTGACATTTTGATTGATGTTTTGATGATGAACTGATTTAAAGATGTTTGGTGGTGAACGAAAAAAAGTAGGGAGGCAGTGGTTGTGTCACTTTTTTTTTTTTTATTACTGTTTCTTTATTGAACCGATTCCAATTTTTAATTGATTTTTTGTTACTTTTCTTTGAATTTTGGTCACTTTTTTGAGTGTTTATTAATTTTAGGAATTTCTGTCACTCTTTATTTAGTATTTGTAACTTTTTTTTAGTGCTTGTCACTTTTTTCTAGAGCTTTTTGAGTGACAAGCATCACTTTTTTTTTTTTTTTAATAATAATAGTGATATTGTATGTTATTGTTTAATAAAAAAGTGACACTTAATTTTACACAATTTTTTACTTCGAAAATACTTTTCATATGATTTTTCAAAAGACTCTTAATTTTATGGATATTTTTGTAAATTGCCCAAAAAATAATATGTCAGACTCGGGAGACCATGAGCCCATTCTATGAGCCAACTGGCGAGCTCATGAAGCCCATAGGTCTATGTAATCCACTGGGGTTGCAGCCCCAGATTAGATGGCATTAGATGATCGGTTAGATGAAAAGTGAAATTAAATGACTTATTTAATCTTACTTATCATTTAAAGTCACATTAACGCCACCTAAATTGAGATTGTAATTCTAGTTGGGGTTAAATAACATTACTCTAAATCTATTGGATGGACTTGCTTTTTTGTGTCCTAATATATATATATATATATATATATATATATATATATATTTTTTTTTTTTTAAATTCTCATACTCATTTTTAATTGTACATTTTCATCAAACATGGGCTTAATAAGTGAGTGAAAGTCTCTTGCTGCAGACCATTGTATGAGCCCAGTCAATAGAACTTCCATAGCATCTTTATATCAAAATTGGTGCTTTATTATGGTATTCATTATTTCGACTTAAAAATCTTTTGAGATAAGTGAGTGCTTTAGAGGAGAATTATCCTATACATAACTAGAATGATTTATAGGTATTCAATATGATTGTGTACCCCGAGAAAAAATATACTGATTATATACAACAAATCCTAGAACTTTACGTGATATTATATAGTAGAATCATGTAATCTTTCCATTGTTGATGTAGAAAGTCCATTCGTTTTCAGTTTTCTAGGGATAGAAAGACTAATGGGATACACATTATGCTGAACAAATGTATATACAATTCAAATTTGTAAAAATGCTGAATTCAGATTTAAGCAGTGATTACTAAAAGTCTAAAAATGTTCACCAGACATGTTTATGCTGCTGGGGGAGGTGTAGATGTCAAAGTTGATAGCCAATTCAATAAAGCCTTATTAACTTCTTCTGGAACTTCATCGTGTGGACAATGTCCTGCTTGTAGGTTTACAATGGAGGTATTCGGATAGAACTCCTTGATTCGAAGAGCTTTGGCAGAACCGACCCAAGGGTCTAAGTCACCCCAGAGAAGTAGCAATGGGCAAGAGAGTTCGCTCAAGACGCTGTCAAGTGTGTACTTTCTTTGGTTCGACATGAATCTTGTCATAAGTCTGCAGAATTAAATTAAAGAAAATATAAGGTGTAGGGGAAACATAAATAGTTAGTTAAAAATGGGTAACATAAGACAGTATGAATAAGGGAGTAAGGGACTGTGCTATGGATAATCTTGATCAGCACGTGTAAAAGATTCCGACATACATATAATGATGACGATTTATGAAAGACTGTCAAAGAACATGCATGTTTGGTACAGTGCAATCGATAAGATTTTAGCTTGCTTTTCTTCTTTAATACTATTAGTTTCCCTTATCAAACATGCGCCAGAGTTATTTATTCAGAAAAAAATGTGACGGTAAAAGATATCTTTTGTTCTCTCACTCCAATAAAGTATACACTGCTGATACTGCTTGTTCTGCATTGTAACCATTTTCAACTGACCTAATTCACGACCAATTAATTCGGAGGCTAAAAGCTACAAACAGTTTGGAACTTTAAAAAATTCCAAAATAAGTAAAATAGAATAATGATTTTTATCTACCACAATAGCATGGCCATTCAACTCCAATACACAATATATAATTAAATCTCAGACTAGATGTTCAGAAACTATTTTGCTGCTCGATTAGAACTGCGAGAATCTTGATTATGTCAAATGGGAATACACCATACCTGTAATATACTTCACCAGCATTTGGGTCATCCGCTGGCCTTGTAATTGAATCAATGAGATAATCATCAACATTTTCAGCATTTATATATACCTGAAAGAAGCAAAATAAACATTTCGTCGCGTATATTTCATGCATGCTAGATAGATAAGAAGCACCAATACGAACATTGGGCATGGATATGTTAACTGTCATTTTCTCAGAAATAAACCCGTCAAAGACACTAATTACCAGTTATGAACATTAAGCAAATTTATATGTTTACTTGTGTACGGTTTTCTTCTCTATCTCCATAATTGTGCATTTATGACTAAGAAAGTTAAGTTTTATATATTAATCTCATACATGTAGTCTGATATGGATACGCAATCTTCTTGATTGGTTGTCTACTCATCTCTGAGCAAGATGGCATACATGATTGCATAGGCCATACAGACAAATATTTCCTTTGGCATCATAGTGAATGAATAGTAAATGTAATATATAACAAGATTATAGAAAGTACAATCTGTCTGAGGCCTCACTAAAAAATAAATTCTATCTGTTATCAGATGACGAAAAGCAGCTACCTGTTGCTATGGCATCATTAAAATTCTCATGCAAATTAAAATAATTAGTTCGTTGATTTTTTTTTTTTTTAATACGAAGTCAAACTATTGCTTTAAGTTGTTAGGAGATCTACAAAATATTTAATGAGACAACTTATTCCAACATAACTTCAACAGGAAAAGATATCTCTATATTTTTCACCTTATCAAGATTCTTATTCATTAATCGGTTGTATATGGATCCTACAGAATTGGCCAAAGACATCAGTCCTATTCATTTTCTAATTACCATGTTCAAGATATATTGTATGAAATGTGAAAGATTGTATTAGGACACAGAATGAGGACCGATCTTGCTGGCATTAGCATTTACAAAATTAACTTTGCTTATAGAATTAAAAAGTAAAGGCTTTCAATATAAATGTCAAGGACTTAGTCTTACACTCTTCAAGACAGATTCAATACGTGCTGGTTTCTTGGCTTGCCAAAACAAAAATCCAAGAACTACACGCTGGAAAATTCCCTTCAGTGGCTTTACAATGAATTTCTGCAGGGCTGTTTCTTCAGAATCATTGGTTCCACTACTGGCATCCCCAAATTGTCCAGCAGAATTTAGCAATACTACTCCCTTAACTTGATCCCTCAAAGCAGCTGCCGATACCAAAGCAGTAAATCCTCCGAGACTGAAAAATAAATTATGTAAATAGACCTTTATTTTGAATGAAGAAAAGGAATTCTTCACATCACGCTAGAAGTCCACACAAGATACAGTCATGTTCTTAACAATTAAAGTTTTGTTACTATATAAATTCATTTTGGATTAGCTAATAATACACATAAACTGGACGAACATGTGCTTGGATGAAAATTTAACAGTGTCAGATAAAGTAGCATATTTCAATATCTTTCAAAAGTATTTATGGACAAAGTGTTCATGAACAAGTAATTTAAGTCTCTCATAGTTATTAATAAATGCCAAATAAAAGAAGCAGAATATGGAGCTTCAGAAGACAGAGTCTACATATTTCTGAAACATTATTAAACTTTTTTTAAAATTAAACAAATAATAGGCAAAGAAGTGCATCCAACTCAACTACAAAACAAACTATGAAGCAATCATATCTACATAACCTACTTCCTATGAAAATATCTTATAGTATAAATCACATTGCATAACATCCTATTATTTTTCGGTGTTAGGAACAGATCTCAACAGCACTGCCTTAATTCTTACTTCGCTCAGAAACTCAGTGGCAACACCTGTTCTGATACTAAGACTAACCATCAGACCATACTGCTTCCAATTTCTCTCCCTCCATGGAAAACACCCAGTAGCTGCAAAAGGTTATCAGCATGCAAGGTATTAATCATCCAAGTTAATTCCTGCTCAGATATTAACTTGCCAACTCAGCATGACCGTTAGTTTGGACTTATGGAATCAATTATGATGACCAATGGGGTAAGTGTCATAAAGTTGGGTGACTAATTTTTGATATGTTTTAGTTCAGGGCAAACAAGTATGTAAGTTCAGGGACCAATCAGGTTAACTCCAATATTCTGCAACAAGAAAAGTAACGACTTGTCTAATATCATGTAATAGAGCTAGCTTATTCTTCCAGGTTTCTAACATGCCCATAAACCTGAGCATGGTTGAGTTATCTTATTTCCCCTTTCTCCATCTTATAACAAATGTAGTCTGAACCTTTCCTTTCATTGTTACCTCATAAATTCTACTCAATTACATTATTTGGAATACATTTCCAACTTTGGAAGCCATTCTTTCCTGGCTTAAAGTTCTTATATTCAATTTCTTTTGTTATAACCCATATTATGACAATTATTACATCACACCGATAACCAGGCAGTTCACAATTTGATTTTAAACCAATCGGAATGGCCCTCACTAATATGCACTTCTTACATATCCTGGTACACGAAAACTTATCTTGCTTGGCATTGCTATAATGTGCAAACACAAAATTTTCTACAGAACTTAATGATAATTGAAATCTGGTAAGTACGGAACTTCAGCCGTACTAATAAAAAATAGGTGGGGATGACAGTATTAAGACTGATGCTAATATCCACTTTGGAAGGAATGTAGTTGAACACCTTAAGACAAATATTGTTGACGACTATGAAGTGAATGAATCTGTTCCTGATTTAGGCTCAGTCAACATTGCTGGAAATGATAAACAGATCAAAGAATGGATCTTGGATTCTGGTTGCACATTTTATATTACTTCAACTAAAGATTGGTTAGTGAATTTTAAGAAATTAAATGGAGGTGACGTGGTTATGGGTAATAATGTTGCTTGTAGTATAGAAGGGATAGGTAATATGACTTTAAAGTTTGAAAATAAAAATACCCATACCCTTGAAAGGGTTATATATGTACCTGACCTGAATAGAAATTTGATTTCTATGGGGGATTTAGATGAAATAGGATTGCAAGGGAAAATTGGAAATGGCATGTTGAAGATTTTGAATGGATCACTTGTCATTTTCAAAGGCATCAAGAGAAATGAAATTTATGTCACTAAGGCTGAAACAATTATAGATCGCATTGCTGAGGCTTCTATAGCTGTGATTGATGCCACTTTCATGTGGCACAATAGATTGGCCAATGTCGTGAAAAGGGCCTACAAATACTTCACTAGTAGGATGCTTTGGGAAGGATACTATCTCAAAGGTTCCCTTCCGTGAACATTGCACCTTAGGCAAGCAACATAGGCTCCATTTTAACAATGGGAAGCACAAAACCTCCTCAGTTTTAGAGTATATAGACCAGAACCTGTGAGGGCCTTTAATTGTCATCACCCAAGGGAGAAATAAATATTTCTCTCCTTGATTGATGATTTATCAAGAAAAGTGTGGGTGTTCTTATTAAAACAGAAAGCTGACACTTTTGAAAATTTAGAACTTGCAAAATTCTGATGGAAAATCAAATTGGTAAGAAAATAAAGACTTTAAGGACTGAAAATGGCCTAGAGTTTTGTAATTCTGACTTTGAGAAATTTATAAGCAGATGATTAGTCTTGGGGTTCCTAAGACTTTATGGAGTGAAGCTATTATGACAGCCTCATATGTAGTCAATAGGACTCCTTCCAGTGCCTTAGATGGTTGAACACCTGAAGAGGAGGTACAGAATGGGAAACCTGTTGACTACTCTTTGATGAGAACTTTTGGTTGTTCAGCCTTTTCTCATCAAAATGTTCGGAAACTTGAACTTAGATCTCAGAAATGTGTTTTTCTCAGATATCCTGAAGGGTGAAAGGTTACAGATTATGGGTGAGAAGCCTAGGAGGTTTTAAAATCATTACCAGTAGGGATGTGATCTTCAATGAATTAGATATGCCCTGTTTAGGTTAAAATGAGACTGTGAAATACTTAAAAGGGTTGGAAAACTTCTAAGACCAAGCTGCAAGTGGAGCTTGGCCCTTCACCTGATCTGGAAATAAATGAGCAGGTGGAAGGAGAAGATGAATTAGAGAATATCTCTGTTTCTGGTGAAATTGAGGTTAAGAGACTCAAGTTCAGTATGGTGAGATGGCTCAACAGCCTATAACTGAAGACGATCAATTGACTAAGGATAGAAGTAGGAGGGAAATAAGAAAACCATCTAGATATAGAAATTTTGTTTCCCTTGCCACTCTGTCATATCAAGTTATAGCCTTTAAAGAACCCAAGTCTTATGAGGAGGCTATGAGCTGTAGACAATCTAAGGAGTGGCAGAATGCTATGAATGAGGAAATAAATTCCTTAATGAGAAATTGAACTTGGGTTTTAGTATCTAAACTTGTAGGTAAATCCTGTGTTGATTGCAAATGGATTTACATTATTAAGGAGGGAAATTCTGATAAAGAACTTCTCAGGTTTAAAGCTAGACTAGTAGCTAAAGGTTATACCCAAAAATAAGGTGTTGATTATAATGAGATTTTCTCTCCTGTTGTGAAATATACTAATATTAGAATAATGTTTGCTTTAGTTGCTCATTATGATTTTGAACTTGAACAAATGGATGTTAAAACTATATTTTTGCATGGACCTTGATGAGGTGATTTATATGAATCAGCCTCAAGGATATATAGAAAAAAGGAAATCTGGTCATGTGTGCTTATTAAAAAGATTTTTGTATGGCCTAAAACAATCATCTGGACAATAGTACAAAAGATTTGATAGTTTTGTTACATCTATTGGTTTTGTTAGGAGTACTTTTGATCACTGTTTGTATTTTAAGAAAAATTCTGAAAACAGTTTACAAATTTACCTTTTGCTTTATGTTGATGATATGTTATTAATTGGTGATAGCATGACTAACATAAACAAGATAAAAAGATCTTTAAGCAATGGATTTGAAATGAAAGACTTAGGTCAGGCTAAAAGAATTTTAGGTATGGACATTGTGGGAAATTTCTAAACAAACTCTAATTTTGAAATAAACTTTGTATGTTGAAAATGTATTATCAATATTTGCTATGCACGAGTCTAAACCTGTGACATTACTTCTTGCTAGTCAATTCGTATTGAGCAAGGATTAGTGTCTTATTGATCACACTGAATACAAAATATATGGAAAATGTGCCTTATTCAAATGCCGTTGGTTAAGTAACTTGAGAAGATTTATGGTCAATCCACCCTAAACATTGGACTAAATTAAAGTGGTTACTAAGGTATTTAAAAGGATCTACAAATTTGGGTTTGTCTTTTAAAACATGTAAAGAAGGTGTAATTCTTAAATGTTTTATGAATTCTGATTATGCTGGTAATGGCGACAATAGAAAGTCTATTACTTCTTATATGTTTACCTTGTGTGGAATCTGTGTAAGTTGAAAACCCAACTGTAGGCTATTGTAGCCTTCTTACCACTGAAGCTGAATATGTGGTTGTTACTGAAGCCATAAAAGAAGCATTATGGGTCAAATGTTTGTTAAATGAAATAAATGAACTTACACAAAATTCCTACTGAATTCAACCAATTTGGGGACAAAAGTGTTGCCTTTAACCAAATTTAAATCTTGTTTAAAATTGTTGAACATTGATACTGTTTAACTAGTGCTTGCAGGTACTGTATTGGTACTGATGATAATTAGGCGTGGGCAAAAAAATGACCGAACCCGAAACCGACCGAACCGACCCAAACTGACCGGTTTGGGTTGATTTTTTGCTTTTTTTGGGCGGGTTTCAGGTTGGTCAGTCGGGTTGGGTTGGGTCGGGTTATGGGTTAACAGCCTAAACCCGATCTAAACCGACCCGACCCGACCCGATTAAAAAAAAAGGGCAAAAAGGCATTAAATTCAAAAATAAAACCCTAACCTAATCAACGAGCTGTCTCTCACTTTTTCACCTCTTCCCTCTTCAGAATTCTCTCCACTCTCTAGTCTACCTTCACTTTTTTTCCCGTCTCTCTTCGGTTCTTTCCTCACATGTGGTTTTCCATAAAACAGGAAAGAGAAAGGGTTGAAGTTGTGAGGCAGAAAATAGCAGACATGGGACAAGAAGAATTAACCTCAACTCAATGGGCTAAGGCTGCAGGAATCACTCAGCAAAGGCTTGAATATATTTTATGTAAAGGGAGAGAATCACAAGAACGAATTTGCAGCTGTTACTAGAGAATTGTTATTTCAGTTGCTAGATCTTATGAAGGAAAAGGGTTGAGCTTGAAAGATTTAATTCAGGTCCCTTATATAATTTCAAACATTAACAATGATATTAGAATTTGTATTGAGTACTAAAATGATTCTACAATCTTACAGGAAGGAAGAATCGGGCTGATTCGAGGGGCGATAAGATTTAACCCGAAGAGAGGTAAGTTATCCACATATGCTTACTGGTGGACTAGGCAAGCTATTAGCAGAGCCATAGCCAACAAATCAACGATTTTTCGATTGCCGGTAAGGCATACATCATTAAGCAGAGTCTTACTCTATTTTCATGAGCTGATTCCAAATATCAATATTTGAGTAAATGTATTATTCTATATAAGGACATATTTGAGTTTTAATGATTCAGCTGCCATTTCAGTCAAGTTTTATGAGGGGCAGAGTCTTTATATTAATCACTTTTGATTACGTCCTTATCCCTCTTTGCAAGAATAATAACATAAATGAAACAAATGAAGCATATACATTTATGGTGGTTCATCCTCAGTATGAGGGGTAAGCAGATCTCCCACCTCTAAGTCCATTTCTAACTGAAAATACCACCCCAGAAAATTCTGTGTGTATATTTAGGCTCCACATATTCCAACATAACCAGCAAATGTAAACGGCCACCCCCACCCCCACAAAAAAAAAAAAAAAAAACTCATATACTTAAAATGATAATTCCGGGACGAGATGCCTAATTTTGTTATGTAAGAGAATGTGAAATTTAATAGGAAGCTCACAATCAGTGAATGGGTGTTAAGGTTTCCATGTGCAGGGCAGCATTAGTGAACTGGTACCGAAGATTTGCGAGGCGAACAATGACTTAAGCCGAAGGCTGCAGAGATATCCTACATATGATGAGATTGCAGCAGCCATTGATGTGGATGCTTCAATTATAAGATTGCTCTTTGATAAGTGTATTTTCCACACTTATTTGGGGCTTTAAACTATAGAATTGTATTGTTCTTTTGGCAAAATACGACCTAAATTGTATTGTATTGCTTTTCTTAGGTAAAACTCGTGTTTGAATGGAAAACTGGACGAAAGAATGCAAAAATAGCAAGAGAAGGCGAAATCCAAAGCTTGGGGACTAAAGTGCAAATATTCAAAAGTTATGTCAAATATCACGATGAAGATTTGAGAGTGTTAGACATCGATTGGATGAGGAAAGAAGCCAAATGGGTGAAATATCATCAAAGTACTACCACATATAAACTTCCAGCTGAAAAATTTATGCTTCGAACTTTCAGTCTCAACTTGAGACCCATGTTTTGAATAGAAAACATTCGAATTGGAAAATTCGTATTTCTATAGGAATTGTAGATATTTGAGTCAGCTTTCCAACGTACTTTGAATCATCTCAATTGGATATCGGAGAGAAAGATATGATCAAAATATTGAAGGCTGTCTAGTGGAAAAAATGTATAACTATGCGTACGCACAGGCCTGCAAGCCTTGCGTATGCAAGATCCCAATTCTCCCCACCTGAGGCCATTTCACTTGTATTGTGCGTACACAGAAAGTATAACATGCGTACGCATGGTTCAATTCCCGGAGATTATTTTCTTTCCTTTTCTTTCTTTTGGAAACTCTTGGCATACAATATTTTGGCACCCTATTTATACCAGAAGACGTCCAGAACGTAAAAACCTTTTTTTAGACCTAAAATCTCGATATTCTACATATTTTGGAGGCGAAGAATAAGATTTGATCATCAATCCAAGGCGAATTATGCAAGATTATTGAAGATTATTCAACCTCTTTCAAGATTTCATTCAAGAAAGTGGATTTCTCCGCTTTTTTCCATCTTTTCTTGTTCCGGGTGATATTTTTCCATCTTTCTTGTATATTTTAATTATTAGGATGGATAGCTAGTTTTTCTATTGTATTGGATGATTGAGGAACCCTATTTTTGTTTATTTCAATTCAAGATTTTAATCTAGTTATTTCTTATGATTTATTGTTTGATTTTGCATTTCCCATTGTACTATTGAATTGTTTGGCCATCAATTGAGTAGTTAGTTACTTGTTGTAGTGTAGGAATACTTACAATGAGTCTAGAACGCGGAAAAATTAACATGTATCGTTAGGATTAGGAATAATGTCTATCGTACATGCAATCATATAGATAACTTAAACTAAATGCATGATTTTTATATGAATTCGGACTAGTAATAGGATCGGGTCGTGTTAATTATAGGTTGGGGTATCTTGGAAAAGAACATTTAACATACTAGCGTTATTGGTTGACAAAAATGCATGAAATTAACTAGATTATTTACTGATAATTGAAATAGACAGAAATAGGGGGAATCATGAATCCAATACGAACATTCACATATTTGATAAAATATTTCTATCGCTTTTTTAGATTATAATTAGTATAAATAACAACAAAATCACATCTTTTGTGTCACATACATCGAATTTGATAAGAACTATTGAACTAGACATTAAACCTTATTCCTCGTGGAACGATAAACTCTTAACTCACTTATTATTATTTGTCAACGATCCCGTACGCTTGCGGGTTTTCAACGAACACTCTTGAAAGAAACAGAAGTCCAATATCTCTGGATGAAGCTATAACCACCCGAGGTTGCATGTCTTTGCAGGTTTTTTTACTCAATTTTAATCCTTCATTATTTTTAGTTACTGCAATAGAGTGCATGTTTATTCCATCAGCTATGAGTATGCTGCAAAACCTGTGTACAAGAGTTTGAAATGTTGAGTTTCAAAAAACTAAGCCTTGTTTCTTTTCACAACTGCACTTGAGAGCCTACAACTCTAATTTCTCACATTTTTGTTGTTTGTGACTTCCACGTTGTCCAAACCGACCAGCCCAACCCAACCCGACCGACATTTGATTGGGTTGGGTTTCAACATTTACACAGGTTGGGTTGGTTTGATTTTATATCAAACCGACCATATTGGGTTGGGTTTGGGTTGAGGCAAAACCCAACCCAACCCACGCCCACGCCCACGCCTACGCCTACGCCTAATATAATACAAGATGAAATGATTGGATTGAAGTGTCTTTAATATTATTATGTTTTGTAATACCATTGACATTAAGGTGGAGAATTGTTGGACTGTGATGTCAAATAGTTCTCCCTAGGTTGTGATGACAAATGGGCCTATCTAGTGAGATATTGTGTTGGGTATTGACACTTACTTGCCAACCAACTAAATTTGTATATTGTAGTTTCTATTTAGTTGGTCTAGTTTAGTGAAAATCTAGCTAGACACGTGTTAAAATATTTATTATATTTGGGAATGTACTAGCCTAGGAGAGAAGGCATGTAGCCTATGATAGAAATCTTGTATGTATCTTACAACTTGCTCTATATAATAGAGCCCTTTGTAACTCGAAAATGGACAATCAATATATAAAGATGTAGACATTAAAAAAAATTTCCTCTTCACTTCTGCTGGTGAAAACCAGTAGAATGTATATATGTTTATGCTTATATTCTTTATGTTTTATCTTGTTTATTGTTTATGTTTTATGTATTTATGTTTTAATGTTTGATCACCACTGCTATCTTCCTTAACTGGAACTACACTATTTTGCTGTGTTTATCAGTGCTCCCTAGCACATACGATCCATACATTCTTCACATTTCATAATGGTATCAGAACTTTCATTGATAGAGATCTTCCGATTATTTTATTTTTAACATGGTATCAGAGCCTCCAATGTTCTTAAGGGCTAAAAAAATATGCTTCCAAATAGCTGCGTTGCTCTGTGCGAAAATCAAATTTCAACCCTCTTTGTTTTGTTTTATCATTTTCAGTGCATTCTCTAGGAGAGTTGCCATTGTTGTTTTAGCACAGCATTGGGAAGATTCTTGGGATCAGGCCCTGTAATGGCTGGCTATTTTCGAGCTCTTTGAAGCTCTGTTGTTTAGATCAGTAACAACCCCTTGAAACCTTGTAGTGACAGCCCAAAAATGGCTAAACTCTTGGACAAAACTAAGTGAAAGAGCTTGAGTTTCTTGAGGTGATAAATGCTGTGACCAGAGGAATACCAGCAGCCAGATCAGTCGTCCCTTGTGGTTTTAAAAAGTGGCTGAGTTTGGTGTTAAATGGCTAATCTTTTTTTTTTTCAAAAAAAAAAAAAAACAAAGAGAAGAACCAGCAAAGGGTGCAAGAAATACATTGAAAAGCTGATGAAAATGAGCAAAAACCGGTATTCAAAGTTGAAATACGGTGAGCTTGAAGTTACTCTCCATATCCGGTATCAAACTCTTTAAATCCGGTATGAGATGAGTATGCTGAAAAACCGGTATGCAATGCACTGAAATCCGGTATGCAAATGGCCATATCCGGTATGCACGTGAAAAATGCCCATATCTGGTATGCACCTGAAATACGGTATGCTGGTTAAATCAATATCCGGTATGCAACGAAGAAAACCGGTATGCTTGCAAAATGTTTCAAAATCCGGTATGCAAAAATGTGAAAACCAGCAGCAAGTTCAGTAGCAGCTAAAGGCCAGAAAAATGAAGAAAATGAAGAAATGTTGTTGAAGAATGGATCGAACTTTGACACAGATTTTTTGCTTTCCAATCTAAGTGTCAAAGGGTAGTTTGTTGGGTATTGACACTTATCAACCAACTAAATTTGTACATTGTGGTTTCTATTTAGTTGGTCTAGTTTAGTGAAAATCTAACTAGACATGTGTTGAAATATTTATTATATTTGGGAATGTACTAACCAAGAGGAGAAGGCGGCCTATGATAGAAGTCTTGTATATGTCTTGCAACTTGCTCTATATAATGGAGACCTTTGTAACTCGAAAATGGACAATCAATATATAAAGATGTAGACATTAAAAGCATTTTTCCTCTTCACTTATGCTGGTGAAAACCAGTAGAATGTATATATGTTTATGCTTATATTCTTTATGTTTTATCTTGTTTATTGTTTATGTTTTATGTATTTATGTTTATGTTTTAATGTTTGATCACCACTGCCATCTTCCCTAACTGGAATCACACTATTTTGCTGTGTTTATCCGTCCTCCCCAGCACATACGATCCATACATTCTTCACATTTCATAATGGTATCAAAACTTTCATTGATAAAGATCTTCCGATTCTTTTATTTTTAACATATTGCCCGATAAAATCGTGTGAGTGGCCCATTACTCAGATCCATTATAAATGGCTTGAAATCGAAACGACTTTGGTTGTGAATTGGAATTGATAAAGTGCTAGCTGCTTTGGACCGTTGATCTCAATCTAAGATCAATTGTGGTGATTATTCGTATAAATAGAACCCATGTGTGTGGTTTTCATTCATTCCAATCGTTTGATCTCTGAGCGAGTCTAGGGTTTTCTCTTTGGCTTCTGTTCATCTTTTCCTTTGTCTACAACCTTTGGTTGAACGATTTCTTAAGTGCTTGAGAGCATTCTTAAGTAAGTCTTTGTGATTCTTTTCTGTATGGAGAGATTTGGGAGTATTTGGGTTGAGTTTTTATGGTCTATCGAAGCAGCTTCGCTATTCCATTTGGGGTTAGGGTTTGTGTGATCACCGTGATCCAAAAGGGTACAATTCTCGGAAGGATCTTAATATTCTGAGCCCATTTTTATGATACTTATGCCATTTGGTCTGTTGGTTCTTGTTTTGTAAAAGTTCTAGAGTATTATTGTGATTTTGTTACCGTAAACTTTATGTTTTGCATAAAATTTACTTTTAATAGATTATTGAAAATTATAATAGTTATTTATTACATAAAAACTGCCATCTATAGCCAATAATAATGAGTTTCAAAAGAGTTAAAATCAATAAAAAATTTCTTCATCAAGTGTCCTAACGTGTCCAAGACGTATTGGAAATAAAAATATAAAATAATTAAAGAACACGTATCCTGTACGCATTTGAGGGTGTCCAAGTGTATCCAAGCTTGGGAATGTATCTATATGCAATACACAATAAGTTTTCACGTATCCTTGCTTCTTAGAGCATGATTCAAGGGATTAAATGTGAAATAGATTCCAATATTTGGAAATTCAAATCAAAATTGCAAGTATTCCAGGAAGTAATCAGATGTCCATATAATTATTTGCACTAACCTGTTTCCAACTAAAACTGCAGGTTCTTTAACTATCTCCTTCACGAAATCCACAACCTGATCTCTCCATACCAGCGCATCATACTCAATAAGTGCCTTTTCACTCCAGCCAAACCCGAGCAAATCTAGAGCATAGACTTTGTATTTTTTAGCCAATTCTGGTATGTTGTACCTGATGAAGAGGCAAAGGGGGAATATCAAACTTACCCCAGTTAAATACGTATGATGGAGTTACAGAGTACTAAAAACAATGCAGGCTTATAAATGTGCAATCTTGGACTACCAAATGGAGAATCAAGAGGTTCAAAATGTATGGCAACTATGCTCTGCAAATGTTGCTGAATTTTAGGCCCTTCTTCCCACATTTCCATCTAAATTCTAATATATGTTTGGTAAGATGCAGAAGTAACTTTGGCCACATGAACTGGATAAATTTATCGTCTATCTAAAATTTATATTGAAACATAAGGGTGATCATCAATTTTTCGCGCCAAAGACAGAAATATTGAAATAATAGTATTGCAAAACGTGAAGTGTCTACCTCCAATGAAATGCAGAAGCCCCAAATCCATGAATTAGAACAATAGGCAACCCCTCTCCTTCCACTACATAATGTATTTTTCGACCTTGCCAAGTCCAGTAATTATATCCTTCCGGTTTAAAGGGTAACTTTTCCAGACCTAAACATTAACAGCTAACTACATATCATCATAATCCAGAAACAATCATACTGAGTAAATGGTAAATCATATCCCATATACATAAACACTCTTTAAAAAAGGCAAGTATTAAAAATTTAAAACAAACCTTGGCCTTTCGGTTCAGCAGCTACAGTAGAGGCCATTACTGAAGCTCCAGCAGCAACAATTCCTTTAAAAATAACATCCCTCCTACTCAATTCACATTTACTTCCTTGAAATTTCACCAAAAAATTTCTTTAATTCACTAACTTCATAAGCTACATAAATCGAATGAAAAATTGTAAGATGTCAAGAACTTACTGTAATTATGAAATCTCAACGGCGTAATGAACCTATTACTGCCAAATAATTCAGTTCTCACAGTATATGGGACTGTTACACTTGAAGTTGACATGGAATTAATTACTGGCTCTAGAAAAATCCTGGGTCAAGGAATTCCAGCGCTGTTGAGTTCGAGTAAAAACTGAAAAGAGCTGAGAAATAATAGGGTGGGGCGTGGAGGACAGAGATTTTCATTTATCTTTTCAGATGATATGTTAGTTTTTATTATATGTGGTTGCAGTTTGTTGAAAAATGTGGCGGACTGGTAACCAAGTAACGCTTTGTTTTCCCGGGAAATTTTAAAATAGCCTCTTTTTCTATCCCTAGTGAAAACACTATTCAAAATAGAGAAATTTGCCTATTAAAAAAATAAAATTAAAAGATGAAAATTATGTCTTCTACCTCTCTCTTTCTTTTTTCCTCTAAACTTCAAATGTAATGGACCTAGTGGTAGTGGTAGATTCAAGAATCCAAATGAGTATGGATAGATTCAAGTGAGCACAAGATGATTGCTAGATGGTCGCTTGAATTGTCGTTCAATAGAAGAGAAATTTTTTGTTGGACGAAAATAGCACGAGCAGTCGCAGAAACTCGTCGAGGGTTGGTTTTGCCCCTGAATGGACCTAATAAGTTATTCATCAATACTAACTTTCTTTTTCTTTTACTTTTTAATTTACTAGTGTAGCACGTGCATTGCACCAAGTGCAGTATAATTAAGTGCTTAAAGATTAACAAGAATTTGCCCTTCACAATTAAAGATAACTTCTATTAAATGTGAATTTTATGATACGTGAAAACTAGTCGCAAAAATAAAATAAAATGATCACATAGACTTTATATAAAGAAATAAAAATACTTTTTAGAATTAAAGGAAAATATCATGAAAAAAAATCTATAAATAGCTCCATTCAAATATCATTATCGCCTAAGTTGTACATTGAATCTGGTGCTCATTTATAAGTAACCTCATGGAGGATACATCAAATTCAGAGGAATGAAAATGAAAAAACAAGAACCATCCATCCAAATCCATGTGTAATGGAGGTCCACATTATTAAGTTCACATAGTCCATAAAAATAAAAAAAAATAAAAAAAAATTATATTACGGTCCATATGATGCGATTCTCAAAATAAAGATGTCCAACACTAATGTTCTATGCAACCCACTCACATGTTGTTCATTTTCCTCTAATTCTTGCTTGTCACAGCCTCTTCAGAAACCCTTAAGTGTGATATCTTTATTTGATTGTCATTGATGAAAGTTACGGGATAGCGCTAGAACGTTACTAATTACCCGTTTTTAGTTTGACCTTATGTGCGGAATTAATCTAACCAAAGCAACAAGTCACTTTAATTAGTTTATAGATGATTAAGCAAACAAGTCCAATTCCTATGTTAAGTTACCGCAGTTGTAATAATATGGAAAGTAATAAATAATAACAATATGTTTACGGAGAAACCCAAGGTGGGAAAACTTTGGGCGCTTTGCTAGTCAAAGATCCACTATAAACTGTATTATAAACTTACAAACCACCAGCAAAGTTGATGACACAAGCTTTCTGATCTTCTGTCTGAAGTTTGAAGCAACTCTCCTGGAATGTGCACATGAACACCAATCCTAGCTCTTTGTTGTAAAACAGTCATCCTACAGTGAGCACACGAACTCCACTCATGACTCTTCACGCAGTTTATCTCCTGTAGATCCACTAAGAACTCCTCGTTCTTAAGTTTCTTCCTTGATCTTCGTGGCCAGCTAAGTTGACGACACAATCTTCTTGACAGATTCAAGTGAAGTATAGCACCAGTGTATTGATTGAAGGTTTTGATGTTTTCAATCCGAATGGCGCATATAGATAAAGTGATTGAACTGTTGAATGTTTGACTCTTGAGAGAATAATTTTTTTTTCTCTTGAATGAATAATGTTCGACCCACCTTTCCCGAATGCGCAACGCCCCCTTTTATATGTTAGACGAATATGAAAACGTTGGCCAATAAAAATCTTGCGAAATCGCGAATTAGGTCTGGTTGTAAATTGGTCGCTCGAGCGAGTGTCCTATCGCTCGAGCGATAGGTGGGCAAAGGTCGAGCGCTGGATGTTCTACTTCATCCGCTCAAGCATGACTCTTGCGAGCAGCTAGCGAAAATGCGGTGAGTTTCCTTCGTGTTCCAAACTTGGATCCCGAACCCTATACTATACAACCAACTATGAAACTTTACAATTAAGTCCATAAACTTCTAAAATGTTCAAGTTGGTCTTTTTGTTCACAGAATAGCCAATTACAATAATCTAACACTAACAAACTCCCCATTTGACATTCTGTGACAAAACCAATTATAAGGTAAAATAAACCTATCAAAGAAAAACTAAGTCCAACTATCATTTGACTGCAGCTTTCACTTTGTCAATCATTTATCCTGAAATCAAAACTCATATATCCAGTGTAAAAACACGTGATACATGAATTAAACAATAAAGTACTTAGAAGCTTACAAACATAATTAATCATATAAGTATGCTAGTTTGAGATGCAATATTAATGTTAATCAAAACACCATAAACACATTAATATCACAAAACATCAAAACTTAAACAACTATGCATAAAGTACAACACAAATGCAATGATAACATGCTCCATATCAGTGCATGATATGTAATGCACAAGCTGCCTCTTTCTGAAAACTCACTCGAAGTTAAAACAGTAAGTAAATGTATTTATGTCTCTCCCTATCGACCCCACAAGACATGTAAAAAATATATCTAATGAAAGCACAATGATATCTTAAACATAGTATCTATGTCTCTCCCTAACGATCCCAAAAGACATATCAAAAGCATGCATATGTATAAGTAACAATTATCTATGTCTCACTCCAACGACCCCAAAAGAAATGCATGCAAATGACAATGTAGCTGCTCAAAATGTAAGTGTATCTTCCCCTTTTTGTCACAAATGACGAAGGATACACTTTTTAAGGGCAAAGGAACCATGATTATATAACAACCAGAAATGCAGCTGAGCTCATGCATAGGCATAATCAACAAGTAATAATCCCCCCATACTCAATTGAAGGCGAAATGGAGTAAATTATATAAGTGACTCATGTGTGTAAAGTGTCACTAATCCAAGGTAAACAGGACTCCAAACCTTAATTTTGTGAGAAGGGACATGCTAAATATCACTGCTAATTAGTGTATTCTCCTACTAATAAAAGTCAAACTTTGAAAAACGGTAGAACTTTTCACAGGAAGCTCATTTTGCATATATCTATCAAAATTTTCTTTTACTCCCCCTTACTTTGAGTATATATGTTTTTCATATTTTCAATTTTGTACTTAGCTCAACATCCTTTTCTTTTCTTTTCAATAACTCATAATTTTTCATCTTAAGTGCTGGTTCCAATTCATTGAGCAACTAATATGACCCTTGTGGTGAGCTTTATGTTGGTTAACCCAAGTCAATTGACCATAGGCACCAGGTTTTTAGATACCCTTCAGACTTAATTGTTCGAGTCAAATAGCCTCAAAGAAGAACATTAAGATATGAACTTTTTATTATAAGGAAGCATACTTAAGTTTAGGTCTACTAATGATGGTCAATTCATGTTCAAAGTCAACTTATCCACAAGTGACAGCCATCCCAAATCTCACACATGCGATTAAGTCCAATTTACAATCTCATAGTGTGTGCAATGCAGATGTTACATGAAGACACATATACTAAGTACTCCAAATCAACCTAAGCAAGTAATAGAAACTGTGCTATAGCTAATCAGTTATACCCAAGCATGATCACAACATACACGTTCAAACATGTTATACTTCATACAACTTTAAACTTTCCATTCCCAATTTTTGTTTTTCAATTTTTCAATCAATTTTTTTTTTTTTTTTTTTTTTTTGTGTTTTTCATTTTTCAAAAAAAAAGAAAGAAAGAATCACATGCAAATAAAAACAAACTAATCAAGCACACAAAAATAAAACAAAGCGTGCATGTGGTAAAACAAATATAAGAAAAATACACATGCATGAAACTATATCCTAAAAAGTAATAAAAAACATGTGATGCATGCAGAAGTCAATAGCATATAACCATTAAGCACAGACATGCATCAGAAATACCTAATCAGATAGGTACATGAATGCTCTTACCTCTAAGAGCACGGTGATCTATATCAAAGTTATTCAGATCACTCTTCTTCACCTAAACTTGTCTAGTGATAAAATGATTTCCAGACAACTGTGTCACCAACTTGGTCAACTGACTCACTTGTGTAGTAAGGAATCCTATTTGACCAACAACCTCCTGATTTCTATTCCTATTAAAGCTCATGTGTCTATGACTATTCAGGACTTGATGATATATAGGGCGTATGTGTCCTAACTCACTGCTGTGAAAACATGTCGGAACAAACCTAGAAATAATGTTCTGGGGACGCTGA
The DNA here is from genome assembly GCA_019395295.1 of Osmanthus fragrans. Classification (NCBI taxonomy): domain Eukaryota; kingdom Viridiplantae; phylum Streptophyta; class Magnoliopsida; order Lamiales; family Oleaceae; genus Osmanthus; species Osmanthus fragrans. The sequence continues at coordinate 17,068,938 of CM033347.1, read as the reverse complement.
TGTCTATTCCTAGGTCGACGGATCCTACGCTGTCTAGTAGGCCTCTGTCTAACAAATTTCTTATCCTTAGGCTCAGGGTTAGGCTTATGTTTAGGCTGGTCAGTTGCAGGGACAAATGTGGTCTTAGAAGTGCTAGCAGTGTTCTCCTTAAAATCTAGACCTCCCTTATTACCAGCTGGCTTGCCTATTCCTAGAATGTTATCTAGCTTTTTAGAACTGCTAGAGAAGGCAAACAACTGAGACTTAGAATATTCTAGATCACTCAGAAGGTTCTTAACCTGGATCTCTAAAGTCTCTTTCTCTATGGTCAACTTACTCACTTTTCTAGCGGACCTCTCAAGCTCACTGATGAGTTTCTTAACCTGAGTCTCTAACGTTTCATTCATTGTTTTCATTTCACTCAGGATTGAGGTGGATTCCTTAAAGTGTGCTCTCAACTTCTCATTTTCCAAATTAAGTTCCTTATTTTTTGCACTCAAGGTATTGTTCTTGCTAAGAATCTTAAGACTCTCCTTGTACATTTTATCATAGGCTTCATTAATATCTACCTCACTCTCATCATCTTCATCAGATTCCTCACAGCTATTTACATCTTCATCATTTTTACTTCCCTGGTCAGATCCACTCTTAACTTTAGCAACAAGGCTAACAATTTTTCCACTCTCCCCACGGGTAGATTTCTCACTCTGATTATTCGAGTCAGGCTCGTCATCAGTGAGAGCAGCATTCATAGCCTTCTCCTGAGATCTCTTCTTGCTAGGACACTCATTCCTCATATGACCAAACCCTTGACACTTTTCACACCCTTAGATCTTCTCCTAGATTCACTCGAGGCATCTCTGTGTTTCTCTTGAGGTTTGTTTTTATTCCTAAATTTGGAATTTTTTAGCAAGGTATGTCGACTCCTCATCATTTGGTGAGTCAGAATTAGAAGACTCATTCTGGCTGGTCCTAGTAGTTTTCAAAGCTATAGACTTCTTCTTAACAGGGTTTTCTAAGGTTAGCTCATAAGTCTGCAGGGATCCAACTAACTCATCAACTTTAATAGAATCAATATCCTTACTTACCTCAATGGCTGTGACTTTCGACCTAAAACGCTCAGGTAAGGATCTAAGGATTTTTCTCACTATCTTAGGATTGAGGATCCTCTCACTTAGGTTGAAACTCGAGTTCACAATGTCATTTAAGCTCGCATAGAAGGAATCAAAGCACTTATCTTCACTCATTCTAATTTCCTCAAACCTCATGGTCAACATTTGTAACTTAGAATTTTTAACAGCATGTGTTCCCTCATGTGTGATCTACAGAATATCCCAAACCTCTTTGGCTACCTCACACATAGACACTATCCTAAACTCATCAGGAGAAACATACCTAAACAGGGCATGCAGAGCTTTGCTATTCCAGTTACATTCATCTAAGTCAGTCTTAGACCAGTTTCTATGGGAGTGCGAGTGGGAGTGACAACATCACCTACTTTTGTACTAGGGGAACGCCAACCCTTCACAACACTCAACCAGATTCTCTCATTTACAGATTTTAAAAAAGCTCTCATCCTCACTTTCCAGTAAGCATAATTGCCATCAAAATATGGCAGGACATTTAAAGAGCTACTCATCTAGACAAAATTAAGGCCAGGACACACAATTAGGCTCTAATACCACTTGAAAGTTACGAGATAGCGCTAGACCGTTACGAATTACCCGTTTTTAGTTTGAACTTATGTGCTAAATTAATCTAACCAAAGCAACAAGTCACTTTAATTAGTTTCTAGATGATTAAGCAAACAAGTCCAATTCCTAAGTTGAATTATCGTAGTTGTAATATTATGGAAAACAATAAATAACAACAATATGTTCATGGAGAAACCCAAGGTGGAAAAAACTCCGGACGCTTTGCTAGTCAAAGATCTACTATAAACTGTATTATAAACTTACAAACCATCAGCAAAGTTGACGACACAAGCTTTCTGATCTTCTGTCTGAAGTTTGAAGCAGCTCTCCTGGAATGTGCACATGAACATCAATTCTAGCTCTTTGTTGTAAAGCAATCCTCTTGAACTGAGCACACGAACTCCACTTTTTACTCTTCCAGCAGTTTATCTCCTGTAAATCCACTAAGAACTCCTCGTTCTTAAGTTTCTTCCTTGATCTTCGTGGCCAGCCAAGTTGAAAATACAATCTTCCTGACAGATCCAAGTGAAGCATAGCACCAGTGTATTGATTGAAGGTTTTGATATTTTCAATCCGAATGGCGCATATAGATGAAGTGATTGAACTGTTGAATGTTTGACTCTTGAGAGAATAATTTTTTTCTCTTGAATGAATAATGTTCAACCCACCTTTCCCAAATGCGCATCGTCTCCTTTTATATGTTGGACGAATATGGAAACTTTGGCCAATAAAAATCTCGCGAAATCGCGAATTACGTCTTGCCATAAATTGGTCGCTCGACCAGGGCCCTGTCGCTCGAGCGACAGGTGGGCGAAGGTCGAGCGCTGGATGTTCTGCTTCATCCGCTCGACCATGACTCCGACGAGCAGCTAGCGAAATTGCGACGAGTTTCCTTCGTGTTCCCAACTTGGATCTCGAGCCCTATACTATACAACCAACTATGAAACTTTACAATTTAGTCCCTAAAATTCTAAAATGTTCAAGTTGGTCTTTTTGTTCACAAAATAGCCAATTACAATGATCTAACACTAATAATTGAAAATGCATTGCGTAGAATGTCTGACAAATCACTGAGGCCGACACTTCATTACTGGTATAATCCATATGTTTAATTGTGAAAATGTAACACTTCATTATTAAAGGATATAGCACGATGTAAGTTTCAGAAATGGGATATACCTTGGTATAGCTTTCACATGAGGACATTTGCAGTACACATAATCAAAGATATCTCCACTATTAGCATATGTAACCTTGTTGCAATTACCACAACTCATATATGCCTAAATAAAAAATAAAATAAACATCAAGCAACCTACACTCGTAACTAACAACTGAACATGAGAAAATCTAAACTCCCCAAACAAGGAAGAACATATTGCATTAGCCCATGTCATAGAACTAGATGTCTTCCTATTGAGAGCATCAGTTGGCCTTCCTTGGATAATAATCAATCTTCCAATCATAATCTTTTATCAACTCTAACCATCTTCTTTGCCTTAAGTTCAACTCTTTTTGATTGAAAATATATTTTAAGCTTTTATAATCTGTAAATATCTGACATCTCTCATCATATATAATTGGTGCAAAACTGCAAGTGCACAATATCGTAGTTTTATTATAAAGTAATGAGAAGAGTATCGTCCTCAGGGATTAGTATCTTACTTTTGACAAGTACCGAAATTATGTTAATCTCAATTTTATTTAGAGGAATCACTGAGATTTTTATAGTTGCAATTTGAAATAAAATTAACTCGGGATGGAAATCTTCTAGGAAATCGATTTCACCTAATTCCTCACTATGCTTTATTTATCTAACAAATTTAATGTAGTTCTGTCTGTTTGTTAGCAAATCGACAAGTAATCCAAAAGCCTCTTTCGACAGTCAAATGGATATAATTCTTGTTCATCAATTTACATAAGGATATGCAAAATTAATAACACAAAAAGAAAACAGACCAATGATTTTAAACACTACATAGGATAATACAAGTCTTTCGATATCTATAATAACCTATGCCGAAATATTCAAGATCTATCTTATAATTCCCTCTTTCGACATCAAATTACAATATTAAAATCATCTAATTAATGGCAGTTAACTAGAAGCAATAAATTCAGAATAAATCGGACAAACCTAAAGGAGAATTACTTCAAATTAGCATAGATAAATCAAGCATAGGTCGGAATTAGATTACATCGTTTTCCTAGAAGAACAGAAATTTAGTTCATGCTAAAAATTGAAATCAACATAAAGGAATTCACCATGTTTTCTTGAGAATATTGGAAAGACAATGAATAAAATTTTTTTCTATCCTTGATACCTAACGTATGTCTCTGTTCAAAACTGAAGAAATGGTTCCCTTCTCTTCTTCCCAACCGTCACTTCTTCTTCCTTTTTGTATTTTCTTTTAATCTCGCTGCCAAGAGTCTTTGCATTCCTTCTAAATCCAGCAGCCAAAGGTCCCCTCATTAGGTCTTCCTACTGGTGTTTATATTGTATCGGAGTTAAGGAAAGAATTGGTAATTAGTTGGGCCAAAAAATCAGTAGGAAACTCAAGGCCCAGTTGCTTTGTTCGGGTGGCGCCGTGGCGCCCATTACTGGCGCCATGGCATCACGCATCCTATTACTTTCCTCTCCCTAGACGTCGCGGCGCCCAGCGTTCTGTTTCTTCTGCTACTTTGGCTGGAAGCCGCGGTTCAGGTAAACAAAGGCAGACTGGGTTTCCTTCAGTATTTTTATCATAACTTTCTCTTTCGATGTCCGATTTAGGTGATGCAAGATGAGTTGGAAAGATAACAAAAAGTGCTACATCTTTTCTTTAGACATCATTCTCCAGTTATATCGTTTGCTATATCAAAAATGGGTCTCAATATGAGGCTGAAAATTTGAGGCAAAACGTTTTGATGTGTGATCATACTTTAACTATACTTGATCTATTTGACTTCTTTTTTTCATCCAATTGATTCCTGGATCTTCATCGTGGGGTTCGACACAACTTTTGAGTATGTTCACTTTAGTCTCCAAATTTTGGATCTCTTAGAATTTAGCCATTTCCCAACTTTTGCTAACTTTGCTTATTTCCTTCATTTCCATCAACCTATACCACAACATCAAAACATACATTAAAACGTTCTAAAACTCGTAGGAATTAGCTAAATATCAAGTTTAGATGATATCTAAAATATGAGTGAAATACACTCATCAATATAAGTAATATCTCCAAATCTTCAAGACTACAACAACTACGACGAGCTCTAAATTATGTGTCAGATAATTCAGTTTATGTTTCTTCAAATTTCCGGAAGCATATGCTATAACCTTCCCATTCTGCATCAAAACACAACAAAGACCCTGACGTGAAGCATCGTTATATATCACAAACTCTTCACTAAGAGACGGGTGAATAAGAACTGGAGTTGTAACTAGTCGATTCTTCAATTCTATGAAGCTTTTTTCACAATCTTCATTCCAGACAAATGTAGCATTCTTTCTAGCCAAAATGGTCAAAGGAGGAGTAATTTTAGAAAATTCCTCTATGAGACGGTGATAATAACCTGCTACGCTAAGAAAACTTTGCATTTTTGTTATATTAGTAGGCCTTTCCCATTTCACAACTACTTCAAATTTCCGCTAGTCTACATAGATCTCATCTGCTAATATAACATGTCTTAGCAATAGAACTTTGTCGAGCCAAGTTTCACATGTCTTAAAAGTAATTTTTTTCTTATTTATACGCATGTTTTAATAAATTACGTATTCGTACTTATAAAAACTGTTGACCTCGAAAAATGTACCTCCAACATGGCAAATAGATCCCAAGCCCTCTCACTTCCACGCAAGCCATATTCCTAGACACTCGAATAAACTGTTAACCACAATGGACTCCTCCGACGGGGTGAAGTTGGTCGCGGGCACTTCGACGATCAAGTCAGTTGGAGCCTCCAATATAAAAAGATGGTTGATTTTGGGGAGTAAAGAACTAAGTAGTGATATAGAAAAGTTATAGTTTGAGAATCTAAACTTACATTACCTTTGGAATGACACAAAGTGTGAGCTTTTATAATAGAAGAGAGTGAGTATGAACCATTGCATGAAAAGACACATGATCCCAGCAGTTGGGGGCTCTTGTCATAGACATCAATTAGTTAGATTTAGGCTGAAATGCATTTAATGTTGTGACCATTTGCCTGATACGTAAGATTATACTAGACTTGTAGATGGAGTAGAGCCACCTATGCAATGAGTTGTCACATCACCCACTTGCTACAAGATCATGTATGAAGATCTCCCCTATGATGCCTCTACCTATCTCGCCTCATTCAATAGGGTTCGGCTCCCCATGGGGGTTTAGCTATGGTGTTCGACCAATTGCCATATGAGCAGAATGATGTGGAGTGTGGGCTAGGTTTTCTTGCCATGCAGTTGCCACTTGGTAATACCTAAAGCCTTGCTGGAAAAGCTGTAGCAATAGTCCATCAAGTTCATGTATAAATATTAATATAATGTTTGGACTTTAGAATGTACAATAAAAGTAAATTTTTTGAAGTAGTTCGTGAACCTGATTTAAGGCAAAGCCCTTACATTTAGGCAAACCTTTTAGAGAAGATGAAGATGTGATAAGGCTGAATTAGACTTGGCCGAAGCCTTTTGTATAAGGAAGAGACCACTCGGGAAAAAGACAGTCGATGATAAAGTTGAATTGAACTTGACCAAGGCCCTTTATATAAGGCAAAGCTCACTTGGGAAAGAATTAAGGAGCAAAATGAGGTCCTTGCTAGAAAGGGTGAGTTTGTTGAGCCATTGAGGCTTGTAGAGGCGCGTGCCTTAATGATTTGAGAGAAACACTGGTTCTCGAGGTGCGACAGTGGTGTGACTTGGTGGTTTCTAGTACTTGTGTCACTTGCGCATTTACTATGCAATGATGGTGTTTGTTACAGCTGAAAGAGATCACTCGAGCCCTTAGTGGTATAATTCATGGATCCATTAGAGTCGTTGTTTTGAATTTCTCACAAGCGTCCTTTGAGTTTAATGTCCTTTATGGTGATACAAATGTTTGACCAAGATTAAATCTGAGCCAATCCAATGGTAGTGCTCTACTCATACTACTTATAAAAGGAGGAAAATAATCATTCCATACCTTTTTACTTTACAAAAATCTCTCAAACCCTTTGAAAATTTACTTTTGAAACTTTTCGGTCATCGTTGTTGTTGTCTCGAAGAGTACTTTTGTCCATATTTCTGTGTCCTTTCGTGATTGTTGTAGGTGAGAACCTCACATTTTTTGTGTTAGCGTTGTAAGATAATCATTCAATAGCACCATCTTCAAAGAAGACAATGACAAGAGGGTCGTATAAGAGAATGGATATGACATTAATTTTTGCCGATGCTAGTTTGCCTCCATTGATTCCAACTGAGAGGATCAGAGAGTCCATAAGGGACCTCACAATGCGTGGGTGATGCAAGAATGCCCTATAGATTACAGCACTAGGTGGAGGGCTTTGTTGTGGCCAACATATGTGAAGGAGAGTGAGTTGGAGACCTTTAGGGAGAGATATAGGATCGCTGATACCGTAGATATATTTGTCTCGACCTCTGATGAGCGAGCTTGTTTCCCCAAGGAGGAGTGTGTTGGGCCTTTCTTCTTTGGAAGGAGGTCACTCTTGGTGAGGATATGTCTCTCCATATTTTTCAAGCACTTTTTTCAGCCCTGAGCCTCTAATGGAGGAGAGGATTGCAATGGATGGTATTGTATGAACCCTTGGAGTCTACATTTGCCCTTTATCTGGGGAACTCTGACCTTAATAAAAGAATTGGAAGTCATCTTGGTTCTGGATTAAGGGTTGCTGGTAGACAATGGAAGGAGATACAGTCCCGAAAATTATCGTACCGACCTAGTATCATAAGTATAGTGAGTTTAGCTTCTGTTGAAGATCTTTTTTTCATTATGTCATTGAATTTGTTTCTGAAGTGTGCTTTGTGCACCTGTAGTTAACCGGTTTGAGCTCGAACCTTCAGAGTGGGCTACCATCAAAGCTATTTATGAGCTGTCCTCTGAGAAGAGGTACTTCAAGAAGGTGCTTGGAAAGCGAGTGCAAGTTGTAACACATTTATTAATGGCGACCAAAGGTAAGCCATCGTCTCATCATATCTCTTGGCAATTGGATTTGATTTTTGACAATACCAACAATACGTGTGCTTCGCTTGCAGAACAACATAATAAGAAGGAATATGTCAAACCTGACACATTTTATATGAGGTGGTTGGCGAAAGACAAGAGAAAAAAATCGTTGAGCTCTAGCTCTTCCATTTATAAGAATTAGAGGAACGAGTTGTCCAGTTTTTTGAAACTTAACCCACCTCATCCCCTAGAGAAAAATGGGAACAAAAAGGGGAAGAAAAGGCCAAGCCTTATGTAGAGAGACCTAGAAGAAGAAGCTAATATGGATCAAGAACACTGAGCCTCCCCCCTAAGCGCCAAACGACAATTGACGAGTTGTTGAAGAAGCCCATTGAGGCGGACCTCATTTCCTCCATGAAGATGGTGGAGGTAGGGAGTAAACTAGGAGGAAAAGGGTCTCATCAAAAGGAAAAGAGGTAAGGAGACCAGTAGAGGTGATCCTTTAGATTAGAAGGCTCAAAAATTTATGTGGGACAGGTCTGACAAGATCACTTCTATAGTTTTGGAGATGCCTGCCACCGAAGTCCAGAAGGCTACAAAAATCCACCACAAATATTGGACTAATAAATACTCATCTTATGTCAGGATCTATCACTCAGTTGATATGTTGGAGGCTGTCTTACCTTGCGGGCTCGCTCACAAGGATTTTTCTTAAATGCCCAAATGAACATGTGGACATTGTAGAGGTTGAATACGAAATTTGGTCAAAAGGCTGCTGATGCAAAGGTGGAGGCTAAAAGGTTGAAAGTTGAGGCTTCTACTGCTAATGAAGTCATTGAGGCCTTCAGAGTGAAGCACGATGAGTCCGAGTCAAGGATTGGGCTCCTCACTACTAAAAATGAGGAAATGAAAAAGGAAGTCCACCTTTACAAAGTCAAGGTGAATGTTATGATTAAGCGGGTTGAAAACTCTGACAACTTAAAGAAGCTAGCTTTGTCGGCCTTGGATGTGGCCAATAAAGAGAATGTAGACCTAAAGGCTCAAGTAGGTGAGCTGATTGTTGAGGTCGCCAACTTATGGCAACAACTGAGTAGGGTACGAGAGGCAGCCATGAACGACTATGTGGCATTTTCCATGAAACTGTCGAGTATGACAGCCTTAGTTTGTATTCGAGGAATGTTGTATACAATGAAGTTTTTGGAATGATAGTTGAGCTGCATCCCTATGTGGATCTGGTTGCCGTTAAGGAGGAGTTCTTCCTAGCAGAGCCATCCACCCTTGTAGATGATGCTGGAAGTTTTGATGTTGGAGAGAGCAAAGTTGAGCCTCGGCCTAATTAAGCTACTGTATAGATTTTGTCATAATTTTCCTTGCTCAAAACTGTAATACCTTTCATTTGTAATGAATTCATTTTATTCAATGAGCCGAGTTTTCTTTATTGAAATGTGTTCGTGTAATGATTCTAAAGCTTGTATGAGCTCTTCATGATTGAACATAGCATATGGAATAGCCATGAGAAACTTGAATATTATACATGGGCTCGCCATACTTAAAATTCGATGCAACATGTGGGCTCGCCATACTTAAAATTCAATGCAACATGTGGGCTCGCCATAATTAATTTGAACATAGTATATGAGCTCGTCATAATTAACTTAAACAATATGTATGGGCTCTCCATACATAAAATTTGATGCAATGTATATGCTCACCATAATTAATTTGAATGCAGAATATAAGCTTGTCATAATTATCTTAAATATTACTTATGGGCTCGTTATACTTAAAATTTGATGCAACATATGGGCTTGCCATAATTAATTTGAACGTAGTATTCTTTACAGAGTAGCTTCATGATGTTTGTGCTACTCATTGTAAGGATCCGTTCGAGAGCAAGCGTAACGCATCTTTATTCACAAAGGGTATAGAAAAGTTGAGGATAATACAAACGCAATAGGACATGTATTTACTAATAGAGACCTGCCCAGTTCGGACCCAACGTGCCTACACCAAGCTCCTTGGAGGAGAGGAAGACCATTCTTAATACGAGATCATCCCTTTGAAATGACCTCTTGTTGACCCTTGCATTGCAATACCTAGTCATTTTTCGTTGGTAAGAGGCGAATTTTATTCAAATGAGTTGTCTCTCATTTCTTTATGGAAATCCAACTTCCATCTTTGTATCTCATCATTTGACACCTTGTTGAAGTGTAGGGGAAGGCGATGATAGCCCTACCTCGACCGGATTCATGGCTTCTACACTGTAGGCCAAGGAGAAAGGGGTATCTCCCGTTGCAGTTCGACTGGTGGTGCGGATTGTCCATAACACATGGGAAACTCGTCCACATATGCCCTTTTCGAGGCATCAAGCTTCTTCTTCAAAATATGTTTGATGGTCTTGTTAACTACCTCTACCTAGCCATTTGCTTGGGGTGATTGGGGAAAGAAAAATGTTTCTTAATCCCTAGCTCTTTCTTTTGTTGAAATGTCTCCCATTGTCTGACACAAGTGAGTGGAAAATTCCAAACCGACATATAATGTTCTTTCTTATGAATATGGAGGTATTGACCTCGGTGATTTTTACCAAGGATTGAGCTTTGACCCCACTTAGTGAAGTAATCAATGACGACAATTGCATAGCTGACACTTCCATTTCCTTTCGAAAGGAAGCCATTGAGGTCTACTCCCTATTTGGCGAAAGGTCAAGGGCTGGATACCACAGTCAGTTTTTGAGATGGATACCTTTGAATAGTAGAAAATTGCTGGCATTTGTCGCATTTCCTTACAAATTGTATAGAGTCATTTTTAAACGTTGGCTAGTAGTATCTTTATCTTAGCATTTTATGTGCTAACACCGATCTTCTAGGGTGGTTGCCATAGACCCCCTTCGTGAATCTCACGCAGAACATAATAGGCATTTTATCCTCTGATGCACAATAAGAAGGGTGATGAAAAGCTTTTCTTGTAAAACACTTCGTCTTGGAGCACATAGTGAGTAGCCCTATGCTTTAGTTTGTAGGCTTCTTCCTTATCCTCTGGTATCATTTTATCCCTAAAAAAGCTGATTATTGGTTGCATCCAAAGTGGGCCTCCTTCAATCCACACCACATCTTCCCCTTGGATATGGAAGGTCTAAAAAGGTGTTCAATTGGTACCACTTTGAGTAGCTTTGAATCTTTGCTATTGGCTAGCTTTGATAGAGCATCGACATACGTATTCTTAGCCCTTGGTATCTTGGTCAATTTAAACTTCACAAAGGATGGAAGCGACTTTATGACTTTTGAGGTAAGATGCCATACCTTTATCCCTTGCAGAAAATTTTCCATTGATCTGGCTTACCACCAATTGTGAATCGCTACTGACCATCAACCTCTTTACCTGCAACTTGTGTGATAGCCTGAGGCCTACAGTAATGCCTTATACTTTGCTGCATTGTTGAAAGCCTTAAACCTAAACCTTATTGCACAACTGAGCTTGTGCCCCCTTTGGGCGTACTAAAATTATCCCAGCTTTCGAGCCCATTTCACTAGAGGATCCATCGATAAACAGGCTTCAAGTAGAGGGGTCTAGTGGTTCCATTGTCATGTTGATATCTAGGGAACTCGGTGAACTCCGCTATGAAATCTGCCAATGCCTGTCTCTTTACCGAAGTTCTTGTTTTGTACGAAATGTCAAACTCGCTTAGTTCCACAACCTATTTCTTTGCTCTCCCTAAGGCGCCAAGTTTTCTGGAGTACTTGCTTAAGTGGGAGGTTGGTCAGTACTTGTATACTGTGGGCTTAAAAGTAAGGCTTCAATTTTCTAGAGGCGATCATTAGAGAGAAAACGAGCTTTTCCATGTTTGTATATCATAACTCTGTTGATAAGAAGACCTTGCTTATATGATAAATGGGTAGTTGTGCGCCCTCCTCTTCCTTTACAAGCACATAATTTACTGCCTCAGCTAACACAAATAGGTACAATAATAATAATAGTGCATTTCCTTCGTTAGGTTTCAAGAGGATGTGGCTTGCCCCAAGTGCTTATTCAGCCCTTGAAAAGTCATTTTGCACTCCTCATTTTATTGAAACCTCTTTCCTCATTTGAGAACTTGAAGAATGAGAGGCATCATTTGGTTGCCTTTGAGTTAAACCAGTTCAACGTTGTAAGTCGACCCATCAAACTTTGTACTTCCTTGGGTTTGTTATGGGATCTCATGTCTAGTAGGGCCTTAATTTTAACTAGGTTTGCCTCTATACCACTTTGATTGACCATGTAGCCCAAAATTTTTTTAGAGGCTATGCCAAAGGCATATTTAAGTGGGTTCAACTTCATTTGATACTTCATCAAGACCTTGAAGGCTGGCTCTAGGTATTCGACGTGGTTTGCAGCTTCAAAACTTTTCACCAACATATCATCAACATATACCTCTATTGTTTTGTGATAAAACATAAAATGTCATGTTTTTATCCATTAATGCTTACATTTTTATGATTTATCGACGCCTAAATGTATTGAGTGCCTTCATATTTTGATTTAGGTTGTAAATGGATAGAAAGTGTGGAATTTGGAAAAAAAGAGCGAAAAAGACCAAAATGGAAGAAAGTAAAAGTTCAGGGACCAAGTTGAAAATAATCCATAAATGGGATGGACAATAGAATGAAGATTCAAGAGTGTTATATTGATTACGCCCAAAATATACCGCGGTGTTGTAGTGTAGTTTGGGGTGTCGTATCCACAGAGAGATGAAAATTAAATTAAGGAGTCTCTAAATAGGTGTTCGTTCACTCAAAATTGTCTAAAAATATCAATATTGATTAGATCAATATCGAAGTTTTTTGGGATAAAATTCAGTAACTAAAATAGTGAAGCTCAGAATTCCCTCACCCGGATTAGATCGTTCAATGTCAATTATCCAATTTATTGACTCAATTAAAGGCTTTCATCCCGGCACTTTAATCGGATGATTTGATGTTTAAGATCAATGTAATTCACACTTGTACTTGTAGATCCTAATTTTCTTTCACAATTTTTGCAAGCAATTATTGGAATTAGATTACAAATCAACCCTATACATATAGCATAAAATTGTAAATAATCACACCAATAATATCCAAGTAATGAAAATTCAATAAGTATTTCAATTATTCAATAGGAAGAACGTGATTAATCCTATGAAAACCTAATACAAATTAAACCAAATTTACAACAAATCTATCAATAAACTTATATGAAATTGAAATTCAGTGATTAGTTTAATTCCACGATAGAAGAAACATGATTAAATCTATGAGAAATCGAGTAAACATTAAACCAATTCCACATATACATATAAGAATGAAACCCTAGATCTACAAGTGTTTTAAATCAGATAAATACCAAAGGAATTGAACAATTGACATGAAATCCCAAAAACCGGTGAGTTCCTTCTTTGCTTCACATAGTTCTTTAGCCTTCCATGGAATTTTCTTGTTCCCAAGGTGAAAAAAATTGTTCCAAGATGATGAATAATCAAGAATGAAATGCTTCTGGCCGTGTTTTGATGTATTTAGGTCGAGAAAATCAAGCAAAACGCGTTTCCATAGGTGTTTAGGTTATTTCCGGAATTAGAACAGATCTGCCAAAAAAAATCACAAAGCGGTCGCTTAGTGTAAATTCAAGCGGTAGCTTAGTTCAATGATAGTTGCCTTTGAATTCTCGGTAGGGTTGTGGGCGACCGCTTGCCAATTTACTCCAAGCGACTGCTTAGTTATAATTTTTTCTGCCAGACAACTTTTAGTATTTTGACAATATCTTTCTCTCCCGATATCTGATTGAGGTGATTCAAAGTGCGTTGGAAATCTGACTCGATAGGCTACAACGTTCATTAATATGTCAACTTCCAATTCGATCTTATACCATGTGAAACAACGGTATCAAGATGAGGCTAAAACCGGTGCAAAAGTTTTCAGCTTAAAAGTTGATGTGTGAGAATGTCTTGGCTATATATCACCCCTTTGACTCCTTTCTTCCTCCAATTGACGTCGAACACTCTCAAATCTTCATATCTTCATTTTCCTTGCCGAGTCATCTTTTGGTATTTGCAATTTGGTCCTTTAACTTTTGCTTTCTTCTATTTTGATTATTTTTCACTTGTTTCTTCCATTTTTCACTTGTTTTGCCCATTTTTCACTTGTTTCACCCATTTACCACCTAAACAAAGATATAGAAACATTTAGTGCATTTCGGTGTCAAATAATCATATAAATGAAAATATTAAAGGGTGAAAAACGTAACAAATGTGCTATTATCACACCCCCCCAACTTGCTTATTGCTAGTCCCTAGCAATTTAATGCAAAACGAAACAAGCAAAGACTAGTCAACATCGCAAGTCAAATTATCAAGTTCTAATTTACCACAATGCATGCTCTTTTCAAACTCAACACCACAAAGAAATCAATAGTGTCATGATCACCAAAATGTTAAAAACACATGCCAAATGTGTAAGTGTGTGTCAAGCCATAACCATCTTACCACTAACCCTAACATATGCAACATCAAGTATATCTCGAGTTAAAGATTCAGCTCCATAACTCACGGGTATCAAAGTGTTTAGCACGGAATTTCTCTCTATGGAGCTGAGAATAAGATACACTTAAATATGGAGGCTTAAATATTCATGCACAAGTAATAAGCAAACATTGATCCTGTGATAGACATACTTTCAAATGAGAATCTATCAACTTCTTACCACAGCCTACTTGGGATCCAAACGGTCAATACAAAAGGTTGGACGAAGTTTAGGTTGGGTTTTATGAGGTTAAGAGGTATAAGATTCAAAGCACTTCCAAGTATGCAACCAAGCACATTATCAAGCATTTCTAATTGACATTTCAAATTGATCACAGCTTTCAATAGGTACCATTTGTCGACATTTCAAACCCCAAAGTCAATCAAGTAGAGCATCTTCAATAATTTTTTTTTCAATTTTTGTTTTGTTTTGTTTTGTTTTTTTGTTTTTTTTTTTCACTTGAATTCACCACAACTCTTGTCATTTTTCTTGCTTCTATTCTTCACAAATCGCATTTAATACTTACTACACACTTGGAAGTAAAAGAAGTGGGAAAATAAGCATATACTTCGGTATAGAAAAGTATGGATAATGTATGTGCAAGAAGGGAAAGGTTATACATGTGTATATGGCTCAAAGTGGCGACTAGGGGCTATATTTATTGCAAAGAAAACATTTGAGAGGCTCAAATGTTGATCCTAAATTGACATTTATCATATCCTAAGTAATCCACTATCTTACCACAGACCATGTAATGTTATTCTCACAAAAGTTTCCAATTCACAAGATCAATGGATGCTTACCACCGTTTGTAGTGTGATATGACTCTCAATTCTCACCAATTCCCACATAAAGAAACTTCAACGAGAGACTCCTCTAGCAACATGTGTTAAACAACTATCTTACCACCAGGCTTGTGTGCATAAGAATAATTCAGCAAGTGTCTTGACATTTAGACTTTCATAACAAAATTAACTCCTAGTGGCATATTTTGTCATTCAAGGGCACAACATGTAGCAAATAGAGACTCAAGAGAAAAAATTAAACCAATCATGACAAATTCAACAGGGGTACATGATAATCATGGTAGAATCCAAAGTAACTCTCCCCCCAACTAAATATTGCATTGTCCTCAATGCATAAACATGAATACTAAATAGGAAGGAAAGATATCACCTGGAGGCGGATGTGAGTCAACATAAGCACGAAGAAAGGTGAACATGGAAGTTCTCAATGGGATGGTGATGCAATAAAAAGATAAAAAATAACTAAAATATGAATGCAAAAATAAAAAGAAAAAAATGAATAAATTTCCCATGGGTTGCCTCCCAAGCAGCGCCTTTGTTTATCGTCGTTGGCTCTATCCAATGTTCCCATTTTAGCCCGCATCTAGCCAGGGCGATCCCAAGTTTCCATGCAGTGCATTAAACTCATTGGCCATAACCATCGGTGCAGCTCCTCTGCCTCCATCTAATACATATGTGGGGTCACTAGGAGAGGGCTCGAAATTTGTAGTGGGGGCCATGAATATAGAAGGTAAAGTCCTCTTGTTAGAAATTGGTGATATAAAATAAGGACTATTACCTATCTCGTGATCTGTCCTCTCCACGATGTCCAAACCATCTGGTTTTGGAAATTCCTGTGCTGGTCCAAGGAACATATTATCGGCTACCTCTTGTGTAAGTGTGTCAATCATGTGAGTTTGTTGACACTCATCATCTTCCTCTGGTTGCCTGGTGATATGAAAAATGTTGACTTCTAGAGTCATATTCCCGAAGGATAATTTCATGAGACCATTCCTACAATTAATCAAAGCATTAGCAGTAGCAAGGAATGGTCTACCAAGAATGATAGGAATTTTAGAAGCAACAGTCACATTAGCTTTTACATCCACGACCAAGAAATCAACGGGGTAGTATTATTTATCGATTTGAACTAAGACATCTTCAATTAGTCCCCAAGGTTTAATAGTGGACCTATCAGCTAATTGTAGGACAATAGAGGTAGGCTTCATCTCACCTAATCCTAGCTGCGAGTAAATCGCATAAGGCATGAGATTGACACTAGCCCCTAGATCAAGAAGAGCTTGTCCAATCTCATGGTTCCCGATGATGCAAGAGACAGTAGGACAACCAGGGTCCTTATACTTTGGTGGTGTCCTTTGTTCAATGACAGCACTCACATGTTCAGTTAAAAAGGCAGTTTTCTTGACATGATGTTTCCTTTTGACAGTGCATAAGTCCTTAAGGGCTTTAGCATAAGCAGGAACCTGTGAAATCACATGCAAGAAAGGCAGATTGATTTTCACTTGCTTTAGGTGCTCTAAAATCTCACTATGATGGCTAGCAGATTTCGAGGTGGACTTTAGAGCTTGAGGAAAAGGTACTCTAGTAGGAATTTCTACTACCTCTTTACTAGGGGCACTCTCCTCAGAATTTCTAGAATTTTTTTCCTTTTCCCCTGACTCCCTAGACTTGATGATTGGTTCTATAACCTTGCCAGATCTAGTGGTGATGGCATTGACTTCCTTAAAGTTATTCCCTTCTGAACCTGAGGTCTGAGCCATGTGTTGTCCCTTAGGGTTTGGCTGAGGGTGAGCCGGGAATTTCCCACGCTTCCCTACAGTTAGGGCATTGGTCAATTTGGACATGTGACTTTTCATTTCCTTGTTATCCTCAACAACCTGATTGATCATGATTTCAAACTTTTGATTGGTTTTCCCCTGAGCCTCTATAAAAGCATGTAAGGTGTCTTCCAAAGAGTTCCTAGAGGTTGTAGGTTGGTGGTTGTCAGACTTCCAGCTGAAATTGGGATGATTTCGCCACCCTTTATTGTAGGTTTCAAAAAAGGGGGCGTATGGGTTTTGGTACATGCCTAAAGCATTACAGTGTTCCTCATACACTCCTCTCATCTCAGCGTAAGTGGCACACTCTTGCGCAGGGTGTTCGCTTCCTCCACACACAAAACAATTTTCACTAGACTCAACACGGGATGCACTATGTATAGATTTCGAGTCTCTAACATGTAAGGCTTCAAGTTCCTTAGTTAGGGCTTCTACCTTTGCCCTAAGGCTATCCTCCTCCCTAAGATGATAAATACCTGTGCTAGCGGGGTTATTTGTGGGTCGTGACCTATTAGTACTCTCAGCAGCACTAGGTCCAGTCCAGGTATGGGCTTTTTCAGCTAAGTCATCTAATGAAAATTCAATAAGTATTTCAATTATTCAATAGGAAGAACGTGATTAATCCTATGAAAACCTAATACAAATTAAACCAAATTCACAGCAAATCTATCAATAAACTTATATGAAATTGAAATTCAGTGATTAGTTTAATTCCACGATAGAAGAAACATGATTAAATCTATGAGAAATCGAGTAGACATTAAACCAATTCCACATATACATATAAGAATGAAACCCTAGATCTACAAGTGTTTTAAATTAGATAAATACCAAATGAATTGAACAATTGACATGAAATCCCAAAAACCGGTGAGTTCCTTCTTTGCTTCACATAGTTCTTTAGCCTTCCATGGAGTTTTCTTGTTCCCAAGGTGAAAAGAATTGTTCCAAGATGATGAATAATCAAGAATGAAATGCTTCTGGCCGTGTTTTGATGTATTTAGGTCGAGAAAATCAAGCAAAACGCATTTCCATAGGTGTTTAGGTTATTTCCGGAATTAGAACAGATCTGCCAAAAAAAATCACTAAGCGATCGCTTAGTGTAACTTCAAGCGGTAGCTTAGTTCAATGATAGTTTCCTTTGAATTCTCGGTAGGGTTGTGGGCGACCGCTTGCCAATTTACTCCAAGCGACCGCTTAGTTATAATTTTTTCCGCCGGACAACTTTTCGTATTTCGACAATATCTTTCTCTCCCGATATCTGATTGAGGTGATTCAAAGTGCGTTGGAAATCTAACTCGATGGGCTGCAACTTTCATTCAGATGTAAACGTCCAATTAGATCTTATACCATGTGAAACAACGGTATCAAGATGAGACTAAAAACCGGTGCAAAAGTTTTCAGCTTGAAAGTTGATGTGTGAGAATGTCTTGGCTATATATCACCCCTTTGACTCCTTTCTTCCTCCAATTGACGCCGAACACTCTCAAATCTTCATATCTTTATTTTCCTTGCCGAGTCATCTTTTGGTATTTGCAATTTGGTCCTTTAACTTTTGCTTTCTTCTATTTTGATCCTTTTTCACTCGTTTCTTCCATTTTTCACTTGTTTTGCCCATTTTTCACTTGTTTCACCCATTTACCACCTAAACAAAGATATAGAAACATTTAGTGCATTTCGGTGTCAAATAATCATATAAATAAAAATATTAAAGGGTGAAAAACGTAACAAATGTGTTATTATCATATATATCAATTGGATGAAAAAAGAAGTCAAGGAGATGAAATATAGTCGAAGCATTATCACATATCAACTTTCAGGCGAAAAAGTTATGCTCCAGATTTTTAGTCTCTGCTTGAGACTCATTTTTGGTATAGTACACATCGGAATTAGAAAAAGTATAATTCTAGACAAATTGTATCTCTTCGCGTTAGTATTCCAACTCACTTTGAATTGCCTTGATTGGACATCAAAAAGGAAAGTTATGGCCAAAATACTGAAAGTTATTCGACGGAGAAAATTGTATAACCATGCGGTCGGAGAACATCCTGTTAACCAGTCTTTGATAGGTAGCCCCTATGTTCTTCAAACCGTAAGGCAAACTTTATAGCAGTAAAGTCCCCAATTCGTAATGAATGAAAGGTTTTCCTCGTCAGACAGGTGCATGGAAATTTGATTGTACCCGAAATATGCATCCATAAAATTCAGTAACTCGTGTCGTACCGTAGCATCCACAAGTTGATCAATCCTTGGGAACGGTTAGTTGTCATTTGGGCATGCTTGGTTGAGGTTAAAGAAATCTATAGACTCTCCATTTTCCATTGTGCTTCTTCACCAGGACCAAAATAGATATCTCCTTGGACAAACTGCTTCCTTGATGAACTTATTAGACACTAGCTTCCGTATTTCCTTTTTCAAGGCTTCACATCTCTCTAGTTCAAAGCCCTTCTCTTCTGCCTATAGGGGTAAATTTAGGGCCAACATTAAGATGGTGGGAACTGACTTTGGGATCGATGCCAACCATATCTCCGTGTTTCTATGCGAATATGTCCAAGTTCTTGAGGAGATAGTCATTGAGCTCCTACTTTTCCTCCAAGTTTATCTCATTTCCCACCAAAAGTGTTTTCGTGAGAACTTGTCGGTCTACCTGGAAGAGTTCTTACTCCTTGAATGGGGTTACCTGGGAGTTTAACTCTATGATCCTAGGATCCAGACCTGCTTCTATAATTCCTTCTTTAGGAATAACCCCTTTTGCAGTAGCATGTACCATCTCAACATTTTCCCTTTACTCAGGGGTTGAAAATTCTACAGGTGTGTCGAGCATTTCGGTGTCTATCAGAACCATATTCATGCTTCGGGGGTCAGACTTTCGTAAGGAGCTGAGGTAGCATTTCCTTGAACTTATATGATCGCCTTAGACAGTGACCATACCTCAATTAGTGGAAAACTTCATGCATAATTAGTGGAAAACTTCATGCATAAGTAGTGGATAGATATAACAGCCCAGAGTTCTTTCAATGCAGGTCGCCCTAGCATTCCATGATAAGCGGACCTATAATCCACAATGAGAAACTTTATAAAATGATAAGCCGCAAAGAGGGCTGCTCCCATTTTCATAGCTAACGTAATCATTCTCTAGGAACGATGTTATCACCAGTAAAGCCATTTCGGGCAATCATGGAGGTTAGTTCGTGACCTGTCAACATCTTATCATAAGTGGCTCCAAACAAAATGTTGATAGAGCTTTCGTTATCCACAAGTATACAATTTAAACCGTTTCTTGCCACAATGGCCATTACCATTAGGGCATCACAATGGGGATAATGAACTCCGACGGTGTTTTCCGGTGAAAACGTTATTAGCGGAGTGGTGCCAATCCTACGAGGGGTGTTATTTACCAAATAACTTATCATAGGGGGATCTTTGGCTTTCTTGACATAATTTTTTTGAGTGTTACTTGACTCCCATCCAACATGTAGGCCCCCAATTATTGTATCAATCTCTCTGATGGGGTCATTTTTGGCATCCGCATGAGGTTCTCTTCTTTTTATTTGGATACCTCTAGGCCTGTCCCTATTTTTGTCACCTCTTAGCCTTAGCAATCCATCCCATATGATGATGTATTGCCTTTTCATGCTTAGGCTCTTGATCTTACCTGATTTGTGGTGCGTTCCTTTGGGCCAAGTGTGTGTTCCTTCTATTAGTATATGAGCCTGTTGGATCCGTATCATATTGTAACGACCCAATTTCTATTTATTAGATTCGAATCATTACCAAAATTTTCATTACGACTTAGCAATGTGACATGCAAAAATAAATATATAATTACGTGTTGACAATTTATTAAAGGTTATATAAAATTTTCCTACTCTTTATTCTAAAGCTTATCCATACATATTTGAAAAGATCATGAAAGTAAAAGTTGTAAATTCCAAAATGGAAATATATTTCTTCATATGTTTGAAGTTTCAAATTTAGTACGAGTAACATGCAACAACATTGTAGCATAATTAATTGAGCAAAAGTCATGATTTTGCATTTTATTTTAAAAATGAGGACATAAGGGTTTGACTACCTTCACGCATGCAAAGACACATTCATAATTATGTTAATGTATTGGTAAGAAAAGAATAATGGTTTGTAGCCCAAAACACCTTCTAATTATTATATAATTCAATTAGTTACTAATTAAGCCCGTCCACGTAATAACCTTTCTCATAATAAATTATCACGTTCAATAGACAAAAAAAAATAAAGTGTTTATCCCACCAATATAAAATAATGAAAATAAATCACATGGAGAACATAACCAAATATACCATGTTCCCAATCCTAAATCACAGATCCACATAATAATAAAATTAAAACAATTGCTAAAAATAAAAATCTTCAATCATGTTACACCAGATTATTTATTGAGTTTCATAAATCATGGCACCACGACTACACCTCATCGCCTGCCAACTAATGACCCGTTCTAACCTGTGAGGAGTAGGAAAAATGGTGAGTACATGAGAATACTCAGTATGACTTCAAATAGTGGTGCAATCCCGAATAAAATTTTAGAACATGCGTCAGAAAAATCATACAGTCATCATATTTTTAGAAACTGGTAAGAGCTCATAGCATATCATATCATAGCATTTGCACCAGAATGACCATATCACATCTTTAACTTTCATAAGTATAAAAATTCATCAACATGAACAAAGATGATTTAAATGGGATAAATTAAATGCACATCTTTTCCTACCTTGTTAGATTAAAATAAATTCTTGAAAGATGAAAATCTCAAAATCACATTTTTCTTCCCCTGCTTGTGCCGTGCAAAAAAAAAATAATAATTGTGTTTCTTCTATCATGTCATGCATATAGATAAATATGCAAATAATAACCTAGATAACATAGTGGGAAATGTGTGGGAGTGGGTAAGAGTTTTTAAAACCATAAACTTTGACTAGGCTATCTCAACTAATCATACCACTTCTCAACCATTACATTTCCATACGCGAGCACTTTATTTACATAAAAAAAAAAACAAATATAATATACAACTAATTGGTAACTCTCTAACAACTCCACACACACGTGTCATCCACAATATTTTAAATTCATGAAATACTCAATTAAAATATAATTTAAGGCTAATTCTTTCTATCTCGATATCTTGGACTCCGCTAATCCATATTAATTTGTTCTCGACCCTATTATGTATGATTAATTATAATTTATCCAACGAGCCTAATATCCATAAACTTATAATTACTCGGTCGATATCTAAAAATGACCCCAAAAAATTGAAATTCACTATATATCATTTTAGTCCTTAGCTTTTTCAAAACATTAAAATATAGCATACAAAAATTAAATTCTATTCTATTGAAATTTTCGGGACATTACAATCTCCCATCCTTAAAATATTTTCATCCACGAAAATTTACCTTGCCTAATCAAAGAATTTTGAATATTTGATTTTAAGCTCTTCTTCTTTCTCCCAAGTTGCCTCATCAAGTCCATGATTTCTCCATTGGACCTTGACCAGGGAAACTTCGTTGTTTCTGAGTTGATGCACTTTTCTGTCTAAAATCATAATCAGGATTTCTTCATGTGATAAGTCTTTTTGTACCTCCAATGTTTGATAACTTACCACATGATTGGGATCATGTACATATTTTCTGAGCATCGAAACATGAAATACATTATGCACTGAAGCGAGTTCAAGTGGTAAGGCAAGTCGGTAAGCCACAAGACCAATCCTTTCAAGAATTTCGAAAGGTCCAATGAACCATGGTCTCAACCTTCACTTCTTGCCAAATCCCAATACACCTTTCATTGGTGCTACTTTTAGGAAAACTTTGTCATCCACTTGAAATTCCAAATCCTTTCTTCTACATTCAGCATAACTTTTTTTCGGTCTTGTGTTGTTTTTATTCTTGCTCTAATCTTATCAATCGCCTCAACTGTTCGTTCAATATTTCATGAACCAAAATTCTATTCTCTCCAACTTCGTCCCAATGGATAGGGGATCTGCATTTCCTACCACAAAGAGCTTCATATGGGGTCATGCCTATAGTGACCTGAAAACTATTGTTGTAAGCAAACTCCACTAATGGCAGATGTTTTTCCCAACTACCGCCAAGATCCAGAACACATGCCCTCAACATATCTTCAAGAGTTTGAATGGTTCTTCCTGACTGTCCATCCGTCTGTGGATGATAAGCGGTACTAAACTTCAGTTTCGTCCATATGGATGCCTACAAACTTTTTCAAAATTTTAATGTGAACCTTGGGTCTCTATCTAAAACAATGGTAAACTCCATGCAATCTGACTATCTCTCTGATATATAACTATATGAGCTGTTCCATGTTGAAATTTACCTTGATTGGCAGAAAATAGGCTAAGCTCATCAAACGATCAACCACTACCCAAATAGCATTGTAACCTCTTGCTAATCTTGGAAAACCTACCACAAAGTCCATCGCTATGTATTCCCATTTCCATTCTAAAATATCCAACGATTTCAATAGTCCTGATGGCCTTTGATGTTCTGTCTTCACCTGTTGACAGATAATACATTTCTCCACGAACAGACCAACTCCTCTCTTCATGTTCCTCCACCAAAATATATCCCGAAGATCTCGATACATTTTTGTACCGTCTGGATATACTACATACGACGGTGGAGTCAGCATTTTCCAATATCTCATTTCTTATACTTTCATCCTTAAGTACACATAACCTTCCTTTAAAAGTCAGGACGTTATCTGCAGATATTTTAGATCCCATACGTTTGTTTGTACCAACATCAACCTTTATCTTCTGTAGAAATGCATCCTTATCCTGTGCTTCCTTGATTAGATCCCAAAGTGTAGGATGAATCATGAATGTTCTTATTCTCACTGTAGTCTAAGTCGGCGGTGTGATGACTTCCAATCTCATTTTCTCAAAGTCTTTTATCAAATGTTCCTGCATCGTGGATAAAACAGTTAACTGGATCCCATTTTCCTGCTTAAGGCATCCACGACTACGTTGGCCTTACCCGGATGGTAATGAATTGTATAGTCATAATCTTTCACTAGCTCCAACCATCTCCTTTGTCTCATATTTAGTTCCTTCTATGTGAAGAAGTATTTGAGACCCTTGTGGTCTGTGTAGATTTCACACTTCCCACCATAGAGACAATGACGCCATATTGTTAAGGCGTGAACTACCACTGCAAGATCTATGTTGTGCGTTGATAGTTTTGTTCATAAGCAAACACCTTTCCATGTTGCATCAAAACACAGCTAAACCCTGTTTGGAGGTATCGCTGTAAATCATAAATCTATCAGAGCCATCGGGTATCGTCAATACAGGAGCCGAAGTTAATCTCCGCTTGAGTTCTTGAAAACATCTTCCACATTTTTCTGTCCACTGAAACTTCACACCATTTCTCAATGACCCGGGTCTTTATACCAAAGTCGTTATCTTATGTACTGTCCGCTTTGGGTGAGCCTGTACCCACTTGTCCACTCACAATTTTCTGTCGTATTCCCCAGGATTCGAACTCAAGACCTCTATCATATGAGAGACTTAAGTTGAATCCTAGTACCAATTGGGCAAAGTTTCCATAGAACAGAATTTAATTTTTGTATGCTATATTTTAATGTTTTGAAAAGGTAGGGACTAAAATGATTATAGCGAATTTCAATTTTTTATTGTAACGACCCTGGTCTCTATACCCAAGTTGTTATCTTACGTACTATCCGCTTTGGGTGAGCTTGTGCCCACTTACCCCCTCACGGCTTTCTGTCGCGTTCCCTAGAATTTGAACCCGAGACCTCTATCATATGAGAAACTTAAGTTGAATCCTGGTACCATTTGGGTAAGTGCCCAATTTAAGTCTCACATATAATAGAGGTCTTCGGTTCGAATCCCAGGGAATGTAATAGAAAGCTATGAAGGGGTAAATGGGCACAGGCTCACCCAAAGCGGACATTACGTAAGATAACGGCTTGGGTATAGAGACCCAGATCGTTACACAGATGGCATGGACGTCCAGTCATTTATGTTGTAGCTGTAGGTTTGGTGGTAAGTGTAGTATGGCCTATTTCTAGGCTCATTCTTCTACATCTGCCTCTTGGTCGGTCTGACAATCTTTGTACGACGGGGCCAACCTCTTCATGTGCCAATGAGGGTACTGCATTTAGTCTGGCAATGGCTAATGCCTGTCCTGGAGTGGGGGCAATTGTGTGCCCCGTCTGGGTTCATCACTGGTTTGCCAAGTGTGAAACAAGACCTCACTTCTACTTCTAAGGAGGTGAAAAACTCAATGAGGTTCGATTGCAATGGTCAATCAACTCTTTATTGACAATTCCATTCCTTATCATTTCCATCAAATCGTCGTAAGTAGTTGGATTTTTATTTTACAGTCTCTCCAGAAGAGGGTGTTCATGTTGAGACCTTCTCTCAATGCTGAAAGGGTTTCCTTATCAGTGACCTGCTCACAGTAGGTCATTTAATAGTAAATTGAGCCAAGTAGCTCTTCAAAGTTTCGCCTGCCTATTGCCTCAAGGCTTGCAGCCTTTGGATAGGAGCTTCTCTTTCTTTACTTGACAAATACTAGTTCAAGAACGCCTTATTCAGATTCGACAAACTTTTGATGCTACCAGCCGATTTGCGATTATACCAAATTTCAGCAACCCCTGTCAATGTAAGGTACAAATCTCTGTATTCCCTCGGTGAGGTTTCCCTAAGGGACATGTGAGGTTTTGTAATTTTTACGTTGCTTCATCGAATCTCAATTTTCCACATATTTGGGGATTTTTGGTGGCAGGACATGGCTTGGAACATGGGCGTTCCTTAGCTCTATTGAAAATGAGAGACTTTCATTGTCATCACAAGTTTAAAAGATTTGCAAGGACCAACTAATTCTCTTTATTCAGCTTGGTAGCAAGGTGGTTGCGAAGTCCCATATTGGTTTCTCAAGTTTGTTCATATTCTTGTTGCCTTTGAACGGAGGGTAGTTGTTGAGCCTATTCTTAGGTCTCGATGGTCTGATCCTATCATAGACATTAACGGATCTCTGAAGTTTCTATTCTTGGCCATATTCTAGGTGGAAGGTTTTTGCTACTGATTGTAGGTTTTCATCGAGCCGACTGGAGGTATAATTTGTGGACATGCCCGTCTGCACCTTTATCTCGATTAGGCTAGGCTCTTTTCTATGTCTCTGTGGGTAGGCCCCTATTTCATTTTTCTCATATTCTTGTTGAAACGCCTCCTGGTGAGGCACCTAATTACCGCTTATCAATGCATTTACATGAATAATTGTTGCATGAATAATTACCGCTTATCATGTTTCCAGCCATCTCTCAAACTTCTCTCGCTAAGTGCACGATAGTGCAACCTTGTCGATGTTGGTGGTGAGGTTGATAGTGTAACTTTCGTTTGAAGGACTTCTACTTCAGAAGCCTTCTACCGACGACTTCTACTTTGAGAATTGCAGTGATAAGAACTTATGATGTATCATTAGCTCCCTCGTCAATAGTGACCTTTGAGAAACCTTCCTTCAATACCTTCTGTCGTTATTCCTTGAAGAACTCTCAACCTTTCTTCAAGGTTCGGTCTTAGGATAACTTGATTTCGATGGGTTTCACCACTAGGGTGCTTGTGGTTGTAGTTTGATTTTTCACAGATAGCGTCAATCTATTAACATCGAAAAATGTACCTTCAACATGGCCAACGGATCCCAAAACCTCTCACATCCATGCAAGCCTTATTCCTACACACTTGGACAAACCGTTAGCCACATATGGCCTCCTCTGGTGGGTGGAGTGGCCATACGCACTCCGACGGTCAAGTCAGCTGGAGAAATAGATATATGAGTGTGAGAGGACTTTAGACTTGAGTCTCTGATAATAGCACATTTGTTACGTTTTTCACCCTTTAATATTTTCATTTATATGATTATTTGACACCGAAATGCACTAAGTGTTTCTATATCTTGGTTTAGGTGGAAAATGGGTGAAACAAGTGAAAAATGGAAGAAACAAGTGAAAAATGATCAAAATAGAAGAAAGCGAAAGTTAAAGGACCAAATTGCAAATACCAAAAGATGACTCGGCAAGGAAAATGAAGATATGAAGATTTGAGAGTGTTCGGCGTCAATTGGAGGAAGAAAGGAGTCAAAGGGGTGATATATAGCCAAGACATTCTCACACATCAACTTTCAAGTTGAAAACTTTTGCATCGGTTTTTAGCCTCATCTTGAGACCATTTTTCACATGGTATAAGATCGAATTGGAAGTTGACATCTGAATGAAAGTTGTAACCCATCGAGTCAGCTTTCCAACGCACTTTGAATCACCTCAATCGGACACCGGGAGAGAAAGATATTGTCAAAATACTAAAGGCTGTCCGGGGGAAGAATACTATAACTAAGCGGTCGCTTAGGGTAATTTGGCAAGCGGTCGCCCACAACCCTACCGAGAATTCAAAGGCAAATATCATTGAACTAAGCTACCGCTTGAATTTACACTAAGCGGTAGCTTAGTGATTTTTTCGACAGATCTGTTCTAATTTCGGAAATAACCTAAACACCTATGGAAACGCGTTTTGCTTGATTTTCTCGACCTAATTAGATCAAAAGACGGCCAGAAGCCATTATTCTTCATCTTGGAACAATTCTTTTCACTTTGAGAACAAGAAAACTCTATGGAAGGCTAAAGAATTATGTGAAGCAAAGAAGGAACTCACCGGATTTTGGGATTTCATGTCAATTATTCAATTCCTTTGGTATTTATCTGATTTAAAACACTTGTAGATCTAGGGTTTCATTCTTGTATGTATATGTGGAATTGGTTTCATGTTTACTCGATTTCTCATAGACTTAATCATGTTTTTTTTCTATCGTGGAATTAAACTAATCATTGAATTTCAATTTCATATAAGTTTATTGATGGATTTGTTGTGAGTTTGGCTTAATTTGTATTAGGTTTTCATAGGATTAATCATGTTCTTCCTATTGAATAATCGAAATACTTATTGAATTTTCATTACTTGGATATTATTGGTATGATTATTTACAATTTTATGCTATATGTATAGGGTTGATTTGTAATCTAATTCCAATAATTGCTTGCAAAAATTGTGAAAGGAAATTAGGATCTACAAGTACAATTGTGAATTACATTGATCTTAAACATCAAATCATCCAATTAAAGTGCCGGGATGAAAGCCTTTAATTGTGTTATTAATTTGAATGATTGACATTGAATGATCTAATCCGGGTGAGGAAATTCTGAGCTTCACTATTTTAATTACTGAATTTTATCCCAAAAACTTTGATATTGATCTAATCAACATTGATATCTTTAGACAAATTTGAGTGAACGAGCACCTATTTAGAGACTCCTTAATTTAATTTCCATCTCTCTGTGGATACGACACCCCAAAGCTATACTACAACACCGCGATAAACTTTGGGCGTAATCAGTCTCCAATGTAAAAAGATGGTTAGTTTTGGAAATTAAATAGTTAAGAAGTGATATATCAAAGTTAGTCTAAACTTGCATTATCTTTAGAACGACACCAAGTGTGAGCTTTATAGTAGAAGAGAGTGAGTACGAACCATTGAATGAAAGGACACGTGGCCTCATCCCAATAGCTGGGAGCTCTTTTCATAGACATCAATCGATCAAATCAAAGCTTAAATGCATTTAATATTGTGACCATTTGTAGCTCTAGGCCTAACGCGTAAGATTAGACTAGACTAGTTGATGAAGTAGAGCAGCATATGCAGTAAGTTGTCACATCACCCACTTGCTACAAGATCCTATATGAAGATCTTCCCTATGATGCCTATACCTATCTCACCTCATTCATGAGGGTTCGGCTCCCTATAGGGGTTCGACCAATTGCCACATGTGCAGAATGACGTGGAATGTGGGCCTAGTTGCTCTTGCTATACGATTGCCACTTGGCAATACTTAAAGTCTCGTTGGAAGAGACGTAACAAAAACAATTACTTAATTTGACCATGAAATAGATGTTATGAACAAAATAAATAACTTGCTCTAAATTTAATCTTGTCAATAAAAACATTTTTTGTCAAAATTTATTCATTTTTATTAGTATATTCTTGAAACTGAGCCAAACATGGACATAAATTAAATCTAATTTTTTTGGACCCTCTTAATTCCTAGTAATTTTTTTTTCTCACTTTGGATGTGATTCCTCGCCCACTATGAAATGTAGCGAAATAGAAGATTATTGCACACACCGAATAGTAATTTAAGACAATAACAAATATTGATGTATTATTGACCGCGTGTTCTCAACCAAAGTTTTCAGTTGGTTAAGATTGATCATTGGAATTATTTAGAAAAGTATTCATTAAATAATTTCTTAGTTTTTCATTGGTTGACGTGTATCCTTCGCTTATTTCGATCATGATTTAGTCGGTTTGTATTTTTTAAGGTAAGCGTCGATTTTCTATTTGTCAAATAATAAAAAGATCTAGTGGGACATCTAGACTCTTTTATTTCATTAAGTGTCGTACACTCTTTGTAGTGAATGTCATGAGTTTAGCCTCTTGTGGTGCGAGTTCATTCGAAATTATTTAAATTTCAACCCATTCTACCATCATTTTCTGATTCTGTCCCTCACTCCGACGGTCAAATCATTAGCTAGTTTAAGTATATTTGGGCGTGGGACATACGAGAGGCACAACTCCTAATTCATTAATTCTCACAACAGTTAGTCGATCGAGAACACCTAAGCCCTTTGGTAGTGATGGTTGATCCCACTACTCCTTCAAGTGCCTTTTGCTCTTTGCGTCGGAAAGAGGTGCTGCTATCTTCCTTCATTTATATCCATACCATGTTTGGACCGGTACTTTGGTCTGGACATCCCCACGTGATTGGAGATGGAGGCACAATGAAAAAAAAAAATGAATATTTGATTCATTCCAACTTGTTCTTCAAAATAAATGGAAAAAAATATATACAATTTCAATACTCCAACTTGGCATAATATATTATTAAGTGTGTAGTATGCACATGATTTTAAATTTAATGCAGTGTATGTAAACCATTCTTCAAAATCATTATAATACTAGTCAAGGTTCCGGCCATTTAAATATTAATCCAACCTGCCCTTATCTTTGATTAACATATAAACAACCACCACGCCAAATTAGCCGTTGAAGTAACTTTATAAATTATTTTAAGTTAGATTGTTTATTCCAAGTTGTTATACAGAAACGAGAAATATATTTTTTCGATGATTTTTCTCCTATATTAACTATGGCTGGCATTTTGAAAGCGTCATATATTATTTTTTTCCAATCTCACTCCTCTGTTCATTTTTTTCTCTATTTCTTCATCCTCCCATCCTAAAGAGTTTTGGATAGTGTCGTGTAGACAATATCCACGGCAAAAACTTGATCCTTTGTAATTAGATGGCCGATCTCACTTCCAGGGATTTGACTTTACCTCAACCTGATTGTGATGGAGGTGGTGAAATTGAAGCTGTTGCATCTGATTGTACCGAGATTATTGTTATTCGTCATGGTGAAACTAAATGGAATGCTGATCGAAGAATTCAGGGGCAGCTCGATGTGGACTTAAATGATGTTGGGAGGAGGCAAGCGGCTGCAGTGGCTGGGCGACTATCAAAGGAACCTAAAATATCTGCAGTATACTCATCGGACTTGAAACGAGCGTATGATACAGCCGAGATGATAGCAAACTGCTGTGGGGTGCTTGAGGTTTTTAAAGATCAAGACTTGAGGGAGAGGCATATGGGTGATCTTCATGGTGTTGTGTTCCACGAAGCAGCCAAAATCAGACCTGAGGCTCACAAAGCATTTTTATCTCGTAGTAGGGATCAAGAAATTCCCGTTGGTGGGGAAAGTCTTAATCAACTGTATGAACGCTGTACATCAGCGTTAGAAAGAGTCGCGAAGAAACACAGAGGGGAACGAGTAATTGTAGTCACTCACGGTGCTACCATTGAAGAACTTCATAGACGGGGCTCAAATGGGATGTCTGCTAAGAATGTTCTTAATACTTCTGTTAATGTTTTTCGCTTGTTTGAAGAGGATAAATGGAGCATTAAATCGTGGGGCGATGTGAGTCATCTCGATGACCTGTTCGGTAACAATGGACAAGCATAAGGTTTGAGGAAATAATTCAGTGGTTCCAGGCAGGAAAAAGTTTGCTGCATTTTCGCCTCCATATGGAAAGAATTTATAAATGGACAAAAATGAGTAGTGGTGAATACTAGATGATCCATTCAAATGTGTAGTTGAAAATAAAGTTTGATCACATTAATACTTAATAAAGGGCACATTGTTCCTTTCTGAAGGATAAAACATGTGAAGCATCCATTTGAATTGTCACATTTTGTATTGTATTTTATTTTAAAGTATTTGCTTGCAACTTGCATATGTTTACTGTTGTGATGTCATATTGTAATTTAATATTCATATGTAATCATTCTTGCTCCATAATATAAGGTGGTGCATTGCTCGAGAGATGTGAATCAATCAATAGAAAGATTTCCCAAGTTTCTATTCTTTTTTCTTCCTTTCCTTTTTCAGCTCGAGTTCATCAGATTTTATTATAAAAACAAAAAGGGGTGAGCAAGAGAATCTATTAATCGAAATATCGGTAAGTTAAAAGATCATTTCCTATATCTAGTATTTTCAATATACACTAAGCCAAAATTCGGTATTTTCCTTGCCAAATACGGTAAGTTTCTAAAATCCGGTATTTCCTAATCCAAAAATCTCAAATCCAGTATCCTTAAATTCGGTAACCTCATACCGTATCTCAAAATATGGTATTTGTCTTCAAAATCCGGTATTTTCAAATACGATATTCTCAAATCCACTGTCTTCAAATCCGGTAATCACATACAGTATCTCTAAATACGGTATTCACCTTCAAAATCCGGTATTTTCTGTATCACCAAATCCAGTAAGTTTTGTAAAATCCGGTATTCTCTGAGGTAAAAATGTCTGGTTTAAGCTCATCTTCATTGCCTTTACCTGCTATTTTTAATGGTGAAGGCTATGATTTTTGGTCAGTTAAAATGAAAGTCTTTTTAATTGCACACGATTTATAGGATATTATTGATCAAGGTTATGATCAACTTGAACCAGAGGGAAATTATACAGCTGCTCAACTGAAACAACACAAGGAACAATCTATGAAAAACATGAAAGCACTATCCTTTTTGTTTACTGCCGTTTCAGAAGAGATCTTTCCTAGAATAGTGGCTGCAATTACAACTAAGGAGGCCTGGGATAAACTTGATGAATTTAAAGGCTCAGAGAAAGTCAGGGCAGTAAGATTGTAAGCTTTGAGTATGGAGTTTGAAAATCTCAAGATGAAGGAGACTGAGAAAATCAAAGATTATACCTCAAGAGTGGTTGATGTTGTAAATCAAATCAAATTGAATGGAGAGAAGATTGCATATACCAGAGGGAATGAACAAAGGGTAGCATCGAGGAATGAAAAATCAGCTGAAAGTGCTTTTGTAGCCAAGCATAAACAGCAGTATACCAGAGGGAATTTTGCTGGTAAGAAACAGTATGAAAATAAGAAGAAGAGAGAAGGGAGTAGAAGCAAACAATCAGTATCTTATCCTCCATGTGGTGTGTGTGGAAAATCAGGACATGGAGATAAATTTTGTTGGAAAGCACACAAGTGCAGAGTATGTAATCTTGTTGGACATCCTGAGAAGTTTTGTCCTAGCAAACGTTCAAATCAAACTCCATCACAACATCAGTCCAGAAATCAGTTTCAACAAACTTCTATGGCAAGTGAAAAGAAGCCAGAGGATCATCTCTTCTTGGCATTTCATATGTCAAACATAGTGGAAACAAATTCTTGGTTTATTGACAGTGCTTACACAAATCACATGACAAGCAAAAAGGAGATTTTCTATGATTTGAATCCAGATTGTAAAGTCCAAATCAAGATGGGAAATGGTGAAGTGGTATCTGCCAAGGAAATTGGAACTATTACTGTTCAAACTAAGAAAGGTATGAAATATATTGACAATGTTTTACTTGTACCTGATTTGAGTTCAAATCTCTTAAGTGTTGGACAGGTGGTTCAAAATGGATATTCACTGTTTTTCAAAGAAAATTTGTGCCAAATACATGATCCACGTGATGTTGAAATTGCTAGTGTGCCTATGAGAAACAAAAGCTTTAGTATTTGTTGGCAAAATGTAGTTGCAAATACTGTTGTGGTGAATGTTGATGAATCAAATCTGTGGCATAAGAGATATGGGCATTATAACTTTAAGTCCTTAGCTCACCTACACTCTAAAGGTTTGGTAAGAGATTTTCCTGAAATTCGAGAGCCAGAAGGAGTGTGTGAAGGCTGCAGTTATGGAAAGATGCATAGAGATGCATTTCCAACTGATGGAGTTTGGAGAGCAACTCAAAAACTGGAATTAGTGCACACTGATATATGTGGACCTATGAGGATACCTTCATTGAGTCAAAATTTGTATTTTGTGCTCTTCATTAATGATTGTACAAGGATGTGTTGGGTATATTTCATGAAAAACAAGTCTGATGTTTTTCACATTTTCAAGAAGTTTAAAGCTTTAGTTGAAGGACAGTCTGGGTGTAAAATTCAGATGCTAAGATCTGATAATGGCAAAGAGTATACTTCGAAAATGTTTGATCAATTTTGTGAAGAGCATGGTGTTCATCATCAACTTTCAGTACCATACACTCCACAGCAAAATGGTGTGGCTGAAAGGAAGATCAGATTTGTAATGGAAATGGCTAGACGTATGATGGGTGAGAAGGAGTTACCAAAGAAATTTTGGGCAGAAGCTGTGTATACTTCAGTATATTTGCAGAACAGACTGTCAACCAAGGCTGTGAAGGGTAAGACTTCTATTGAGGCATGGACTGGAGTGAAACCTACTGCAAAACACCTTAAGATGTTTGGATCTCTGTGCTATATACACGTTCCAGATCCCAAGAGGGGTAAATTGGACAACAAAGTTGTAAGAGGTATTTTTCTTGGCTATAGCTCACAATCAAAAGGCTATAGAGTGTATAATCTAGATACTGAAAATATTGTAGTCTCAAAAGATATCAAAGTTGATGAGAATGCTAAGTGGAAGTGGGAAGAAGCTGAATCTCAGCAACCTCAGTTTTTAATACCTATTGTGCATCAAAATGCTCCAGTGACAGAACTTAAAGGCCAGCAGCCTGAGGTGGAGTCAAGTGCTTCAAATGCTGGGCCATCTAAATCTACTTCAAGCTCTAGTCCACCTCCTAGAGGTACTAGACCATTGAATGAAGTATATGAAAGATGTTATATGGCTATGATTGAGCTAAACAGTCATGAAGAAGCTGCAAAACACCCTGAGTGGATAAATACAATGGAAAAGGAGATAGACATGATTCAAAAGAATGAAACTTGGGAGCTGGTGCCAAGACCATCAGATAAGAAAGTGATAGGAGTAAAGTGGATTTACAAAGCCAAGATGAATCCTGATGGTTCAATCTACAAGTATAAAGCAAGATTGGTAGCTAAAGGTTTTGCACAAAAATGTGGTGTAGATTATCTTAAAACTTTTGCTCCAGTTGCTAGATATGATACAATTAGATTGTTGGTTGCATTGGCTGTTCAAAGAGGATGGAAAATCCATCAACTTGATATCAAGTCAACTTTTTTAAATGGAGAACTTGAAGAGGATGTGTATGTTGAGCAACCTGATGGATTCATTTCAAAATCAGTACTAGATCATGTGTGCAAGTTAAGAAAAGTTTTGTATGGGTTAAAGCAAGCTCCAAGAGCTTGGTATAGCAGAATTTATGTCTATTTGTATGGCAATGGTTTTCAAAAGAGTGAAAGTGAACGCATTCTTTATGTGAAATTAGACTTTTATGGAAATGTTTTGATCACCTCTGTGTAAGTGGATGACTTGTTGATCACTGGAAATGATGTTGAATTGATTCAATTATTCACAATTAAGCTTGAGGAGGAGTTTGAGATGACAAACTTGGGAGAAATGAAATATTTTCTTGGAATAGAAGTTGAATAGAGGTCTGATGGCATTTTTATATCACAACACAAATATGCTACTGATATTTTGAAGAGGTTTAATAGGAAGGATTGCAAACCAGTGGATACTCCTGTATCATTGAATACCAAGTTATCAAGAGATGATGGAGATCAACCAGCAAATGAGAGAAATTTCAGAAGTCTTGTTGGAAGTTTGCTATATTTAACTTCAACAAGACCTGACTTAATGTATGCTGCAAGTCTGCTGTCCAGATTTATGTCTAATCCTTCGCAAACTCGCTTTGCCACTGTCAAAAGAGTCCTAAGATATATCAGAGGCACTCTCAAGCTTGGTATGTACTATGAAGGAGAAGTTGGATCAGTTTTGATTGGCTATTCAAATAGTGATTGGGCTGGTTCAATGGATGATATGAAGAGCACGTCTAGGTACCTATTTTCTCTAGGATCTGGTGCATTTTGTTGGAACTCAAAGAAGCAGGATATAGGGCTCAATCAACAGCAGAAGCAGAATATGTAGCTGCATCATCTGCTGTAAATCAGGCGGTATGGTTAAGGAAAATTCTGGGTGATTTGCATCAAAACCAATCTGATCCTACTTCAATATTAGTTGATAATCAGTCAACTATTACTGTGGCCAAAAATTCAATCAACCATGGAAGAACAAAACAGATCAAGGTCAGATTTCATGCAATCAGGGAAGCAGAGAAAGAAGGTGAAGTTCATCTACAATATTGTCCTTCTCAAATTCAGTTAGCTAATTTATTTACTAAGCCTCTTGCAAAAGCTCGTTTTGAAGAATTGAAGCATCAAGTTGGTGTGCTAAATGGAAGCTTCAAGGAGGAGATTGAAGGATAAAACATGTGAAACATCCATTTGAATTGTCACATTTTGTATTGTATTTTATTTTAAAGTATTTGCTTGCAACTTGCATATGTTTACTGTTGTGATGTCATATTGTAGTTTAATATTCATATGTAATCCTTCTTGCTCCATAATATAAGGTGGTGCGTTGCTCGAGAGATGTGAATCAATCAATAGAAAGATTTCCCAAGTTTCTCTTCTTTTTTCTTCCTTTCCTTCCTCAGCTCGAGTTCATTAGATTTTATTATAAAAACAAAAAGGATCGTTTTTTATCCATTTCATCTTGCAAAGGATATTGCAAGTCTGTTATTGTGCTTATTATCATCTTTGATTGAGCTAACACTTTCATAATCATTTTATCTACCAATGTGGAACAAATGACTTCATTCACCCACAAATATCAAATCTCAATGTCTCCAATAATTCTGAAACTTAAATGGCTCATTCCGATCTCAATTTCACATTAACTTGAAATTGGTTTTGAGAAATCAAATATATTACGATCATCTCTTCATAAAATATAACAGATTAGACCTTAAACCTCGCATAATCAAGTAAAGGGTCTAGCATAAATAATTATCCAAAGTATGTCAACAAAAACTTTTACAAACAATTCCAGCTCAACAAAACTTTGAATCTCTTAGCAAGATCTAGAAATAGAAAGAATTGAAATTGTTGCCTTAGTTTTTGCACGATAGATATGCCCAACAGATCTCTGCTCCACTTGTGTCCACGTAGCCTTTACGTTGAACACTTAGACAAACCATTAAGAACACGTGGCCTTTTTCAGAGGTGGAAGAGGCAGCCACGTGCACTCTGATGGTATTGCATCGCTTCACATACCCTCCTCTCATCAATAGAGGTTCAAACTATTCATAGAGGGTCAGCAAAATCATCACCTCGACTACAATGGGGTCTCGACTAGGCCAAGTAGGATGGGATATGGAGTGTGAGCCTAGGTTTATTTGTGACATGGCTTTGGCCTTTCCTAGGAGCCTCTCTAGAAGAAGCGTAATAATGTTCCCCCAAGTTCAGGTATGAATATTTATATAATGCTAGATATTTTTAGGTCAAGGTACATTATCTATGTTTTAGGACCTATCACCTGAGAAGTGAAGTGCTGGTGTAGAGTATTTTGTGTTCATTTAATATTATGCTGCTGACACGGCCCTTTGGTTGCGAATAGATAATGTAGCACAATAGTGTTCTAAGTCGAGCCATGAATATTTATATAATGCGTAGATTTGTTGTGTTAATGGTACATGGTGACCTTTTGTGGGTTTGTGCAAACAATTAGGTCTGTAAGCAAGGCCTGCATAAGGGCAAGCTTCAAAATTTTGGTAGCTTTCGATAAAGTTGAACCAGTTGAATGAGGTTGACAGATTTTGATAAAAGTTGAAGTAGTTGATGAAGCAAGCTTCTGAGATTAGGCAACTTTTGATAAAAGCTGAACTAGTTAATGAGAGGAGTCTTGGCGTGAGCGCGAGCCGATGAAGGAGATCTGACGTTAGTAAAATTGATTTAAGGCATAGGCAAGTTGTTGACATGATAAGATATTGATGGGATGTGCGACAAATGATTTGAGATGTTATCTGACACCACCCATCCCGAGTCACCCTAGTGGACCCGACATACATGCTAAACCCACCATCAAGGAAACTTTGACCAGCTTTGACTGTGAATTTTTTTTTAAAAAAATTTAACAAAGTTTCCTTTACAATTGGAACTAATTCTACATTATAATATCTTCACAAATGAGTACTATATCCAAATTTACCATCATCCCAATCACCGAAGTAATCACACCTTCCAATCTAAAGAAAACTAGTAATCATAATTCCACCAATTTAATTTTCATCTTATTCCATGAATTCATGCTTTAATGTGAGTAATTCCATCAACATAATCATTTTCACCAAGTATTCTTACTTATGAACCTAATTAAAAATTCTAGGGTTGGCTAGAATTGTGTACATTGATAATAACTGAAAATTTATCAATCAAGAAATTTGAGCAAAACAATTATACTCTTCCACTTAATTTGAAAATTAAACCAACAAATTAAACTTGCTACTTAGAACCCTTGAAAAATCAACATAAATTATTCCTTCATCTCTTGAAGAAAATGGATAAATTGAACTCAAGCTTGAAGAAATCAACACTTCTTCTTCTTCTTCTTCTTCTTCTTCTTCTTCCCCTTTTATCTTCATTCTTTCTCATTTCTACCCTCTACATCGATTTATTGCATATGGCTTCTACAAGAATGAAAATTGGTCTAAGTGGTGTGTTTAGTGGAGTACTAACTCCGAATTTGCAAGAAAGTCCCTCATGTTCTATTTTATATAGCATTTAATCCTTTAAATTCTAATAATAGATAAGTATACCCCCAAAATTTAAATGATATTCATCTTAAACCCTCAAGTATTGTCAATTGTAAAATAAACCCCAATAGAATGATTTATGCCATTTTAAGTCCCTATTTGACTTTGAATAAATAATCTTAACTTTTGACTAATATAAAATTTGAGGTAACAATCTTACTTCCTTAAAAGATTTTCGTACTCAAAATTCAATTGGCAACTGGCTAATCAATAAACAAATAAGAATATTGAACTTTGAATTTGATCTTCATTCTCCCACGTAGCTTGTCAACCTCCTGATTCTTCCATAGGACCTCGACAAGTGGAATTGTCTGGTTTTGCTGAATTCGAACCTTTTTTGTCTAAAATTCTCGTTAGCTCTTCTATGTAAGTCATATTCTCGTTCAACTGAATTGGTTGAGACTTTAGAACATGAGAAAAATGTTCAATGTACTTAAGAAGCATAGAAACATGAAAAACATCATGGATCCTAGATAATTCAGCTGGCAAATCTAATCAATATGCAATGAGATTAATTCGCTTAGTAATCAGATAAGGTCCAATATATCGTGGACTTAATTTTCCCGGTTTGCTAAATCTCAACACTCATTTCCAATGTGACAATTTCGGAAAAACTTTATCCACAACTACAAATTCAAGATCTTTCTTACACTCTCTGCATAACTTTTTTGTTTATCTTGTGTTGCTTTCAACTTTTCTCTTATCGGTTTTACATTTTCTAAAGTCATTTGAACCAATTCAGGGCCTATTAACTTCTTTTTACCAGCTTCATCCCAACAAATTGGTGTTGTGCACTTCGTACCATATAAAGCTTCAAAATGAACCCTTTCTATACTAGAGTGGTAACTGTTTTTGTAAGAAAACCTCATCAACAATAAATGAGTGTCCCAACTATCTCTAAACTCTAAAATACAGGCCCTTAATATAATGTCCCGAAATTTTAAGAATAAAAATTTATTTATTCTATATGTTATTTTTATTATTTTGAAAAGTTCATGGATTAAAGTGAAGCATATTTTAAATCTTTATATTTTTGGGCCAAATAATTAGATTTTGATAGGGCAAGTATAAGTATATCAATATTATACTCATTGGATAGCTCGTTTTAAATCATATATTTTAGGCCCAAGAAAAAATCGATTTGGATATGTTAAACCCAAGTTATTGACATTTTAAGATTTTATCTCAAAAGTAATTAATACGTTGGTTTGGTTTGTAGTGTAAATGGTGGTTTCACGTGTAGATGCTTTTTACCTTGAACAATAATTTTAGTGGTAAGTTTAATTAGTTTATGATATAGTTTAGAATTAATTTCATTTTTTTTTATTTCTATCCTATCATCCTATTTAGATCATGATAAATATTAATTGTTATTTAAAATCTTATTTGATTATGAAAAGTGTTAATTATAAATGTTGATATATTTCAAACTCTATTTACTATTATCCAACTTAGAATATTAGTCTCCACTTTATTCTTTCAACCAATTGTTCTCGACAGATTTTATGAGATAACTTTTGTATTATTGGATATAGTTTCAACCATGAAGTGATAATGATTATCTTATATAACTAAGTTTTAAAGATTAATAGATAAATTTTTATTTTTATTCTAATTAGAATAATTGTTAACTGTAAATTTTGATTGGGTATTATTATTATTTTAAATAAAAAAAAGGAAGTTTGAAATTGGTATATATTCACTAGAATTTTATTCTCATGCAATTAGATATTTTTAAATTCAAATTTTCTTGATAAGATGATTTGTTTGATAAGAATTTTAATTGGAATCTTGTAAGTCATCCATATCCAATAACCACTATATAATAGCTTGTGGTTTGCATTTTTTTTTCACACAAATACACACATACGAAAGAGAAAGAGGAGAGATAGAGAGGGAAGAAAGAGAGAGAGAGAGAGAGAGAGAGAGAGAGAGGAGAGAGAAAAAGGGTTGAAAAGTCAAAAAGTTGCTTACATCATTATTGTCAATCAAATATCTATCATTCGAAACAGAAGATTTTTAACGTGCATTCAGATTCTTTTGTATTTCAATAACAGGTAAGATACTTATGTGTAAAGTGATATGTTTCTTTACGCTTTTATGTTCAATTAAATATACATGATTTGCCGATGGACTTTCGAGTTTTTTTTAAAAGAGAAATGAAATCTACGGGATTATAAGAGGACCTAAGATGGGTGTGTCGCTTGGTCACCGATGTACTCCATAAAGAGAAGAGTTGTATGAAATGTTATTTTATTGCATATAATTGTTTGTAGAAACTGCACGTATCTTACTGGGTGTTTTTAAAATACTCACTCTTACAAATTTTATAGGCTAGTTTGGGTCGATTGGAACAATGACGGGATGGTGCAGCGGACTGTCAAGGGATTCGAAGAAAAGGGATTTTCGACAAATGAAGTTTCTAGATTTTATTGCATTTTAAATTTATTGTCATGTTGAGACTGTTTAAGTTTTTTTTTTCCATTTAAAAACATGATTTTATGATTATTTACGAATGTTCTGTTTATTTAGAGAATAAAATGTTATCATTCCGCATTTAAGTAAATGAAATTTTTCTTGGTAACACCTCAAAAGATGTATGAAAAATTGGGGCGTTACAGTTTGGTATCAGAGCACAGAGTTATCAAATCGATTATGTAGACATTTTGAATGTATTTATTTTTACTAAAAGTTAAGTTATGCACATGTTTAAAAATTTTTTTGAACAGTACAGGTTTTAGTCACGTGAACATTACTATTCACGTGAACAGTGAAAAGGGGAAAGTAAAGTTTTTATTATTATTTAATTGTTTCTCATTTGTTAAATGGTAAATGTTTATTAATTGAATAATGATAGTTAAAATTTAAATTGTCATGATTTAATGCTTGTAGTTTAAACTTCAGGTGTGATAAATTTTTATGTGTTTAATTTTAGCCTTTGATGATGTTTAAAAAAAAAAAAATTTGTCAATAAAATTTTACATTTTAAGAGATTTCACTTTTGATTTATTGTTTGAGTTTTGTTTGATTTGCGTAATTGCAAAATTGAAAGGCTTTGTGAAAAAGATTTAAACTGTCTAAGAAGAGTTTGGGATTTAAGCGGTCCGTTGTGACCCCCCTCCTCATCTGGAAGTCTTTTTGATTGCGCATTATTCAAATTAACGAGATGAAAACAATACTTCAAATCTTTCAAAATTTAAAAAAAATTCATTTTTCCTATCTTAGAAAGTTTTTTTAAAAAAAAAATGCAATGTTTTTCGTAAACATTAGGAATTTATGAACAATGAAATTTTTTTTTGTCTTAAAAATGTATGGAGAGAATCCTTGGCATGTAGCGCTCACTGCTCGACCACTCTCCAATTGATCCAGGTATAAAAAGAAATGTTATCATTTTAGCATGTTTATGAGTTGTGTACAATCATGTTTACTTTGCATTTTAGTTGTTAAAGCTTTCACGAATTTATATGAGAATATTAGATGCAAACATAGAATGAAATGACACTATCACAAAAAAAAAAAATTAAATAAAAAAAAATCAAGCATAATTGAAGTTATATTGATCGCATGATTAGGACTTGAAAAGTAACTAAGATGACTGGACGTAGCCTCACATTCCTAGAACGTGCTGAATTGGCTATCGAGAGATACATGAACTACGAAGTGAGATTGGAGCGAACTTTTGCCGAGCATGTTGAAGATTTCCTTCTTAAGTGGGAGCAAGCAAGATCGTTCGGATATAATGAGGGGACAATCCTCTCAATATATCACCTGATAACTACTATGCGTCCTCAATGGAGAGATGTGGCCTACTTCGTAAGAGATATGGAGTATGACCTACATTTGCAGGAAGATTGGGACAAGATTAATTTTAGAAGATACTGTGAAGACATTATAATCTCATGGAACCACAGACAACAACAACTAGCACTAGAGCCCCAGCCTGAGCCTGAGCCTCACCCTGAGCCCGAACCTGAACCTGAGCCAGAGGAAGAGCCTGAAGAGGACCCAGAGGAAGAGCCTAAAGAGGACCCAGATGAGGAAATCGAACCGGAGCTGGAAGACCCCGAGTAGGAACTCGAGCCACAAAATTTCATGGATTTGGATTCTGAGCCCGAGTCATGCCGGACGTCAGATGATGAAGATTTCTAGGACTTATAGATATTAGAGATAGTCTTTATTTTAGCAAAAGTTTATTTATTTATTCATTGAAATTTTTCGTCTTTCGAAAATCGGATACAATATGTAAGGATTCGAAAATTTTAAAGTTTTTACCATTAATAAATAATTTCTGTGTTATCAAATTTTGCATTTCTAAATTTAAAATTTTACTTGTATTAAGAAAATGTCGAGGCAACAACAAAATCAAGCAACGATTATCAGGGATTTGTTGAGAGCTGTACACGACTTGGGTAGACAACAAGCACAAGCTGGTACTCAGGATACAAATGCTAACAACATCAGTTCAATTGTGGAACAATTCCGCCGCTATAAACCCCCAACTTTCGATGGCAAGGCAAACCCATTGGCAGCTGAGGAATGGATAAGGGGAATGGAGCGAATCTTCAAACACCTTTCCTGCACTATTCTCAAAATGTATTATGCGCAGAGTTTATGTTGGTTGATGCTGCAGGCCACTGGTGGGAGTCAGCATTGCGCACTAGAACAGAAGCTCAACAACGTGCTCTGACATGGACACAATTCAAGGACGATGTGATGGGAAAATACTTCCCACAAGCTCTGAGAGACCGAAAGGAGACAGAATTTCTTCAACTGAAACAGGGAGGGATGAAGTTTGAGGATTATGAGAGGAAATTCGAACAACTCTCTAGGTACGCACCACACCTAGTGGACACGGAAGCAAAGAAAGCAATAAGGTTCGAACTGGGGTTGCGCCCTGAGATTGGTGGAATAATGGCATCCCATCAATTCACTACCTATAGTCGGGTTTTACAAACCGCTGAAGCAATCTCAAATAGGTTAGAGATTGATCAAACTTCTCAACAAGGAGCCGAGCATTCAGGAAAGAGGAAATGAAATGTGTCAAACGAAGAAAAAGGAGTAGGACAGAACAAGAAAATCAACTTTGGATCAAGTTTTGGACAAAATGTTCCACCCTGTCCAAAATGAAACCGGGTACATAGGGGTGAATGCCTGTTTGGAAAACATGTGTGCTATCGATGCGGCAAAACAGGCCACATTTCCAGAAACTGTAAGGAAGACCCCTTGAAGAAGAATGATGTGCAAGATAAGAAGGGAAATGCCCGAGTTTTTGCTTTAATTCAAGATGGAGCAACAGAGGACCCGAACGCAGGTAATTTCGAGGACGAAATTTTTTAAGGAAGGGAGATTGTAATGTCCCGAAATTTTTTGAAAAAATTTTTATTTATTCTATATGTTATTTTTATTATTTTGAAAAGTTCATGGATTAAAGTGAAGCATATTTTAAATCTTTATATTTTCGGGCCAAATAATTAGATTTTGATAGGGCAAGTATAAGTATATCAATATTATACTTATTAGATAGCTCGTTTTAAATCATATATTTTAGGCCCAAGAAAAAGTCGATTTGGATATGTTAAACCCAAGTTATTGACATTTTAAGATTTTATCTCAAAATTAATTAGTAAGTTAGTTTGGTTTGTAGTGTAAATGGTGGTTTCAGGTGTAGATGCTTTTTACCTTGAACAATAATTTTAGTGGTAAGTTTAATTAGTTTATGATATAGTTTAGAATTAATTCCAATTTTTTTTATTTCTATCCTATCATCCTATTTAGACCATGATAAATATTAATTGTTATTTAAAATCTTATTTGATTATGAAAAGTGTTAATTATAAATGTTGATATATTTCAAACTCTATTTACTATTATCCAACTTAGAATATTAGTCTTCACTTTATTCTTTCAACCAATTGTTCTCGACAGATTTTATGAGATAACTTTTGTATTATTGGATATAGTTTCAACCATGAAGTGAAAATGATTATCTTATATAACTGAGTTTTAAAGATTAATAGATAAATTTTTATTTTTATTTTAATTAGAATAATTGTTAACTGTAAATTTTGATTGGGTATTATTATTATTATTTTAAATAAAAAAAGAAGTTTGAAATTGGTATATATTCACTAGAATTTTATTCTCATGCAATTAGATATTTTTAAATTCAAATTTTCTTGATAAGATGATTTGTTTGATAAGAATTTTAATTGGAATCTTGTAAGTCATCCCTATCCAATAACCACTATATAATAGCTTGTGGTTTGCATTTTTTTTTCATACAAATACACACATACGAAAGAGAAAGAGGAGAGATAGAGAGGGAAGAAAGAGAGAGAGAGAGAGAGAGAGAGACGAGAGAGAAAAAGGGTTGAAAAGTCAAAAAATTGCTTACATCATTATTGTCAATCAAAGATCTATCATTCGAAACTGAAGATTTTTAACGTGCATTCAGATTCTTTTATATTTC
The DNA here is from genome assembly GCA_019395295.1 of Osmanthus fragrans. Lineage (NCBI taxonomy): Eukaryota > Viridiplantae > Streptophyta > Magnoliopsida > Lamiales > Oleaceae > Osmanthus > Osmanthus fragrans. The sequence continues at coordinate 17,024,234 of CM033347.1, read as the reverse complement.
AATAACAGGTAAGATACTTATGTGTAAAGTGATATGTTTCTTTACGCTTTTATGTTCAATTAAATATACATGATTTGCCGATAGATTTTCGAGTTTTTTTTTAAAAGAGAAATGAAATCCTACGGGATTATAAGAGGACCTAAGATGGGTGTGTCGCTCGGTCACCGATATACTCCATAAAGAGAAGAGTGGTATGAAATGTTATTTTATTGCATATAATTGTGTGTAGAAACTGCACGTATCTTACTGGGTGTTTATAAAATACTCACTCTTACAAATTTTACAGGCTAGTTCGGGTCGATTGGAACAGTGACGGGATGGTGCAGCGGACTGTCAAAGGATTCGAAGAAAAGGGATTTTCGACAAATAAAGTTTCTAGGTTTTACTGCATTTTAAATTTATTGTCATGTTGAGAATGTTTAAGTTGTTTTTTTTTTCCATTTAAAAACATGATTTTATGATTATTTACGAATGTTCTGTTTATTTGGAGAATAAAATGTTATCATTCTGCATTTAAGTAAATAAATTTTTTCTTGGTAGCACCTCAAAAGATGTATGAAAAATTGGGGCGTTACACTTAACATATCCCCGAGAGTCTATATGGTCCTTTCTAATTGACCATCTACTCGAGGATAAAATGTTGTACTAAAATATAGTTTAGTACCCACAGCTTCATGCAACTTGGCCAAAATTTAGATGTAAAGTAAGGATCTTTATTTGACACAATAGATAAGGGAGCTCCACATGAGCTGACTATTTCATCTACATACAACTTTGCCAACTTATCTAAAGTATAATTGTCTTTGATCAACAAAAATCTGGCAATTTTGGTCAATTGATCTATAATAACCCAAACACCACCATGATCACTTTGAGTACGAGGAATACTAAATAGGTAATGGCTGTAAAAGTCCTAGTACTTTCTGACGAACTGGCTTTACATGCTGATAGATAAGACATTTGGACACAAAATCTACTATATCTCTCTTCATACCCAACCACCAGTAATAATCTTTCAATGTCTAATACATTTTAGTACTACTAGATGCATAGCATAAGCAAAATTGTGTGTTTCTTCCAAAATCTCTTTCTTTCTAGAATATCTGGAATATATAATCTATTATCCATAGCCAATGCACCGTCATCTCTAATCACATAATATGTTCTTAACCCACCACTAACTCTACTTTCAACAATCTCAGTATCATTGCTTGAGATTGAGCTTCTCTAACCTTATCAATCAAAGTAGGCCTCACCTGAAAATAAGCTAATATCATCCTTGAAGTAGTAGCTGATAATTGAACATGCATCTTTTTAACTCACAAATCAAAGAAGCACATACTGCATTGGAAGAAGAGAAAGAACTAGCATTTTTACTGAGAGCATCTGCAATTTCATTAACTTTCCCCAGATGATAGTCAATCTGACAATCATAATCCTTTATCAACTCCGACCATCTTCTTTATCTCAAATTTAATTTCTTCTGATCAAATATATACTTCAAACTTTTGTGATCAGTAAATATTTGACATTTCTCACTATAAAGATAATGTCTCCAAATCTTTAGAGCCAACACAACTATAGCTAACTCCAAACCATGTGTTGGGCAGTTTAACTCATGGTTCTTCAATTGTCTTGAAGCATAAGTTATAACATTTCCATTCTACATTAGAACACAACCCAATCCTTGGTATGAAGCATCACTATAAATCACAAACCCTTCGCCTCGAGATAGAATAGTAAGTATAGGAGCAGAAGCTAATCTTTTCTTCAACTCTTGAAAACTCTTTTCGCATTCTTCAGTCCACACAAATTTAGAGTTCTTTCGAGTTAAACTAGTCGGAGGAAGAGCAATTTTGGAGACATTCTCTATAAACCGACAATAATAACCTGACGATAATAACCTGACAGTCTAAGAAAAACTCCGTACTTTTATCACATTAGTAGAGCGTTCCCATTATTGCCTCAATTTTCTGAGGATCTCCATAAATACCTTCTGCTGAGATAACATGATCAAGAAATACAACTTTATCTAGCCAAAATTCACATTTACTGAACTTAGAATACAACTGCTTACCTCATAAAGTCTACAAAATAATCTTCAAATGCTTAGCATGCTCATCACTACTGCGAGAATAAACTAATGTATCATCAGTAAAAACAATCACAAATCTGTTAAAATATGGGTGAATCACCCTATTCACCATATCTATAAATGTTGTTGGGGTATTAGTCAGCCCAAATGGCATTACCAGAAACTCATAATGGCCATAAAATCAGTTTTTTAGACATCAACATCTCTAATTTTTAGCTGATGGTACCGTGAGCATAAACCAATCTTAGAAAATATGGTGACACCTCGAAGTTGATCAAACAAATCATCAATACGAGATAAGGGATATTTGTTGTGAATAGTCACTTTATTCTGCTGTCTGTTGTCAATACACAATCTCATTGTACCATCGTTCTTCATAAACAAGATCGGTACTCCCCAATGAGTTATACTTGGTCTAATAAAACCCTTATCAACTAAGTCTTGCAACTAAACTTTCAATTCCTTTAACTATGTCGGAGCAATTCTCTAAGGTGTTTGTGAGATTGGAGTAGTTTCTGGGATCAAGTCAATAAAGATCTTTAGGAAATACATCAGGAAAATCTCGCACCACTGATATATCTCCAAGTTTCATCTTAGTGATTTGGGTGTCAATACATGAGCCAAATATGCATGACAACATTTTTTAAGCAATCTCCCAGCATCAAGTGCAGATATGATACATAAAGGTAATATTCTCCGTTTACCACTAAGAATAAGTTAAAGCTCTCCTGGCCTTTTGAACACCACCTCTTTGCAAAAATAGTCAATTGAAGCATGATTTGTAGCAAAGAAATACATGCCCAGTATAACATCAAAATCATGAATATCAAGTGGAATCTGATTAGCTTTCAACTCTTGATCATTTACTCTAATCACGTAATCTTTATGCACATTGGTAGATAAAAGTAAATCTCCTACGGGAGTCATTACTACCAAATCATTGTCTAACAGTTCCAACATATAGTCGGCATACATAACAAATGCATATGATATAAATGAATGTGAGGCACCTGAATCAACTAAAGAACGAGCCTTTTTGCCAAAAATAGAAAATGTATCCATGACTACATCTAGTGACTCATCAGCATAACGATGAGTCACTGAAAATACTCTTCCCTGAGCCTGAGATGTCTTGTCTGGCCTTTTTGTCTAATGCCACTATTGCTAGCGACATCAGATTGAACAACAGTCATAGCACCTGCTTGACCTACCAGCGTGTATTGGTTCTAATTCTGCCTAGAAATACCACCACCTGGCTATGAAGTGTCCCATGTGATAAACCACCCTGCTGAAAGCGAACTAGACATTCTCTTCACATATGCCCAATCTGACCACAGTGCTAGCAAATACCGATGCCCTTAAGGTACCCATTAGGATGAAACTTTTCACATGACTAATATTGAGGAAACCTGGCAACACTGGAACTATCATCCTATCCAAGAGTAAATGATCTCTGGGAAGATCCCTTGGTCAGAGCACTACTATACCGTGGTAGCTATACTGACCTTTGGCTCAATCTCGATCCTCGACTTCTACGAGATCTGGACTTGAAGCTACTAAAAGTGTAAACACATAATCTACCTCATATACAAACCCTCATTGGTGGTCTATTAATAGAGACTCATGTCCATGTTTGAATGATACCATCAACTCTAGCTCTCATTTGTTCTTGTTCGCTTTGTCATTCTAAAAGACTTTTTCAACTCTCAATGCTACTTTCCAAAATTTTCATATCCTGGTGTAGTCACCACTGATCTGATTTCTTCGTTCAGACCCTGTTCAAACCTTCTGCATTTATCGGCTTCATCAGCTGCCAGAACTACAGTATATTTTGACGACTCCACAAACTTAATTTGATATTCAGCCATTGTGGACTTCTATACTAGGCTCAAAAATTCATTTTGTTTTTCATTCTTCTAAAAACAATGCCAATAGTACTTATTGAAATCAATCTTAAAAACATCCCACGAGATTACTAAATTATCAATATATTTACTATACACTGATCTACACCAGTCATATGCATTTCCTTCTAACAAAAGGTAGCAAACCGTAGTTTCCTATGATCGGGACAACCCATAACATCAAACACTCTTTCAATATTTATCGTCCAAGATTTGGCTACTATCGGATCAGTTATACTTGTAAACACTTTAGCTCCTAGTTTAGTTACTCGTTCTATACTATACTCTTTATCTGAGCTGCGTAAAACAGAAGCAACATCTGTAGCAATCCTATTAGCTATAGGATCATTTTGAGCTACATCCACATTTCGTAGCTACTCCTGAGTCCAATGAAATTATTCTTCATCCCTACTATCTTCTCTAATATTTTCTCTATTAGGAGCAACATGTGGTTGATGCAGCATATCTTGGAGCTTGCGAATCTTACCACCACGAGCCATGACCTTCAACCAAATATATATGATATGTTGAGAACAAAATCAAAAGAGATGCAAGTCTATTGACCCTAAAATCATGCTTTGATACCAATTGACACAACTCATCGCGAATTACCCTAGTGGACCCTACACATGACGTACGTTGATGGTAAATACCAGCTAAGTACCAGACCCTCCACCAAGGTAATTTTGACGTGCGTTGACTGTGAAATATTTTTATAAATTTTTTAACAAAGTTTCCTTTACAATTAGAACTAATTCTACTTTTTATTACCTTCACAAAATTGTACTATATCCAAATTTACCTTCATCCCAATCACTAAAGTAATCACACCTTCCAATCTAATGAAAACGAGTAACCATAATTCCACCAATTTAATTTTCGTCTTGTTCCATGAATTCATTCTTTCATGTGAGTAATTCCATCAACGTAATCATTTTCACCAAGTATTCTTACTTTAGAACCCAATTAAAAATTCTAGGGTTTGCTTGAGTTGCTTACTTTGATTCAACTAGAAATTTATCAATCGGGCAACTTGAGCAAGAAATTATACTCTTTCCACTTAATCAAAAAATTAAACCAACAAATTAATCTAGATACTTAGAACCCTAGAAAATTAAACATAAATTATTCCTTTATCACTTGAAGAAAATAGATAAATTGAACTCAAGTTTGAAGAAATCAACACTTACTTCTTCTTTTTCCCTTCTTTTTTGTTTTCTTTTTATTTTTCCCCCTTTTACTCTTCCTTTTTTCTCGTTTTCTTCTCTCTATATCAATTTACTGCACATGGCTTCTACAAGAATGAAAATGGGTCTAAGTGGTGTGTTTAGTGGAGCACTAACTCTGAATTTGCAAGAAAGTCCTTCATGTTCTATTTCATATAATATTTAATCCTTTAACTTCCAATAATAGATAAGTACACCCCAAAATTTAAATGATATCCATCTTAAACCCTCAAGTATTGTCAATTGTAAAATAAACTCCAATAAAATGATTTATATCATTTAAGTCCCCATTTGACTTTGACTAGTCGAACATTTGACCTTGAATAAATAATCTTGACTTTTGACTAATATAAAATGGGGGATAACATTGTGTCTTTCCCATAATCGACAACTGAGGCGCCACATATTTCAATACACGCATTACGTGTACATTTAATGCGTAATGGTGAGTTGTAGTTATGCTATTCAAGGTGACGTGCTTTAGTGCATGCATGGAGATCACACCTTAATCCTAGCTTGTCATTCAAATCTAAAGAGGCACATTTGTCTTCAAGTTCAACAGTCTGAATGGGCTAGACATATGGACATTCCAAATGATTTATTGTAGATTAAACGATTGTGGTTTATCCTCTCCATGACTATTTTACCTTAGCAAAATTTGACAACTTTCAAAGTGTTAAACTTTCCAGGCATTTTTTTACGATCAGTAATTGTTCTCCAATGAGCATTCTAAGCATTTCCATCAAATTCTTTGATTTTAGTTAATGTTTTTCATGATTTAAACTCCATTCTTTATCGGTTTCATCTTACTTCCAAAAACTACCAAATCATATAAAATGGTGTCCAATAATTGGGGATGTTTCTAGTGGTGTTGATATTAGGATGATATGTGCCAAGGTAAGTATTTCCGATGTTATACCCACTGAGAAGATAAGAGAGGCAATGGGAGGCCTTACAACATATGGATGATGCAAGAGAGGCTAATAGATTATAGCATACCTTGGGAAAAAACAGGTGCTTGCATCAACCTACTAGAAGAGGCATCGATAAGACCACTCCTACTCTATAGCTTGCATCTCCAGATGAGCTATTGATAATAAAGCTCCAAGTCTGGGACTCAACGGGTTCCATCAGCCTCCTAGAAGTATTTAGCTTCTGGAGTACCTACTTAAATGGTAAGTTTGTAAGCACACATGAATGCTGTGGACCATAAAGTGTGGCCTCAACTTTTTAGAAACGCTGTCGAAGGAGGTGCGAGCTTCTCTATATCTAGCTAACGAGCTTCTATGTGTAGGAGGGCTTTGCTGACATAATATATAGATAATCGATGGTGACTTTCTTCTTTTACAAGAACTGAATTGATGGCCCCTTCAAAAACGACCAAATATAATATTAAGGACTCATCAGTCTTGGGATTATCAAGAGTAATCCCTCTAATAAAATAATAATAGAAATAAAAGAAATATACCAACTTTAAGATAATAGATATCAAAATACCTAGCCATTCTTTTACATTTAAATACTTGTTCTATTCTATATCACTAAGAAAAAAAAAACGAACTCCATGTTCTAATCCTTAAAAAATAGAAATTTCAAAAGAAAATGGAGACCTGGACAAGTTGTTTTTTTCAATCCCTAGAAGGCCTATTCCCACATCTCCATCCATTGAAATTTCTTCCCTCATTTGAGATTTTTGAAGAAATGATGGCATTTATTGGTGGCTCTTGAAATGAAACAACTCTGTGTTGCCACCCTTCCGATGAGGCTGTGTACCTCTTTTAGCTTCTAAAGTGACATCACCTCTATTAAAGTCTTGATCTTTTTAGGGTTGGTCTTAATACCATTTGGTTGACCATATAGCCTAGGAACTTTTCAAAGTCGACATTGAAGGCACACTTAAAGAGGTTTAATTGTATCATGTATCTCCTCAAAATTTGGAAAGTAGCATCTAGGTGTTTGACCTGGTCTTTTATTTTAGGCTCTTTATGAGCTTATCATCCACATATGCTTCCATGATTTTTTCGATGTGTTCGACTTGTTGAAAATTCTCTGATAGGTTGCTCCGACATTTTTCAACCCAAATGACGTCACCTTATAGCAATAGATGCATCTATCAGTGATGAAAGAGGTATTTTCCTCATCTGTGGGATGCATAGAAATCTGATTGTAGCTTGAATAAGCACCCATGAAATTCAACAACTCATGCACCATGGTGGCATCTATAAGTTGGTCTATCCTTGGAAAATGGAAATTGTTATTAGGGCAAACTTGGTTGAAGTTGGAGAAATCTATACATATCCTCTACTTGCAGTTATACTTCTTCATGAGGACTGGTTGGGAAATTTACCCCAAATCAATAATGAAGTCATTGGCTATCAGCTTGTTAACCTCCTCCTTCAATGCCTCATACCTTATGAGGTTGAAAGGCTCTCCACTTTTGTCTATGTGGGCAACCTTGTGGTCGACTTTAAGGTGGTGGCAACTCACATATGGGCCAATCCAATCCATATTTTCATACTTCCAAGCAAAGATGTCCAAGTTCTTATGTAGAAAAATTGTAGGCTTCTCATTTGCTTATTGTGATAGATCTCTTCCCACTTATAATAACTTAGTACGATATTGTGAATCTATGAAAAAGCTCTCCAGATCTTCCACTGAAGCTATTTGTGAATTGGACACGGTGATAAGAGGGGCCAACTTATTATATATAGCCCTTTTTCAAGGGTTCCCTTCTTCAAGGCCATCTATCTTTCAATGTTTCTCGCATGTTTAAGAGTCTTTTATTCTTCAAGAAAGTCGATCATTTCGGTATCTACTAACACATGTTGATGTTCGGAGGTTGTTTTCTTTATGCAATTCAAGTAACATTCCCTCGCCTCTGTTTGGTCACCTCTAATCATGGCAATCCCATTTTCTTTGGAGAACTTCATGCATAAGTGATGAACAAAGGTGACAATCCATAGTTCTTTTAGGGCGGGTCTTCCTAAAACTCGTGGTTGGTTGATCTATTTTCCACTATGAGGAATTCTATGTAATGGTGGGTCAATTGGAGAAGCTCTCTCAACTCTATTGCAAGTGTGTTTTCCCCTTAGGATTATGCTATCGCCAGTGAACCCACATAGTGTAAAAGTACGAAAGAAAAATTATGATCCACTAGTATCTTATCATAAGTGGCTCTGAAAAAAATGCTAACGAAGCTTCCATTGTTTACCAACTTGCATTTTAAACCATTGTATTCTATGACCTAACTTACAAAAAAGACATCATAATGGGAACAATGCAGTCTTACCGTATCATATTGAGTGAAGATAATGGGCTCAATTGCTCTCGCTTCATGATGGCAGTTGTTGACTTCATAGCTAGTCATTGAGGATCTTTGACCTCTCTTACATAGTTTATTTGTGCATTCCCACATGGAAGACAATTATCTCTCCTAGGCACACAGAGATTGTTCCGCTCCGTGGGGGTGCCAAATCTCTACACTTATTAGTATTATGGCAAAGTGGTTGGCTAATGGTAAGTGCAGAAGGGTCATGTGTCCATATCCTCCTTGGCCTAGTGCATTTTACTTCTTATGTGGCTGGTTGTTGGGGTATGGCTCCTTATTTTTCATATCTACTTGGTCTAGCTTTGTTGTAGGTTGTAGCTGGGATAACATTTAGGGTCCGTTTGATACGCGGAATTTGCCATGAAACTAGGAAAATATTTTCATAGTTCCTACTTTTGACTATTTGATTAGCCAAATTTGTCATGGAAAATGTTTGCCACCAACTTCTAATGTACAATCCCTTGAAGCACAAAAGTAGGAAAATATTTTCTTATGATTTTGGTGGGAATTTATTTTCCACCTTGTTGGGTTTTTTTTTTCCTTTTTTTTTTTTTTTTTTTTTTTTTTTACTTTTTGGCAATGAAAACATATTCTAAATACAATAGTAAAAAAATATCGATTTAATTAACAATTTGCATGAAAATGAAGCCAAACGAACACCAAAAATTCATAAAAATATTATTTTTATTTTTATTTTTTACTTTTTGGCAATCCAAATAAATTTTAATATAGATTGTAAAAAAATTTATCCCAAAAAGTAACTATTTACATGAAAAACAAAGTCAAACGGATTAGGTGTAAAATTATACCAATCAAACACCATTAATTACAATTCCTTCTAAAACAAATTCTAGGCAAATCACTTCCCTGTCAAACATTTTATTTGTCATTCATTTTCCATCTTTCTATCAAACGGACTCTTAGTGTGCCTGGTGGGAAGAATATAACCCCCTATAGGATCAACATTTGGTTTACAAATGGAAAATTGGGCTTCTACTTCTTTATCTTTGAGGGGACCAGAGTCTACTAGCTTTCCTATTGTGATGATCGATCATCTTTTCATTAATGATCTCAACACTCATCATCTTTACCAGTAGGTCATAGGTGATTAGATTTTTGTTACGAACATCCTTCCAAATAGAGGCCTCCTTTCAGAGCATAGGGGTCTTCTGCATTGAAGAACTTATCATAATATATCATTTAATCGATGGAACAGGCTAGATAGCTCTTCAGATTGGTGCCTTTTATCCCATTCGGATAAGAAGTTGTTCAAGAATTGTCTTTGAGGTCTTGCCTACTTCTGATGCTCTCTTGATGGAGCCTACTACACAATCTCTTTGTTGCTCTACAAAGGGTTAAATGGAAGGCACATTTCAAAGTTAAAGAATCTTATTTAAAGCTCACAGGAGTCTTATAAATACTGAGGTACTCTTTTGGGTTGCCTCTATTCCATACATGGGTATTTGTTTTTGGAGGATATAAAATAGGTGACATGCCCAAAAGGGGCGTCAAAATAATTCCGTACTTTTGTGAAATTTGTCGTTCAAGTAGTAAAATGCAAGTAAGGGTCATTTCTCGCAGAAGATTGTTTCAATTACGTTAATTGCACAAAGGAAAATAAAAGCACTTAAATGGGGGGTTTTTGATTCATTTAACTAAAGAGGCGATATGCTAAAAATGTGAAAGATCCAATACTTGAAATGAAATAAAATTAGACAACGGAGGTGAATAATCAACTAAACAGAGTGCGCGATCGGGGGATAATTCTTTACCGCGAGAATGATTTTTCAATCCAATTTTACAGAAGATTTTCGTTCAAATGATTAACAACAATTCGAGAATAATCACAAACTCGATTACCTCAAACTCTCCTTAGATTTTAGTTGAATAAAACAATCTCTTTACCCAACCCTAATCATCAAACAACCTAGGATAAGATCAATAGATTAAATTTAACGAAAGCATTCATACAAGAGAGTCGAATTGAATTAAGCACAAACACACAAGCTCGGTTTGTTAACTTAAGTGATAATCCACCTACATTTAATAGAAAATTCCTCATAATTCATCAAAATATAGTTGCTACTAGGGTTTGGTCAAATTAGCAATTACGAACTAAAAATCCCAAATTGGCAAATATCGAAACAACTCAATCATCTAGTAGCGCTCCTAAACAATCAAGAAGAACAATATAAACAATAAACTCAAAGAATTCATCACATTAATCAAAAGAACTATATAGCACAAAACTATTGGAATCTCATTTCTCGGGTCAAAATTACCCCCAACCACATCTAGGTTTAGCTATCCATAAAGTAATTACAAATAGCCAATAAAAACTTACAACCCATTAATGGAAAACAACTTAAAGAAAGATAAACTTATTGATGAAGAGAAATGGTTGCTCAATGCCAATGAGACTTCTTATCCAAGCTATCCTACCATTAATGCGCTCCAAGTTTGCCCAAAAGTTCCAAAGAAATCAAAAGAAAAAGAAAGAAAGAAGAAAATGGATTTTCTCCCAACTTAGGGTTCTTAAGAGTGAAGAAATGAGAGTGAATAATGAGAGAAAAGTGGCTCCCAAAACCCTAATAAATGACCCAAAATCGTGATTTTTAATTGCAAAAATGGTCCAAAACAATTTAAGTAAGCCAAATAGGCCCTAATCCCATGCGCAGCGCTGCTACAATGGTGTCACGACGCCACTTTTTCTGCAGCAGACGCACTATAGCGCCTGCAACCATGGCGTCGCGGCTCTACTACAGCCATGGCGCCACTTTTTTTTAAAAAAAATCGAAACTCAAGTCTTCTTTTTGCACTTATGATCTTTTCTTCATTTCTTCTTCCATTTTCTTCTCGAAATTGGGATTTAGTATTGAAATACCTACAAAATAGAATAAAACTATATTAGGTAGCAAAATATTAATGAAAACTCACAAATATCTAAATTTAACGGCCCAAATAAGTGCAAAAACCCGCACTTATCACACCCCTAAACTTAAACCTTTGTTAGTCCTCGAACAAAGCAATACAAGCATGCAAACACACCAATAAAAACCAAAAGATAATATTATAATGGCCAACACTTCATTAGCTCGATAGTTCGCCACTTTGCTTCAATCCTCACATCACACATAACTTATGAAATGTTTACAAAAATGCTACCACAAAACACTTTTTAAACTCATATCATGCTCGACTCGTGTGTGTGTGTAGTCATTCCAATTCATCGCAATGCACAAGTTCGTGGTAATCCCGACCCTTAATGGTCATATTTTCCATTTCTCGCTCGTGGGATGCACTCCCCCAAACTTGATATTTTCTCTCTAGCCCAATAGCGTCAAGCTTAAGGTTGTTCTCAAATCACTCAATCTTTCCTGCTCAAGCTTAGTTGGATCAAATCGGTAAAATTGACCACCTAGTCATGTATTTATTCCTAAAAATTTTGAGTGCAAAATCCACGAACTTCCATTAGGTAAATCACGCCCAATTATCAATTTCTCGACAACAACAACGGATTTTTATTCCTGTTCTTTTTGCTTCATTTTTCCAATGTAGGTAGTTCACGCACTGGTCCTTAAGGGTAGCCTTCTTCATTAGTAGATTGTCTCCCACACATTGTAATGCATAGGGCCGGATTACTCAATGTTGACTCACACTCCTTAAGGTAGGCAACTTTTTCCTACAGATTTTTTTTTTTTAGCACAAGAACTAGCACAACAACCAACATACCAATGAAGTTCGAAAGCACTCCACAAAATCCATCATTTGAGTAGGGAATAAATACACTTCTAAAGAATCTCCTTCACCGGCTCAATCACCCCCAAACTTATGGGTTAGCACGAACATCTCTGTGGTGTCAGGTATCCTAAATTTCTCTATAAAAGTCTCCAATTTACTCTTCTTAAAACAGGTTTGCCACATGGATGTCCCCTACCTAATAATAGAGTATATGGACCCCTTCTACATCATCCAGACACTATGATAACCTCCCATTGCATCCATTATCCTTTCAGTGGAATTAACAGAGTGATACCTTATTTGCATATATTAATCCCATATATACCCAAACGAACCCCGAGGATCGGTGTTCTTAGAAGAGGATGCCATCACTTAATCCTTCTTAAAAAAATAGAAGCAATGAAGAATCAGAGTTTAAAAGAATTTTTCCTTACACAATGAATGGAAGGTTAATTGGAGAAGAAGTGTTACACGCCGAAAATGAAGTTTTAGTTGGCCGGAAACATAGAGTATATTTGCTTTAGAAGAATTTAGATTTGGAGAAAGTAAAAAAGGTTAAGGGTGTTTAAAGCCCTCTTTTATAGGGAATGAGATTGAAACACATCTATCTGATCGGATTCACTCAATCTTGAATGTCCATATGTTTCCTCCATCAAAACCATCAAAGATCAAAAGGTGCCACATTTTAATCTAGGGCACTGATCAAATAGAGCCCAACAATCGCACATAGGATCATCATCTTTAATAGTTGTGACAGATGGTTATCCTCGATGCCATATCTTGGGAAGGAGAGACATTTCAAATCATTGCAACACACATCCTATCAATGTCTTTCATTAGTTACATTTCACCTCTACTTTTAAGAGTTCAACACGCATCAAAACTACAACTACTTCAACAGGCTCACCCCAGGCTCACCCTCAATGCAAGGGCATCGCCTTAGTTAATTTTAGCCTTACTACATGCTTTGACTATTTCATCTGGCTTGTCCTGGATGCAAGGACATCTCCTAAGTGAATTTAAGCTTTATCAAAAGTTTCAACTACTTCAACAGGCTCGCCGTCAATGTAAGAGCATCGCCTAAGTGAATTTCATACTTATCATAGGCTTCAATTGGCTCATCCTCAACATAAAGGCATCGCCTAAGTAAATTTTAGCATTATCACAAGCTTCAACTACTTCAACAGGCTCTCCCTTAATACAAGGGTATTGCCTAAGTGAATTTTACCCTTATCATAGGCTTCAACTACTTAAACAGGCTCGTCCTCAATGCAAGGGCATCGCCTAAGTATATTTCAACCTTATCACATTTCAACTACTTCAACGGGCTCTCTCCCGATAAAAAGGCTTTGCTGACGATCAGGTTTACGTATTGCCATGAATGTTTACTTGTACTAAACATTATAAGTTAATGCATTATATAAATAATCATACTTTGACTTGGGAGACTATTTACGTTATTTCTTCAGATTTGGGAAGCATTTGAAAAGCACAAGTTTAAGCAACATGATAAGCTCACGCCCCAGAGCACTGCTTTTTCAAAGAACAGAACATGCATAAACAACTTATCTCAACTCAAAGTCCACACGTTATATGAATCGACTTGAAGGACTATTGTTATGCCACTTCCAGATAGGCTCCAAGTACGATCACATGGCAGCCACATAGCAAGAAAACCTAGGCATGCACTCCATATTGTTCTGCCCCAGTAGAGATTTTGGCTGAACTCCTATGAAGAGGCCAAAATCCTATGGAGAAGTCGAACTCATATACTAGAGCCAACACCATATAGAGCGGCTAAAACCCTATGGACGAGGTAAGGCTAGTAGGGGTTCTATAGAGGATTTTTCATGGAAAATCATTAATGAATTATTGATGTGACAACTCACTGCAACAACTACCCTACCAAGTCAATAGGTCAAGTCTAAGCTCTATAAGTTAGGTGCATGGTGGCAAAAAGGTCATAACATTAAATGCACTTGATTGATTAACACCCATGATGAGGTGCATCGACCGTGTGGATAAGGCAATGTGTCACAACATCTAGTGATTTTTACTCATCATTTTCTACTATAAAAACTCACACATTGTATCATTCCAATAGTAATACAAGTTTAGTTTCTCATGTTGTAAATTTGTTCTCTATATTTACTCATATACTCCCCCAAAGTCGGACCCTTTTTTCCCAAGTAGCTCATAATCCAAATACTTCACAAGTGGTTAACGATTTATTCGAGCAGGCTTACATGGATGTGAGAGACTTGGGATCTATTGGCCCTACATTTTTCGAGGTCAACAATTACCATGTTGTCACCAAAGTTGCACTCAATGTAATCATCCTGTTTTTCTGTGTCCTTTGGGACCTTTTTGAGCTCTTGATTCTCTCCCAAGTTGCGTATATACACAAAAAGTCAGTCCCTCTTTAGAGGGTGTGTGTATATCTAGATTGGTGGGTTTTATACACACACACACACACACACACACATATATATATATATATATATATATATATATATATATATATTAATGTATGTATAGTGAATTTGGTTAGATGGGTTGAAGGCAAGGAATGGGATGGGAATGAAGTTTTGATTGTGATGGTATTGTGTTTTCCGACCAGAATGGAGAAGAAGATGGCGTAGGGGTAGGGATAGGGATAGGGTGGAGTGGAGTGGGGTGGGATGGGTGAGAGTGCTGAAGATGATGAAGATAGAAGATTTGAGGGTAGGGTTAGGGGACATATTTTCTTTAGTTTAATTATTTTAATTGTTAATATTCTAAAAAATATAAATTTACTACTTTACCCGTTTAAAATTGGTCAAAAGATGTCAATTTTTTATTTTTCTAATCAATTAACAATCAACTGGATGAAAACTGTCTATTTTTCATTGTGCTGCAACTATTTTAAATGTTTGAGATAAAGTCTGCAAAAAATAAGGAACAATTATCCATGAAATAAATTGAACCGCACAATCTACCATGAAAAATTGTGTTTATTCGATGGGAGCAATTGACAGAATAAATATTGGACTACAGTCGGCTTAAATCATACTAGTTAAGGAGATAATAGCAACCCAAGAATTTGAGCTACTTAGAAACATGTACCATGTCCTATATATCCTTTAAAAGAGCTACATTATCACACATACTTATTGGAGTCAAACCATGAATAATTCTTATAGCTTCAAATTCTACAAGTTCAATGGACACTCCGAGTGTTATTATAAATTCTGAGATTTATACAATGGTTTGTTGTTTCAAAAATTGAATAGGGAATAATCAACAATGTTGCGAAACTCTGAATAAAACAATAAAATTTAGCAATGAAAATTGATAAAAGTTTGTGAGTCTCATTAAATGCATGATTAAAAAATAAATAAAAATTATTGTCCAAAGAAAATGTGATCAAACAAAAATTTTGATCATTTTTTAAGTTAAAAAAGTAACTTTATCAAAGATGTCATAAATCATATGACAATTAGTCCTGCTCGGTACAAGTATCAATATTATTATAATAGTACTGTGTCTTTATCGGCGGAAGAGAGTTCAACCTTGTTTGACTTTCTTCATTTCAAAGCCTTTATTTTTCATATACATATTCAATAATACATTTACACCCGTTTGATTCCATTTTAGGGAAGAAAATACATTTTAAATAGTTGATTGATGGAGAATATGTGGTTGAAAATTAAAGAAAAGTTTTTGATTTACGTGTAATATTATTTTATTGAAGAATGTGCGGTTGAAAAGAAGAGAGAGAAAAATAAATTTTGAGAAAATGAGAATCAAACAGGGGCTAAAATATTTTTCATATAAATCTAAATTTTTTTCCTACTCGTTAATCCAACAATCTCCGGAAAATTACTATTCAAACCGTCATTTCCCTCCAAATACTCTTTATAATGGCTATCAAATAGAGACGACGACAACTCCCCCCAAATTATGGACCACTTTATTTGTTGTCAGGGAACAAATTGGCAAGAGCAAAAACCAACCTTGATCAAATTAGTCCTACTTCTTGCTCAGTAGAGGGGGAAAAAAAGTCCTATAATCTAGGCGTTTGTTAGTAACAATTTATGTGAAAATTATTTTTCTTTATATTTATTTTTCAAGTGAAATAATTTAGAAAGTGAATTAATAATTTTTTTAAACTTTCAACTACATTTTTCATAGAAATCATTTTTCACTTCAAATAATAATCCCCAAACAAACACTATATATAAGTTTAAATAAATTGCAAGAAAGTACCAAAACTCCTGGTCATAAAACTCAAAAGTCCAACAACAACAAACTACAGACAAATGCCTTAAATAAGTCAGACTCGTCCTTTGTAACATAAAATATTGTAGTTTTGGCTTTAGTACTAATCTTTCCAAATAAACTTAAGCATATGTTTGAAACACATTTTTTTTAGAATAAATTTTATTAAAAAATTAAATATTTTGAGTAATGTGAGATTAAAAGGTGAGATAAATTTTAATACAAGATAATTTATTTTATTAAAATAATGTGAATGAAAATAAATTTGAAAAGAATTAAGCTCAACAAGAATGTGAATCAATATGCAAATAAATTTAGAGAATTGCTACAAGTACAATACGGTGCACAGCTGCCTTACATGCAGGGGTGGGATCCGCGATTAAAAAAATCACGGACCCTACTGACTGTGAGATAGCTGTGTACAGCTGCTGTACAAATAATATTCCTCATAAATTTAGGCTGTTCACTCTTTCACAGTCCCACCTACAGCCATGCTATATGAACATTGGGGATGATCGCATATGAGTGTAGGAAAAAAAATTATTTTATTCACATAGGCCCCGCATACTTATATGCGATCACCTATGCGATCACCCTTAATGTACAAGTAACATTTTTCGTCCCACCTAATATGTCATGGGTGAAAGGCTAGATGTTCACTCTTCATAGTCCTAACATGTCAAGAATTGACCTACGTAATATGTCACGCGTGAAAGGGAAGATAATTATAGCCTTTGTTTGATTCTCATTTTTTTTAAAATTTATTTTTTGCTCTTTTTTTTAATCACATTTTTCAATAAAATAATATTACACGTAAATTCAAAAATAATTTTTTAATTTTTAATCATATATTTTTCATCAATTAACTATTTAAAAATATATTTTTTTCTAAAAATGAGAATCAAACACACGCTCATAATTAAAAAGAGACCAGCCACTGATTATGATGCAAGTGTTCACTCTTTACAGTCCCAAAGCTGCGGTCCCACTTATCACGTCATGTGTGAAAGAGGGGAAGAAGCCAAATTGACTGTTTATGTCAGTCATTATTATAGAGAATTATCTTCTCACTTTATGAAACGAATGGATACCGTTCAATAACTGGGCAACTCAGTGTACAGACTCCGAGGAGGGGTCCATGAATTTTCATTCTCATTATTTTACTTATTTTTAACTATATATTATTCAATAAAATAATATTTTTCATTACATCAATAATTTTTCTATCTTTTTCAATCACATATTTATCATCCATCACATCAAAAAAATACATTTTCTTTAAAATAATGTACATCAACCGCGCTCTAAATTTTGATTTAGATTAAAAAATATATATCCTACCAAACTGGGCTTAATAAATGGGGTTATTTTAAAAAATGTTTAATTTCATGAGTATCAATTGAAAAATGTCTCCACTTTTGAATTTAGTACCAAACTTCTATTATGCCCTTAATAAATAAAAAATGAAGCAATTGATTTATTTTTTTCAATTTGTCACGAATTTCGACAAGTTTCTTTCATGAGAAACTATATTAAATAATGTTCTCGATATTTTAAATATCGTTCTCGATATTTAAACCATATTTATCTTGACACTTCATTTATCAAGAATGATATTTCATTTTGAACATAACATTTCTCTACATTTGAAATGTAGTTCTCGACATTCCTGTGTCAATGAGAAAAATAACATTTATTGTTATTTGACATGTGTACTTTTGAAATAAATAGAGTATGTTATGTGTCCAAATTTTATTGACTAGTAACATTTTGTAAAAATGTCCATTTTTGGGATTAGTGTGGAATCATAAATTGTTAACAATGGTATTTTGGTCTAAATTATTTCAAAATATACATTTTTGCAATGGTGGACATTTTTGCAAATGCACATGTGAAAATGAACATTTCTTGCAATTCCCTCTAATAAGTATTGGTGAGTAAATATGGCATAGGTAAAAGTGATGGATGATGTGGAATATTTATTTTTCAATCAAGTTTCAAGTACACTCTCATTGATATCATTCTTGACACTCCACTCATATGCAAAAAGTGGGGCTCATGATTAAAATAATCAAAGGCCCCACACATATGAGGGGAGTGTCAAGAATGATGTCAAAAAAAGATTGTATATTAGACTCTATTCTTTATTTTTACTTTCTTTATCGAGACATGTGGTGTGTTGTGTTAGTAGGATCTACCTAAGCATGTGAGAAGCTATCTAACAAAACGAGAAAACTGATTTGGCACGGTTTCCCACTCTCTCACTCTCTCTCACTTTTCCCCGCTTCTCTTCCTATATCTCATACATACAAAATACAAATGAACGCTCCACGCGCATGGTGCTGCGGTAAAATATGAGAGTTCTCGATGAAGTATCGAAGATTCGAATTTTCGCGGCAACTAGAAGGCAACATTTTATGTTGGAAGATAGATATCTCGTGAAGACAAAATTATGTTGCGCTTTGTCGTCCCTCTGGAGGTCCTAGTCGCATATATGTAAAAGGGAAATCTACAAGGAAGAGAACCACATCCTGAATGTCCGGATCAAGTGTGTATAAATTCTGACCGCATTCGAATTTACTCGAATAGTGAACCATGGAGGAAAATCGTCACTCCTCAGGATTAGTCGGACAAAACTCGAACAACTAAATTACCAAAAAAAAAAAAATAATACAAATGAACTTCTATATTGGCTGCAATAATTGGCAATTCCAGAAGCAATGATCTTATTCTTCTGGCTGCAATAATCCCTTTTCCTTGTGATTTTTGTGTTATATATATAAATAGGCAAAAAAAAAAAAAAAATCATACCTGCAGAGCTAGCACGGGCGGTCGCCAGTGTTCGCCTAGTGCTGACTCCGCTGCTGACAGCCATAGTCTTTATATTGTACTTAGTGATATGATAAATTCTTGTATGATTGTTTTTATCTTCTACAAAGCGATAAAAAGATAATTCAAAATAATGTGAAGGGTTTGACACTTATGCTACAATTACAAACACATTGAAAAAGTCAAGTTGAAAGTGTTTAAGAAATAAGATTTTAAGTGCCACAAATAAAAGCAACTTTAGAACGATTGGTAGAAACATGTGATGTCCTTATGGCACTTAGAGATGCTAAAGTTTATTCCGTGACTCTGTGAATTTTAATTTCTGGTTTAGCATGGTTTTCTAGTAGAGTATATGTCTGCTATTAATAAAGTATGCAAAATGTTGCAAAGTGAGGACATACTTTGATGTTGTTATTAGATACTTGAACGAACTTATTTTATTTTTTGAAACATATCAAGATGCAGGATTTGAATCTGACAAAATTACTGCTAAATATATTGTTGTTCAAATAGAATTTGAATATGCATTTCATGAAAAATGTGTTATTCATTGAAAGAATTATTGTGATAAAAATTTCAATATTGAGATGACACAATGTCAATTAGGCTCCTTTTTTTTTCATTTTAGTCAAGGTTTAAACAATTTCAAAAAATATGAAAAAACTTTTTATTTTTGAATTTAAAAAATTGAAGATTGTAGAAGTTAATTCTTTGAATCATTGGTGTGATAAACTTGAAGAATTTTTGAAGCATGACAGAATTTCTAATATTATGTGCAAGATTATGTTTTGAGCTGCAAATTTTGAGAAATTGTTTGTCGAAGAGACGAAAAAAGGCATTTGAAGTTCTAGTCTATATTAAAAAGATGGACTATTGATTTCAAAATATGTATATTAATTATTGACTATACCATTTACTTGCATCTATCAACAGTAGCTTCTCAAAGTGAAATCGATAAATCCTACATTTGGTCAGCAATATCATAAGAAACATTGCATGAATTGGCCATGATATCTATTGAAAAAGAAGTTTAAAACATATTGATTATTATAGTATACTTGTTGATTTTTTATCAATAAAATTTAGAAGAATAAATTTATTTTGAAATTTGAAAGTTTCATATTATTATTTTTATAAATTTGAATTTTTTATTTAATAAAAATTATTATTATTATTATTATTATAGGGTCTTATATTTGAAGATGATCTAATGGCGTGTTTGATACATGCTAATTTTTTATGGAACTAAGAAAATCAATTTCAACTTGTACTTTTGTCTTGTTTCATAGAATTTATTTTCTTGACAATTATTTTTCCTTTGACCTCCCACCTGTCCACTTTTTCATTGATTTTGTGGAAAATGATTTCCCACCTTTTTGGAGGAAATTTGTTTTCCATCTTCTGCTTTTTTATTTTTTATTTTTCTTTTTTTGGCAATTGAAAAAAATGTTAGATTCAATGGTAAAAAAAATTATCACTTTAATTGACAATTTGCATGAAAAATAAAGTCAAACGAATTGTAGTCGATGTACTTTTTTTTTTTGGCAATTGGAACAAATTCTAAACTCATTGGTAAAACAAAATTATCGCTTTAATGGATAATTTTTATGAAAAACAAAGTCAAACGTATATCAAAATATTCAAAAAATTTCGAATGAAAAATTATACCAATCAAACACAATTAATCGACAATTCTCGATAAAAATAAGTTTTAGACAATTCAATTCTCTATAATTTATTTTCTTTTCATCAAAATTTCACTTTTAGAATCAAACGGATCTATTAAAATTTCAATACAGACCCCTATTCCCACCAATAATATTTTTTAATATAGACACTGATTAAAACCATTTCACACTTCACAGTTGACTAAGAGGGAGAAAATTTCACACATAAACGGCGGATCTTTGAATGCTAATCTTTCTTTCCCTTCAATTCATCAATCTTCTGCTCCCGCCCTGTCTGTCATCTATGGTTCGGTGATAGTTGAAAAAAAAAAAACATGTACATCTCTACTTTCCATATTTCCAAAGTCTTAGAAGATCAAAATTTCCTAGATTTCTTGTTTTGTGAACTAGACAAGGATGTAAGTTTTGAATCATTTCGTGGGCATTCAAGACTCATTCCAATTTGTGCCGACTACATAAATAATTTTTCCTTCGACCAAAACCATGTAATGAATTTACTTAGTAGACTTCAATTTGCAGCATGGCGTTGCGGATCAAAAAGTAGAGAAGAATACAAGAAATTTTTGAAATGTTTTGTGTCGTTCGTGCAAGAGCTTAAAGTATTCTTCGCAGTCCCAAAGCAACAAATGTCGAAGATCATTATTCCCCATCATAATGAACTCGTGGTGTTTATCAAGTTTCTCCTCCAAATATTAGAAGAAACGCAGTGTCTTGAGACAGATTCAATTGTTGCAGTCAAGCTTTCAACCAAAATTCTTGAGACAGAGCTTCGATTTCTAATCACATTTCTTGGGGATACACCAATAGCACATCCCATTGAAACCGACGACATAGTGACAGATATGGAAGCTCTGGTCAACGAGGTAGGAAATTTCTTATTTTCCCTCTTATTTACCTGGAATGATCCAGTCATGATGACTGGAGTATTGGATCTGCCTATATCTGATTTGTTATCGAAGTTTGAGCTATTGAAAACAAAGATTAAGGAGCACTGCATCGCAGTCTTCAAGTTGCCTAGTATTCTGACTCCAAAGACACGTGTGGTTTCACTCTTCATTGTGGATACCCTCCTTGATGATCTCAACAACCTAATGAATCACAGGGCTTACACTATTGATGGTGTGCACGATCAAATCATCACACTCCATGAGGAGCTAATGTTGTTGACATCCTCAATCAAAGATGTAGTGTCGCAGACAAAGACAAAAGTTGAAGAGATTGTGATGGGAATCGTAGACATAGCCTATGAAATTGATTATGTTATTAACTCTTTTCCTCCTGTTTGGTATCTCGCCCTCAGGCTCCCTCAATTCATGGAAAGGTCTAGGCTTACTGGAATAGCTATCAAAGAAATGCAGAAAAATATTGATGCTGGAATTCCAGAAGCTTTAAAATATCCGAGTGAACAAGTATTGTCACCTCCCAACTCAGAAGAAATATTTGTTGGGTTCAGGAATGAGGAAACCGAAATTGTAGACCAACTTGTTCGAGGACTAAAAAGGCTACAAGTTGTTACCATCTTTGGGATGCCTGGACTCGGTAAGACAAGCTTAGCAAAAAAACTTTACAACAATGAATCCATTGTTCATCATTTTGACAAGCGTGCTTGGTGTGTTGTTTCTCAAACATATCAGACTACAAACATGTTGATTGAAATATTGAGGTCAATAAGCCACTTAAACAAAGAAAAGATTAAGAAAATGGAGGAAGAAAGTTTGGTCGAAGAGCTTTACAAAAGTTTAAAGGGAAGGAGATATCTTATTGTCATGGATGATATATGGGATACCGAACCGTGGAATGATTTGAAAAGATATTTCCCAGATGACAGTACAGGAAGTAGAATCTTATTCACCACTCGGCACAAAGAAGTTGGTGTGCAAGCTTCTCCTAATAGTGTCCATCAATAAACTTCCTTTCATGTCCGAAGCTGAATGTTGGGAATTATTACAACGGAAAGTGTTCGAGAAAGAACATTGCCCTCCAGAATTGCTGGACATTGGGAGGCAAATCGCAACAAATTGCCTGGGACTACCTCTTGCAGTTGTTGTGATAGCTGCAGTTCTTGCAAATATGGAGAAGAAAGTACACTTGTGGCAAGGAATTGTAGGGAGCTTAAACTCACACATATATGAAGACTCAAACAATTGCATGCATACAGATACTAGAACTTAGTTACAAGCATTTGCCAGCGCATTTGAAACCATGTTTTCTTTACTTTGGAGTATTCGATGCATACAAAAAAAATCCCAGCACGCAAGTTGATATCACTATGGATTGCCGAAGGATTGATAAAGAAAGAAGCGAACAGGCATCCAGAGGATGTGGCACAGGGATATTTGATGGACCTAATTGACAGGAGCCTAGTCCTAGTCGTAGAAAAAAAATCTGACGGGGGTGTTAAAACTTGTAATATTCATGATCTATTACATGGAATGTGCTTGAGGATAGCTAAACAACAAAACTTTCTGAAGGTGACGGAAAAGTAAGTTCTCTGTCTCTCTTCTTTCCTCTGTCGTCTTTCACCGTTTCTTTTATATCCTGCTGATAATGGTGGCTATTTTTTATGATCATATCAATGATGCTGCTATGGAAAATGATGATATATGATGATCATATCATTCATACTGAAGACCTGTTGGAGAACGTGTGTGCTTCTTGTTAGGCCGCAGGGTCTTGGACTTGTCACACTCGGACTTGGGATATTATTATCAAACTGAAGAGATTGAACCAATGGCTGCAATGAGGTACTTGGCAGGTTTACAGATATTTTCACTAGTTCACCTGAGGTACTTAGCAGGTCCAAATATATTTTCACTGAAATCAATTGAAAGCCTCCACAAAATAGAATTTCTTTTTTTGGACAATGCCAAAGAAGTGGAAATACCTGACATCCTTCTTAATATGGCTAGTTTGAGAATTCTGAACTACACGGGCGGTGCATATTTCAGTAAATCTAGCCATATTCGAGCAACTAAGGATGAGAGCTTCCAAATATATAACCTGCAACATATTTCTCTTCTTTCTGTTCGTGATAGTAAGGATAAGGAAATTTTGAGATGTTCACCAAATCTTCGGAGACTGAAATGTCAAGTTGAAATATTTCGGGATCCATGTCCACCCTACTTGCCATTTCTTTCATTTGAATTTCTTAATCAGCTGGAATCGTTCAGTTTAAAATTTTGTGGTCCTAAGGGGAGAGATTTTGATCCCAATTGGATTAATTTGCCCTTGAATCTCCAGAAATTAACTCTAAGTAACACTTCTTTGTCCACGGAACAAGTGAGCGTAATTGGGAGGTTGCAGAAACTTGAGGTTCTCAAATTGCAATATGGTTCCCTTGATGCCAAGCAATGGGACACAAGGGAAGATGAGTTCCAACGACTCAAATTCTTGGAACTAAATGGGGAAAAAATTGAACAATGGAATGCCTCTAGTGATCATTTGCCTAGACTTCAACGATTAGTGTTGAAAAATTGTCACCAATTGGAGATGATCCCTTTCTGTTTAGGTGATATTCCAACATTATATATGATTGAGGTACATTCGTGCAATATATCAACGGTAAAATCTACTATGCTAATTTATGAAGAACAACGAGAGATGGGAAATGAAGAGCTTCAAGTCCTTATCTCTAGCAACACGCACTGTGAGTAAACAGAGCATCAGTTTTGTTCGTGTACGATGACTCTCTAACAGGTCCCTTTTAGTTTATATAATTGTATTATCTATAATTTTTTTTTGTAGGAGATTCATTTAACTAACCTTCGGAGATATTTCTTACACTAATGGAGATAGATTCTCTTCTTTTAATCTCTTTCACATTTTCGTCTTAGTCTTCATTCAGTGTACTGTTTCCCTTATAGATAATATGACTTGGACGTTTATTTGTTGTGTTATTTCTGGATTATGAATTTTTTCCTTCGAACAATTTGACAGAATTACCTTAACATAACCTGCACAGCGTAACAGAATGATCAATAGGATCAGAAAATAAATTCAAGCCCACCGACTTCACGATGTTTTCTTAAAACGAATTTGCTGCTTTCAAAGGTGCTAAAGGCGTTGAGAAATCGTTTCCTAGGATAGAACGAATTTCGTCTCCTACGAAAGCAGCACAACAATCTCCAGGAGTTCCAACGAACTCAATGAAGTGTATTTACTTCGAGAATAATATCAGAACGAGAGAGAGAATGAGATTCAAAACAGATAATATTTGCAATGAAAATGGTGTAATTATTTTGGCAGTGGGACTGACTATTTATAGAATCGTTTGTAGCCATTTGAACATCCTTCAAGCCTTTTCAGAACAACCTTCAAACTCGAACAGACTGCTAACGGTTAAAACAGTTAACAGACTATCCAGACCAAAATATTATCCGAAAATAAACCAATCAGAATTAATTTCATTAAGTACCCAAGAGTTTGATTAATTACAATTTGACCCAAAATTTTAAATAAATTGTCCAAAAAATTAATATAGTTCAAGGGCCCACCCGCACCCGAACACGAACGGGATCGGACCGGACCGGACTCGGACTCGGACACGTACCGAGCCGAGCCGGCCGGTTGGACAGACGGATGGTGTGCGCTTGTGAGTTTAGGACCGAACTCGATAGGATATAGGTCTCCTCCCTTCCAAAAACTATTGGTACCTCTTGGGGCCCAAACCCAATTTTAGATTCAAGTGAGTTACTTTGACATTAAATATTTCATTCAATTTTAAATGGTTTTTGATAAATAAATATATCACGTTAATCACCACGCGGAGTAGATTGTGAATATGCTAGGTCTCGTTAAAATTAAGGCACGGGTCCCACTGAAATTTGGGCTCAAACTTGACCCATTTCACTAAGGGCTTGTTTGATTGGCCGTAGTTTTCCGTGGAAGGTGGAAAGCGTTTTCCTACTTTATACTATTCACCTGTTTGATTGCACTAATTTTTCAGGGAAAACGTCTTCCAACGTTTTTCTAGGTACAAGCGGTTGATACACAAAAGTTAGAAAACGTTTTTTCACCATAGTGGTGGGCAAACGTTTTCCAACTTTTTGACAATTTTTTTTTTTTTTTTTTTTTTTAGCAATTGGAACACATTTCAAAGTCAATGGTAAACAAATTTATCTATTTAATTGACAATTTGTATAAAAAAAAAAAACCAAACGAAAAATTTATCAAGTGAAAAATTATACCAATCAAACACCATTAATTACAATTCTCTGTAAAACGTTTTCTAGACAATTCAATTCCCTGCCATTCATTTTCTTTCCACCCGTTTTCCACCATTGCAATCAAACAGACCCTAATATTAAACCATTTTCCCAACAATCCCCCACATGAATGAAATATCGGTCTTTTTTTCCAAAAACAACTTCCGATATATTTTTTCGAAGTAAAATTGAAAAGAAAACTGTATCGGGATAAGTGGCCAAAGACCTTGAACTTTCCCTAGTAAAATCTATCAGATTTACTTAGCCAATCAGTAGCAAGATGCTTTGAACAGTCAGTCGTTCGTGTAAACCTAGACAATAGAAGTCACACAATTCCCTTCGAACACAATTGGTTTTCACGTTTGTGTCCATTTTGGCCTTGGACACCTCCTGGTTCATGAGTGTTTTTTAGAGAATTTTTCTTCACCTAATTTTCTTAGATGCGGCCCCTTCTTATTCACATAGGTGATCTTCATAAAGAGTATTATGCTATACTCCACTTGAACGAATCAAGGAATAGAAATCATTAAAAGCGTAACTTAACTTATCGCGCGACAGTTATACACTAGCTCATCATAGGGATGGGTAGGAGTAAAGTCTCTTCAGTGCATACTGAGTTTTTTCACAGTTCGATTGTCCCATTGAACCTAGATCTTGGGATCTCCAGTCAGCTAGGTTGGGTTGCCACCATGGAAACTCTTAACTATTTTATCGGTTTAAACCCTATCCCCTTCGATGAACTTTCGACTTGCTCTCTCATCAAACCTTCAGTTAGCGGATCCGCAATATTTTGTTTTGATTTTACATAATCTATAGACATAATACCAGTAGAGAGCAATTGTCTAACGTTATTGTGTCTACGATGTATATGTCGAAATTTACCGTTATACATAGCATTTTGTGCCCTACCAATTGTTGATTGACTATCGCAATGGATACATATAGCAGGAACATATTTTGTCCAACAGAGAATATCTTCTAGAAAATTTCATAGTCATTCGACTTCTTCCTAGCTTTATCTAACGCAATGAATTCAGATTCCATCGTTGATCTAGATATACATGTCTGTTTTGAAGATTTCCATGGCACTGCAGACCTCTAAGTGTAAAAACACATCCTCTTGTTGGCTTGAAGTCTTTAGTATCTGATATTCAATTTGCATCACATTATCCTTCAAATACTATTGGATATCTCAAAATAGTGCAATCCAAAGTTTTTTGTATGTTTTAAATATCCTAAAACTCTAACAATTGTCTTCCAGTGCTCAATGCTTTGATTACTCGTATATCGGCTTATCCTACTAATTGAGTAAGCAATATCAGGTCGAGTGCAGTTCATGACATACATTAAAATGCCAATAATACAAGAGTATTCCAATTGAGACTTCCTATAACCAATACTGGAAACAATATGCATACTCGCATCCATAAGTGTTTTCATAGGAATAATATTATATTTCTTGAATTTATCAAGAATCTTCTCAATGTAGTGTGATTGAGATAAGATGAGACCATCGGATGTTCTAGAAATTTTAATTCCTAATATAACATCGGTTACACCTAAATCCTTCATTTCAAACTTACTTGTTAACAACTTTTTAGTAGTTTGAATAATGGTATCATTGTGACCCATAATCAGCAGGTCATCTACGTATAAACATACTATGACATATCCATTTTGAGTACTCTTGACATACACATATTTGTCACACCCGTTAATTTTGAAACAATTTGACAACATTATCGTGTCTGTCAAATTTTTCATGCCATTTTTTAGGAGCCTGTTTTAATCCATAAAGCGATTTAACAAGTCGACACACTTTCTTTTCTTGTCCTTAGGCCACAAATTCTTCAAGTTGCTCCATATAAATTTCTTCATTTAATTCACTATTCAAAAAGGTCGTTTTTTCATCCATTTGATGAATATACAAACCATTCAGTGCTGCTATCGCAATAAGCATACGTATGGACGTAATTCTTTTTACTGGTGAATATGTATCGAAATAATCAAGGCCTTCCTTTTGCTTGTAGCCTTTAGCAACAAGTCTAGCTTTATATTTGTCAATTGATCCATCTGCTTTCATTTTCCTTTTGAAAATCCATTTACAGCCCAATAGCTTATTGTCAGGAAGAAGGTCTACCAATTTCCATGTATGATTTTTGTAGTATGGATTCAATTTCACTGTTAACCGCTTCTTTCCAAAATGAAGCTTCAACTGATGACATAGCCTCTTTAAAACATTGAGGTTCATTTTCTAACAAATATGTTAGAAAATCAGGTCCAAAGGAGGTTATCATCCTAGCCTTCTTACTGCATCTATGTCCTTCTTCATTTATAGATTCTTGATCTATAGCCTCATAATCATGAGGTCTTTTTAGTGAATTTGATTCATTTTGCAAGTTATAAAGAAAAACATTTTTGAAAAATGTAGCATCATTTGATTCAATAATCGTATTAATATGCACATCGGGTATTTCATACTTATGTACTATAAAACTATACGCACTGTTATGATAGGCATAACCAATGAATACACAATCAATGACTTTAGGTTCTATCTTAACCTTTTTAGGTTTATGAACAGATACCTTAGCCAAACATCCCCATACCCTCAAATATTTATAGTTAGGTTTGTGGCCTTACCATAATTCATAAGGTATCATGTACGATTTTCGATGTGGTAATTTATTAAGAATATAATTGGTAGAAAGTAAAGCTTCCACCCACACGTTCTGCGGTAATCCAGAACTTATCAACATAGCATTCACCATCTCTTTTAATGTTCGATTCTTGCGTTCAGCAGTGCCATTAGATTATGGAGAATAAGGCGCAGTAGTTCGATGAATAATTCAATGTTTCGGACAGAATTGTTCAAATGGAGAATCATATTCACCACTTCTATCACTTCTTATAGCCTTAATCTTTTTGCTAAGTTGATTCTCAACTTATAACTTATAGTGTTTAGACACTTCAATTGCTTCGTCTTTGCTTTTTGAGTAAACACACATAGCAATATTGATTGCAATCATCAATAAAAGTGAGAAAGTACTTTTTACCGCCTCTAGTTTGAACAAACTTTAAATCACAAATATTAGTGTGAAAGGGTAAATGAGCCATTTTCGCTTCTACACATATATCGCATTTGTGATTAGGATCTAAATCGCACTTTGGTAATAAATCAAGTTTAATTAGTCTACGCAAAGTATTATAGTTTGTATGTCCTAATCATTCATGACAAATATTAGATGACTCAAGCATGTAAGAAGAAGATGTAATTTTATTCATAATAGAAGGTACAATAGTCATTACATTCAACATAAAGAGCCCCTCATTTAGGTAGCCATTTCCTACAAACATGTCATTCTTTGTAAGTACAAATTTGTCTGAGACAAATATTAACTTAAACTCATTCTTGCTTAACGGAGAACCAAATACTAAATTCTTTCGAATGTTGGGCACTTGAAGAACTTCATTCAAAGTGAGCTCCTTTCCACTAGTCATTTTCAGCACTATCTTTCCATGTCCTTCAACCTTGGAAGATGAAGAGTTTCTCGTGTAGAATTGTTCATCATGATCCATCGCTTTGTAGGTAGAGAACATCCCGCGGTTCGAGCATATGTGACAAGTGGCTTCAATATCCACCCACCATTCCTTAGTGTTTCCAACTAAGTTGCATTTAGAAACGACCGTCGAAAGATTAATTTCTTGCACCTTATCAAAAAGGTTGTCATGTTTTGTTATATTGGCCCGATGAGTTTTTCCTTTGAAATTCTTTGGCTTTCGATAGTCCTTTGATCGATGTCCAGCCTTCCGTAATTGTAACAGTTGCCTTTGAACTTTTTAGGAGTCTTTGAAGAACCAGTTTGCCCTTTGCCATTGTGTTTCCTCTTTTTGCTAGTCTTTACACCTCTTTCAACAATGTTGGCATTTGATTCTATCGAATGAGATGCACCTCTCATTTTTTCGGATTTGCGATTGTCTTATTCTATTCTCAACCGAACAATGATGTCTTCAAGTATCATTTCCTTCCGCTTATGCTTTAGATAATTCTTGAAGTCCTTCCAGGAAGGCGGTAATTTCTCAATAAATGCAGCAACCTGAAATGATTCACTTCGTTTCATTCATTCAGTGTGGATGTCATTAAGTATAATTTGAAGTTCTTGAGCTTAGGATATGACAGTTCATGTGATCTGGGTTGCATCACAAACTCACGAAGGTTTGGCGAATGAGTGGAAGAGAGTTAAGCTGCGTTCAGATCTTCAAGGAATCAACAAAAGCCGTGCAATTGCTTGTTTGAGTTACGGGGTACAACATGTTGGAGGTGACGCTCCAAAGACCAAGTTTCATGTTGGGGTCAAAAGCCGAAAAGATTTGGATCAACATGATAAAGTTGGCCGAAGATGAGAGCGAAGTTCTACCCATCCGGACGCAAAGAGGCTAACCGGACGCGTCATACAAGACGTCCGGATGAAGCCTTCTGGCCATCCGGACGCACCATACCGGATGTTCGGTAGGGTCGTCTGGTAGAGCTGTTTTTTCGCATTTCTTTCTATTTGACTAGAATTCATTGTTTTTGGCAAGTTTTCTTAATTTTGGACTCTAAAATTCGGTTTTTTTTCCATATTTCCTTAGTTTAGTATAAATATGATTTTAATCTTCATTGTTAAGGACCTTTGACATTATTTTGAGAAAATTCTATTAATTTGAGAAATTTATTCTTCCAATTTCTTGGTGGTTTAAAGATCTACACTTTGAACATATCAAAAGGTTTGGCAATCCTTTTGTGGTGTTGTCAGGCGTTTTCTACAACGTGATTTATACCGCAAGTGTACGGTGTCAAGTTTTGTAATATAGTAATTGAGTTAAGAGTGTCGAACCTACAAGGATTGTAATCTAATTTCTACTAAGTACTATAATTATGTAACTTCTATTTTATTTAGATGAATGAATAGTTGAATGATTGTTTTAAACTAAACTAATGTGATTGGGGATGACAAGTGTTGAGAATTTAAATTATCAAGATGAGAAAGCCTAGGGAATGATTTCACCTAACCTTCAATTATGATTCAATGATATCCACTTATGTCAATTGATTTTCTCATATTCAAAAGCAAGAATCTTAAATTATTTATCTCCCCTCGCTCGAGTGCTGGCTAAAAATTGACCCTAAAATTTAATCTCAATATTTCTATTTCGAATTAAAATCTAAGACTTATCAAATCCCGATTCGTTTGTGAAGTAAGCTTCATAGATTTTACATTTTTTCTCGAAACCTATAAAACCTACGTTGTATTAATCTTATGATCACACCTAAATTCCCCACTCTCGAGTGTCGGAATTGACTAGTATCTAATCTATCAATTAATGGTCAAGTAATTGAAAGAATTAAAATCATGACACAATTAAATATAAATGGGAAAATTAAATGAAATAATTATAAATTCATCAATCCATAATCTCAAATTGGCTACATCAAACCCTAGTTAAATTGTTTAGCTCATGATAGAGAATATGAAATTCATACAATTCATAATAAACAACATAAAGAAAATGATAGAAAACTAGTCTTTTGTGTAGATCTTTAATCTTCTTTCTTGATGTTGTTTTGCCTCCTTTTGATTTCTTCAATATTGCCCTTTTGAAAAGTGTTATTTACTCTCCTCCATTCCAGAGGAAATTAGAAATTTTTTTGGATGGTGTGTCTCGTCCCTTGAAGTCCTTGAACGAATTAGGGTTTTATTGGGCCAAGAAAAGAGTCCAAAAAGATTTAAAAAATAATAATTTTCCTGCACGTGGCGCCGTCCTTGCTGTATGTTTCAGAATAGTGGGCGCCCGGTTCGGGTAAAAAAAAGTAGACTACGCTTCCTTCAATATTTTTATCATAACTTTCTTGTCCATTGTCCGATTGAGGTGATTCAAGATGTGTTGGAAAGATAACTAAAAGAGCTACAATTTTGATTCAGACATACGTCTCCAATTCGAACGTTTGCTATCTCAAAAAAATGGGTCTCAATATGAGACTAAAAATCCGGGGCAAAACGTTTTCGGTTGGAAATTGATGTGTGATCACAATTTGTCTATACTTCATCCTTTCGACATCTTTCTTTACCCAATTGACTCCTAGCACTCTCGGATCTTCATCATGAGGTTCAACACAAATTTTGAGCATTTACACTTTAGTCCACGAATTCTGGATCTCTTACAATTTAGCCATTTTTTTTTCCAAATTTGCCAACTTTTCCTATTTCCTTCAATTTCATCAACCTATACCAAAACATCAAAACACACATTAAAACGCTCTAAAACACTATCAAGGGTAACAAAATAATAAATTAAGTGGCATAAATATTATGAGTGTGGAGCACTCATCATACGTTCCCATTTCACGGTTCTTGGTCCAGGTAATCAACGGGTCAGATTTCTTTGAGTAGAATCTCGATTTTTGGTACTCATCGAGCAACAGGTCGGGTTGCTCTTTACATGGCGTGATTTCTAGCTTTCTAGGGTTTATTTCATCTTGTTCGTGGGTTCCCAAACTTGTTCTTGGTCGGGTTCACATCGGGTGGTATCAAAACTCAGTTCTATAATTCAAGTCATCTATCCTTTAATTTTTGTTGGTTAATTTTTGTTTGAGTCAAAAAAATTATTGTTTATCCGTATAGATACTGTTCACGTATTGTTGAAAAAAATTAATTTTTATTGTTCTTGATTCGAGTCATTATTCTATCATAATTGTATTGTTAATTGCCTCTAAATTTATTAGTTAGTTGATTATTGAATTCCATTAGAAAAAAGTCTATATATTGTTCGAACGTTTAGAGGCAACAAAACCAAAAGGAAATAGGAATTTGAGCCAGTTTGCTTTTATTCTTGAATTGAGTCTATTACTTTAGTCCATACAAATTGTGCTGATTACCCAAAACTTGTACTTGTGGTGGTGGTCGCTGCGAGAATTTCATTACATTTGATTGAGATCGATTATTTTTTGAGCCATTGAGAAAGGAGGATGGCGGTAAAAGGCAATAGTGGTGAGCTCAATATCGGATAAAAGCCAAATTCGAGTGATACACGAGTGTAAACACGTGAGGTAACTTATTTCGCTTTTTTGTTCTTCATTTTTATTAATTTCTAAAAATATTCAGTAGTTGCAAATAAATTTATATACATGGATGGAAATATGAATAAATGTGAGGAGAAGAGGTGTCTAAGGGGTTTCATGTAGAGCTTATGGATAGTATGCGAGCTATAAATCTTAGAGGATCAATTGGATGTGGTAGTTGAATATATTAGTGGCGATGTAGCTAGGTATGAAACTTTGATTGATAGTCAGTAGTAAGAGATGCCCCGAAGGGTTCCTCGTGGGGGTAGAGAAGATAGGCGAGGGCTGGATCTTATGGCTGAACTTGATGAGGAATACGATGCGATGAGTGCAATGAGTGATGATTATTATTGGGAAGGTGATGGCGAATGAGGAATAGAGGAGATAGGTTTGTCGAGGGGTTGATAGAAATTTAGGAAGCATCAATCTGGATATCCTAGCTTTCCAAGGTATGAGTGATCCTTAGGCTTATTTAGATTGGAAAAAGAAGGTAGAATTGGTGTTTGATAGCCATAATTATTTGGAAGAGAAGAAATCAAAGTTAGTTGTAGTGGAGTTTACTAATTACGACATTATCTGGTGGGTTCAGTTGATGACTAGTCGTAGGAGGAACTTGGATAGGCCGATTGAGACATAGGGAGAGTTGAAAGCTTGTATGAGAAAGTGGTTTATACCGGGACCTTCATCAAAAATTACAAACTCTTTCTCAGGGGTCTAGGAGTGTGGAGGATTACTATAAGGAAATGGAGGTGACAATGATTAGAGTTAACATAGAGGAGGATCGGGAGGCTACCATGCTAGGTTTCTGAATGGGTTGAATAGGGACATTGCCAACACAGTGGAGTTGCAACACTATGTTGAATTGGATGACTTAGTGCATGTAGCTATGAAGGTGGAGAGGCAACTTAGGAGAAAATTGGTAGATAGGCTTACTACAAAACCCAAATGGAGTGGTGGTGATAGGAATGATCGGGTGATGACTAGGGAAAAGGTTGAGGTGCCTAAGGTTAAGGATGAGGTGAATAAAAATAAACCAAACATCGAGTCTCAAACTTGTAGGTCGAGAGATATTAGATGTTTTTAAGTGTTTGGGTGCGCAGCATATTACTTTACAATGTCCTAATCGACGGGTAATGATCCCTAGAGAAAATGGAAAGATTGAGTCGGATGATGGGAGTGAGATTGACAGTATGTTTGGGTTGAAGGATACTAGGGGTAAAACTTGTGTGGAGTACCCAGTTGGGAAATCATTGCTAGTGATGCGTGCACTTACTACGCAAATGAAGGTAGATGGTGAAGAGCAGCAACGAAAGAATTTATTTCACACTATGTGTCATATTAAGGATAAGGTGTGCAGTTTGATTATAGATAGAGGGAGTTGTACAAATATGGTTAGTATGACCCTTGTAGAAGAGTTGAGTTTACCTCTCATGAGACATCTACAACCTTATAAACTGGAATAACTGAATAGTTGTGGAGAGGTTTGGGTCACCAAGAGGGCATTGGTGAACTTTAGCATTGGGCGGTATAGTGATGAGGTGTTATGTGATGTGGTTCCAATGCATACGGGACATCTCTTGTTGGATAGGCCATGGCAATACGATAGGAGGGTAGAACATGATGGATTTTCAAATAGGTACAACTTTGTGAAGGGTGGAAAAACTATTACACTTGTTCCTTTGACACCACAACAGGTCCATAAGGACCAATTAAAACTGAAAAGTGAGCGAGAGTACAAAAATAAAGAGCGAAAAAAGGATAGTATGATAGAAAAAAATAAGGTGGATGAAAGTGAGAAAAAATGAATAGAGCCACAAAAGAGAGAAGCAAGAGAAAATTTCAAGGTGAGCTTGTACGCAAGAAAATTGAGAGGGTCTTAGTGAGAGCTAACAATTCCTCCCCCAATTTGGATATTTCTCCTTTACAGAAATTCAAGAACTTGATACATTGACTATCCATTGGGTGTAAGGCACATGGAAAATTTGGTGAGTAATAGTGAAAATGGGTGTAATCAAGCCGAGGTAACGTATCAAATCTCTACCTAGGTTCGACTATGAGCTAGCTTGTAGGAATAGGTCTTCACATGGACTGTTTATTTGGGTACATGAAAATGCTCTTCATGACTCCATAGGGATAGTAAGTCGGTCGTCCCATGCATTTATAAAAAATTTCTTGCTTATCTATGATATGCACTTGTTATACTACAAAGTTCTAGCGTGCTACACCGAGTTAATCACATGTGCTAAGCAATTGGGTTGTAGTATTGGGAGTTGTAGGCAAGTGTGTTTGAATTCTTATCTTGATGTTAATAATTGTCCTAGGTTGGATTTATGAAATGTGTTAGTAGTGAGTATAATGTCTAATAATTCCATCTCGCATTTCAATTTGACAAGTGGTTCTAACTCACTACTCTTGTTCAATTTAGTGTTTTCATCTGTTAGGTTTTGTGAGATACAGGTGATCCTGCATAACACATATCAGCATTGCCGATTGGGTCTTTCGGGATGTGTGTTGTTTGATCCAGGCAATGTTGGGTAGATGATCGATAGACATTTCAATAGCATGGCTATGAATGAGATCAATGGATACGGCTTGGTTCCTTGGGTAAGTTGGTGTTCGTTGACATTTTTGAAGTTTTTAATGTTGCTTCGTTTGATGCAGGTTCGGATTCGAGGTCAAATCCTTTCGAAGAGAGGGAGAATGATGCGATCCGGGTTGCGTCCCAAACTCACGAAGGTTTGGTGAATGAACGGAAGAGATCTAAGTCGGGTTCGGGTCTTCAATGAATCAACAAAAGTCGTGCAATTGCTTGTTCGAGTTACGGTGCATAACATGTTGGAAGCGACGCGTCAAAGATCAAGTTTCATGTTGGGGTTGAAGGCTGAAAAGACTTGGAATAAAGTGATAAAGCTGGCCGAAGATGAAAGCGAAGTTCTGCCCATCTAGACTCACAAAGGCCAACCAAACGCGTCCTACCGGACGTCCGGATGAAGCCTTCTGGCCTTCTGGACGCGCCATACCGGATGTCTGGTAAGGTCGTCCGGTAGAGTTGTTTTTCCACGTTTTCTTTCTATTTGACAAGGATTCATTATTTTTGGCAAGTTTTCTTAATTTTGGACTCTAAAATTCGGTTTTTTTTTTTTTTTTTTTTTTTTTCATATTTCCTTAGTTTTGTATAATTAGAATTTTATTCTTCATTGTTAAGGACCTTTGATATTATTTTGAGAGAATTCTATTAATTTGAGAGATTTAATCTTCCAATTTCTTGGTGGTTTAAAGATGGGTAATTGACGCAAAACATCCCTATCTTTCACGTTTATCGTGTAAAACGTCTATACCTTTCATTTGTTGGCACAAAACGTCCCTACCATTCACTTTTTTTGCGCTGAACGTCATTTTCACTAATTTTTAACGTAAAATTACCAATATACCCTCATATTTAAATAGAAAGAAAAATAAAGAACAAATTACAATTATAGACCAAACGTTTTAAAAAGTGAAAATGATCCACCAAACATATGTGAATTAAACAATGAATTTTGAATTAAACAATGAATTTTTTCTTCTTGTACATACTTGAAGTAAAGACAGAAGGAAAAGGAAAATGAGCGAGGTGGCAATCCTTCTTTGGCATTTAGGTCCCCAACCTTCAACTTATGGAAACCCTATCTCATTTTCCCTGTCCAGCCCAGCCATCCACCCTTCTCCTCCCCAAACGTTCAGCTCCATTCCAAAGTCAGGGTTGGGGGGAAGCTAATGTTGTTTTAACTGTTCCTTGTTTTCCCTTTTTTAAAATTTCCTTTTTCTTCTCCAGAAGTTCTTTTCAATGAATTTAACATCGGATTTAATTGAGGCACTCCAAAATGAACCAACTTGCTCCAGAAAATGAATGTTAGGGACCATGTATGCAATTTTCCCTGATGTGTGGCATCATTAACATATGTTTGAGGCTTCCAAGAAAAAGGATTATAATTACAGTTTTAATTCCATTAAAAAGGGTGTGGAACAGAGGAAAAACTTACTATAATTCAGTAAACACTGACCTTGATATTGAAGAATGTGAAGTTTGCTAGGTTATTTGCACTTTTTAAAAAATCTAGCCTATAATTACAATTTGTTCTTTATTTTTTTTTTCTTTTTTTCTTCTATTTAAATATGAGGGTATATTGGTCATTTTAAGTTAAAAATTTGTGAAAAGGACGTTCAACACAAAAAAAGTGAAAGGTAGGGACATTTTGTGCCAAAAAATGAAAGATATGGATGTTTTGAGTCAATTACCCTTTAAAGATCTACATTTTGAACTTATCAAAAAGTTTCGCAATCCTTTTGTGGCGTTCTCACTTTACGGTTCTTGTTCCGGGTAATCAACAAGTCGGATTTCTCACGTGTAATCTCAGTTCTTGATACGGGTCGAATAACGGGTTGGGTTGCTCTTTGCGCGGCATGATTTCTAGCTTTCTTGGATTTGTTTCATCTTATTCGTGAGTTCCCAAGCTTGTTCATGGTTGGGTTCATATAAACAGTCTTGTTGTCAACCATTTTGTAATAAAAAAATGATCAAGAATAATTTCTTCATACCAGCATCTTCGATTTTGTACTTGGTATCCAAAAATTCCCACAATTCTTTTGTAGGCTTTGCATTGCAGTACACATTATATAATGTGTTGTCCAGTTCGTTGAGTACATAGATTCTGCACAAAAAGTTAGAATGCTTCCATGCATCAACCGCAGCCAATTTCTCAACATCACTTTCTTCTTCGGTATATAAAGGCGCACCTTCCTTGAGAAATTTTGTAGAACTTAATGTCGTCAGATAAAAAAACATTTTCTGTTGCCAATGCGTAGTGGTGGTCCATGGGGTTGTGAATTGGAAAATTGCTCCAAGGGGTTACTGGTGCATTTTTGCAGTGAACGAAAAACACATGTTGCTCGCTCCAAGGATCGTCAAATCGGTGTTTTTGGGCTCAGTCTCACGTTACTCTTATCTACCAAACAATTAATTTAAACATCTCCAATCCATAACTAATATATTCACCTCGGTTGTTTCTCAATCTAATGGTGATGATTTGTAGCCACAAAAGAACAGTGATGATTTGTAGCCACAAAAGTAAGGAGAAAAACAATAAAAGAATGGACACAAAGAGGAGGTCGAATACACAAAGAAAACAATTGGTTTTTCCTTCCACTATGGCAACCATTTTTGAGCAAGAGGGCAACCATGTTGTCTCCAATTTCATGCAGAAAGGATTACACACAAATGCCCATGCATTAACTAGATTTACTTTCAATAAACTTCACTAGGGACATCACTCGACCCTATAGCTGCATTCACCCCACCTCTCATCTTATCATTCTTCTTAGGACAGTCCCTAATAAAGTGCTCAGTCTTACCACAATTATAGCACCGTCTACCACTAGACTTGTCACATCTTTTCCCCCCTGCTTATCACCCACATCACTCGAGTCACTACTCGAATCACTATTGTCTTGAATTCTACTTAAATTCATTTGCTTAAACTTCATTCTACTCATCATAAATAACTCTCCTCTTATCTTCTTTTTCAACCTTAATTTTCATCTCTTTACTCTTAAGAGAATTTATGACAATATCGGGTATTAAGGTGTCTCTACCATACTTAATTGTATTCTTAACTTCTCTATATAAATCAGACATTGAATTATGCAAATTAATGACCTTATATGTTTCAGACACCTTTTCATCACTGTTAACAATGTCTTGAACAAGCTTGTCGAAATCATTCAATTTATCATCAAGATTCTTTGAATGGTCCATTTTAAAACTGAAAAAACCTTTCAAGCAAATATAACTTATTAGGAGTAGATTTAAGCAAATATAAGTCCTCCAACTTTTGTCAGGATTCTTTTGTAGAATCAAGTTTTTCAACTTTTTCTCAAAAGAGTATAAAATAATTGAAGTGTAAGTAAATTCATCATATTCTTTCTTTTCTGCTTCTGTCAAATTTGCAGGAAATTTGTCATCTATAGCTATTGAATTTTTTGTTGAACCAAAATATCCCCCATCTTTTGTTACCAAATTGAAAATTTTATTTTTCTATTGAAAATTACAAATTCGAGTACACAAAATAGATCACACAAAGCAATCCTAAGGACGCAATATTCACCGTTCTACATTCTCAAGGTTTCGTAAGATTTGTGATCTTATATCAAGAGAATGTTCAAATGGGGCATGTCCAGGTGTTCTAACAGAATAATCAATGCAACACAAAGGTATGTTGACAAAAAATTAAAATTCTCACGTAATACATGAAATTAAATATAGAAGCAATTATTACCTGTAGTTAAATCCAACACTTCAAATAGAGCAAGTAATTCATAAATTTCTAGCACAAGATATGGTTACCCCCTTACGGTAACTCCAATCCTAATGTCACCCTATACGATGACGCGCTAATATTGAAATTTAAATTTGGATAAGCTAATATACCAGAACGGACCAATCTGAATCCGTAAATATTGAGATATGCGAATTTATCACTTTATGACCACTACTATTCGTCCTAAAGCGTCCATCAACTGTAGCAACCAATCAACCACAATTGACTCAACCCTCAAGAGATGGTATCACCCTAAAATATGGTAATAATGACTTGAAATGATGTTACTCCAAATAATTGGTGTTCGCGCCTTGCGATACTTCAGAAGAGTTTTATGCGATGGGTGATATTACCTTAAATCCTATTAATAACACTTTGAAAAAAATATAAGATATATAATAGGCGACAACCCCAAGAATATGTAAGAATTTTTCGGCAAAAATACCAATAACAATCAGTCATTAAATCGTGCAAAGCAAAGATCTTGATAAATTAAAAATGCTTAAAAATGACCAAGTTGCTTTTATTGATATTACCGAAAACAGTACAGATGGAATTTACAGCATATATTAAGGAAAATTGTAAACTTTTTTGCTTTAAATTAAATATATATAGACACAAAGTAAAGTTTACAAAAACCTTCATGACTAGTTGTCAATATCTTGCACCATAAACTTAATTTATTTCTTGTAGCACTGGAGTACTACCGTAAGGACTATTAATAGATTGAATTTTGATCCGAATTCGATCTGAATCAGATGAAATTAATAGAAGATGGATTTAGAGTCTCAATCCGATAACCCGGTCAAAATTCAAATCCGGTAATCCGTTAACTAAATAGATCAAATATGGATATAGGTCAATTTAATCCGATAAAAATCTGATTCGATTTTTTATAATAATATAATATATTTTATAAAAGCATTTTTTTTTTTTTTTTTTTTTTGTTATGGAAAATGATTTTGATTGCCATTTTAACATATTTTTGTTATGTCACTATCACATATTGGAAGTTCATAAAACCATTGGAGAGAAATACATTCATAAAAAGGCAATATCCCACATTGAAAGTTTATAAAAGCATTGGAGAGAAGTACATTAATAAAATGCACTATCCCATATTGGAATTTTATAAAACAATTTGAGAGAAATGCATTTATAAAAGGAGCATGCTATCCAATAATTCTCCATGGACCTTTGAATGGTTGTTTATGAGGGTCTTTCATGAAATTCAAAATTTTCAAACTAAAAAAATAAAAAATAAAAAGGAAAAATCGCCCAGTTAACGAGGCATGATCGGCCCGGTATGGGGCCTGAATGTGTAAAATATTTTGAATCGAATATCCGATAATATAGCAAATCGGATATGGATTTAACAATCAAATATTCATCGAATTATCGGATCAGATCCGTGAATCATTCTTATCAGATCGGATATGGGTAAATTCGGTCCATATACGATCCATTGACAGCCCTAGCTACCGTCCTTTTACAATTAACTGAAATTCCGAGTATTGTAGTAATTAATTCTTTTCTCAGTTTTAATAAAACGGGACAACCCGGGAAATGACGGGTAATAAATCCACACATCAGTCTCAATGATCCTTTGATACTGTCGCCCATCATGTGATAGTTTTCACTTGCATCTGACTAGTTGAAAAGTCTAACGCTAAATATGATTCATAAAACGACTATAAATATTTACATTCAGTGAGATAATTTAGGTGTTAGTGTGATAATTGCACATACTTATATTTTATCTTTTTGCCGCTGATTATTTAAATAAATTTTGTACACCGAGCGCCGAATTTTAACGAATGTGCTACTGGCAAACGAATGTGCTACTTACTAAGTACGAGGTTCAAACTTTGGAATCCATCTGGGCGTATTTTGAACTAGATTAAAGGGGTTGTATCACCATGGTGTATAAAACTTTAAAGAATCCTGTGAGCTTTGTAAAAACTTGGGATTTATATCTTACCACTTAAACTTGTAAAGATGGTTAATCTTAAATAAAATGTATCGCGAAATAGTTTGCTAAAACTCATATAAAAATTAATCAAAGTTCAATGTATACTTCAAGTAAACAAGTAATCTAACAAGTTTACTAACTCGATCAAATATCAACGATCCCAAAACAACGAATAATTCATATTTGCGAAAATAAACAAATAACGAAATTACTCAATATCTTGGGTAGTTCTAGTAAAAGTTCCTAGTATTAAAAGTGTATATATTAGATCAAACCTCAAAAACAAAAGAAGTAGGAGATCCTAAAACTCGGTAAAAGAACGAAAAAAAATATAATATTTTTTGTTGGGTATTCCCACCACTATCTAAGGGGGTTAACCTCCTCACTTAGGATGCTAACAACCAAATATAGGGTGGTAACAACCTTGATAAAAACAGCTCAAAGGATTTGATTTTTAAGAAACTTGAATCGAAAATAAATTTTTGACAACTTTTTTGCCAATTAGTAAAGAAGATATTGCTATATTGATTACAACATATAAATCCCCTTTTCTCAAACTAAAAATTGCAGGATTGAGATGAAAGTACTGAAAGAATGGACAGAAGAAATAAAACTGCAAGAACTCTTTTCATTTATGTCCAAGTCCGAATACATATACAATGAACCTACTTTCTATACAAGGTAATTACTACAATTATCAAGGAGAATATAAGGAAAACAAATAATTTAATACTAGGACAATAATATGGCAGATTCGATTTTCCAGCACTTCCCCTCAAGTTGGAGAGTGGATGTCTTGCACTCCCAACTTGTGAATCATTGGTATATAGAACTCCTTCCCAGAGCTTTGGTCAAGACGTCAGCTAGTTGGTTTGCAGAGCTTACAAATCTTGTTTCCACAAAACCATCTTGAATCTTATCTCTTATAAAATGACAATCCATTTCTATGTGCCTTGTACGTTCATGAAAAATAGGATTCGCTGCTATGTGTAATACAGCATTATTGTCACAATACAGCAATGCAGCTTCTTAATGCAAAACCCCCAAATCTCTAAGTAAATAGCGAAGCCATGTCAATTCACAACATGCTCCTATCATCGCATCGTACTCTGCTTCGGCAAAAGAAAGGGAGAATATTTTCTAGCGTTTCAACCTCCAGGAAATTAACGAAGGGCCTAGGAATACACAGTACCCCGTGGTAGATCTTCTCGTAAGTGGACATCCTGCCCAATTCGAGTCACAGTAGGCTCGTAGCCGAAGATCACTTGTTGAGGAAAAGAAAAGGCCTTGGCCAGGCACAGATTTTAAATAACGTACAACTCGTAAAGCTGCTTTCCAATGATCCTTTCAAGGTTGGTGCATAAACATGCTCAATATATGGACAGAATACATAATATACGGCCTTGAAACTGTGAGATATATTATTAATCTCCCAACTAATCACCTATATCGCTCTAGATCTTTGAATGGCTCACCCTTATCAGATAGTTTTAAACCACGGTCCATGGGGGTATCGATAGGAGCTGCTCCCAACAACCATGCATCCTTAATGATTTCCAATGCATACTTTCGTTGAGAAATAAAAATGTCATTCCTAGATGCAGAAATCTCAATACCAAGAAAATATTTCAAGTGACCAAGATCCTTAAGATAAAATTTATTATGCAAGAACTTGATATTGGTAAATACATACAGGATCATTTCCAGTGATCAAAATGTCGTTAACATATATCAAAAGGAGAGTAAAGGACTTGCCGTGCTTCCTGATGAATAGAGAGTAATCTGCTTTTGACTGTATATACCCAGCTGAACGGATGGCCTTGGAGAATTTAGCAGACCATTGACTAAATGTTTGTTTTAAACCATATAGTGACTTGTGGAGGCGACAAACCAAGTGTTCCTCCCCCTGTCGCTGAAGCCCTGTGGAGGAGACATGTAGATCAACATGGAGAAATGCATTATTAACATCGACTTGATGAAGGGACCAGGCACGGGCAGCAACCAAAGCCAAAAACAACGAACAGAGATGATCACTTCGCCACAAGTCGCGCTTTGTATCGCTTAACTGAGCCATCAAACTTAAGTTTGATCTTGTAAACCCAACGACAACTAATAGGAGATTTACCAGCCGGTAGAGGGATGAGAGACCAAGTACCATTCGCCTAAAGGGCCTGCAATTCGGAACGCATAGCCTTTTGCCACGTAGGGTGAGTGGCGGCATCTGAATAAGACTTGGGTTCTGTGACATTATTGATTTGAGCAACAAAAGAACGATATGCAGGCTTATAGCGATGATATGAAACATAATCAGCCATGGGATAGTGTGTACCTTTGGGTGGATCCGGAATGGAGAAAGGCAATGGGCAGGAGTAAACGTTGGAACAGACATAATCATTGAGCTTGACCGGCGAGGCGGTTTGGCGGCTTGAACGACGGAGGTTTGGGTGGTGGGGCGGGAGTGTCGGGCGAGGAGAGAGAGTAGAAGGGAGGAGGAATAGAAAAGAATACCGATGCTGGGGATGGTGGATCAGAGATTACCGATTCGATGGTGGTTGAAGAGGATGGGTCAGGTGCACGTTGTGGTGTAGAAGGTGAGGAAGAGGTGAGGGAAAATTGGTCAAAAGTCTAGTCAATAGGTGAAATGGTATCCTGGGTCAACAATGGAATTGGG
Source organism: Osmanthus fragrans (assembly GCA_019395295.1). Classification (NCBI taxonomy): domain Eukaryota; kingdom Viridiplantae; phylum Streptophyta; class Magnoliopsida; order Lamiales; family Oleaceae; genus Osmanthus; species Osmanthus fragrans. The sequence continues at coordinate 16,979,861 of CM033347.1, read as the reverse complement.
CCTGGAGAATGGACCAACGGAGATGCATCGAAAACGGGCTGGATAGAGACATAAGGAAAAGTATTCTCATAAAATTTCACATCCCAGCTAGTAAAAACCATCTTAGTCGATAAATCGAATAATTTATATGTTTTTTGACCGATGGGATAGCCGATGAAGATGGAAGGTATGGCACGATGGTCAAATTTGTGAAAAGTGTGAACGTTGGAGACGTAAGCAAGACAACTAAAAACACAGAGATGAGAATAAGATGGCGGTTTTGAATAAAGAAGTTCGAAAGAAGTTTTGAAAGAGAGGACCAGCGAAGGTAACCGATTGATGATGTGCACAACGGTAGGAGCACAGTCTCCCCGAAATTGTGAGGGAGAGGTGAGCATGAAATTTGAGAGCACGAGCCACTTGTAGGATATAACGGTGTTTGCGTTCCACGACCCCATTTTGTTGAGGGGTGTAGACACAAGAATGTTGAAAAATAACTCCATTAGCGTGAAAAGAGGAACGAAGTGAGAGAAATTTCCCACCATTGTCACTTCAAAATTTTTTGATGCAAGTGTCAAACTGAGTAAAAACATAATTGAAAAAGCGTTTTAAAAGTGATTGTGCTTCATTCTTGTGGCGCATCAAAAAAATCCACGTGAAACGTGTATAATCATCAACAATGGTAAGAAAGTAATCAGCACCAGAAAGAGAAGGATGTCGATAATGACCCCAAATATCACAATGTATAAGATCAAATGGCTTTGTAGAGGAAATAGTACTAGTACTGAAAGGTAAACGAATTTGCTTGGCCAAAGGACATATATGGCAAGCATTATTTGACTCAACGGAAAATTTTAAAAAATTCTTAGCAATGAAACTTAAGCGAGAGGACGATACATGGCCTAAGCGACTATGCCAGAGGTCGGTGGATGAGATGGTGATGTTACAGGCTGGTCGGTTTGTGTGTGATGAAGGTTTAGTTAAAGATTTCTTTTTCACCAATGCCACTAAATAGTATAGTCCGTCACGTTGTTTACCTAAATCAATCGTCATCCTCGTATCCAGATCCTGCAGAATACACCAATAAAGAAAAAAAGTCACTGAACAATTTAGATCTCTTGGCAAATGACTAACTGACATCAAATCAACTTTGAATGTAGGCACATATAATACATCATGCAAATAATAGACGGAATTTAGAGGCAAAGATCCTTTGGCAACAATATTCGTCTTTTCTTTGCTAAGCAATAATACGGGTGGTAACGAGCAATTTTTATCTTTATATAACAATTTAGATGATGAAGTAATATGATCTATCGCCCCACTATCAATGATCCAATTGCGGGAAGCTATTTTAGATAAACCTGGCTTTGTTACCGCATTCACTTTCGAACTAGAACTCTCATCGTGATTGTTAAGAAATGACAAAAGTTGCTTGAGTTGGGCATCTGATAATAAGACTGCAGGCCGTGCTTCATCATTGTGTGGCACCTCTGACACTTGATTAACCAAAGAAAACCCTTTATGTTGATTTGAATTTTGCCCAGAATTCATTCTTACCTTGGGATGACCCGGTGGATACCCATGTAGTTGAAAACATTTTTGGATCCAATGGCCCATTTCTCCACAGTGAGTGCACTGGGGTCGTCCTCTTCCTTATCCAAAAATGAAGTCGATCTTGGTCAAAGCATCGCTCTCCTTCCGGTGCTATCGGAGGATCATAATGGACGTCTGGTAGCTGTGACAAACGACTACCTGGGCAATTTGCTGAAAAGTTCGATTTTCCAGCATTGTTATTGTGGCGCACTACCATAGTAGTGTTCCCATCAAGGTCAGTTTCAGTCTGTGTGGCACTGAGAAGTCTTTGCTTTTCTTCTTGAGAAATCGAAGAATAGGCTTGGTGGACAGAATGTAGAGGATTCATCAGAAGTATCTGACCATGAATTGCACTGTAAGTTTCATTCAAACCCATTAAGAATTGCATCAATTTCAGTTGATATGCCTGTGTTCCATGTGCTGCATCTGAATATGAAGCCAATTCATCCCATAATCCCTTCAATTTAGTGTAATAGGTAGAGACGGAGAGTTGTTCTTGTCGAAGGTAAGCAATATCTCGCTGAATTTCGAAGATATGGGGTGCATTGCTTTGAGAAAATCGCTCATGGAGATCTTCCCAAACGTCATGAGCAGTAGAATAATAAATCACATTATCTGCGATTTCTAGATTGAGGATATTGACGATCCAGGAGTGGACCATGTCATTACATCGCAACCAAGTCGCATAGCCTTCGGGATCAACCTTTTTCGAGGGAGCTTCGATAGAACCATTGACGAATCCGAGCTTGTTCTTGGAGTTTAAGACTAGAGTCATAGTTCTTTTCCAACCAGAATAATTGTCTCCATTCAAGGATTTGGAGACTAAAATCAATCCGGGATGATCCGAGTGATGGGTGAAATAAGGATTTGATATGTTAGTTTTCAGAAGATTTGATACATAATCTGGCTTGGACGGATCGGAAGAGGCAGCAGCCTTGCCGGAAACGGGGGTCTCTTCGTTGGCCATGATAACTGAAGAGTTGGGAAGGTTTTACACGAGAAGTTAAAGTGTAGCGATGGGTCGGGATCTTAGTCCTACTCTGATACCATGAAAGAATGGACAGAAGAAATAAAATTACATGAACTCTTTTCATTGATGTCCAAGTCCGAATACATATACAATAAACCTACTTTCTATACAAAGTAATTACTACAATTATCAAGAAGAATATAAGGAAAACAAATATTTAATACTAGTACAATAATATGGCATATTCGGTTTTCCAACAAGTACATTACTGTTTTTTTTAATAAAAGATAGACTTTTTAGCCTTGAGTTCTTAAAAATGAAGGCTTTTGATAATGGAGAATGTTTGTGTATTTTGAAATGAAACCTTTGCCCACTATTTACAGATTTCATGGGAAATTTTTAAGGGCTGTTAAGCACATTAAATTAGTACAAATGTTTCCTTTTACTTACCTTAATAAAATCTTATACTTTATAAAATTTGAGGAACTCTTATAAGACAATATAGACTAAAATGAGTGCCATAAAATCTACTCATTTTCCTCCCACTAGCACACGGTTTTGGGGGAAATTGCAAAATTTTAACTTTGAATACTCTATTATATTCCACTTTGGTCTTGTGAATCTTTTTGTGCCTAGGGAATTGAAGCATTCCACATGAAGTCATATGACATAACGAATGTTTTAAGAACATGTCTTGCTCTTGTTGTTGCAGTTCACGTCTCTTTAAAATAGATTTAGCTCCTGCACTTGTGTTATGAGATCAAAATGGACGTCCATCTACCAAGATACAACACTTCTTCTAAAATTAATATAGTACAATATTAATTTTGTTGGACGAACCAACGGTTGACTGTGCTCTTTTAGAACAAAAGATATTGAATATTAATATTGAACACGGAACTCGAAAAATAATATAGAAATTATTTTGACATAATTTAGAGTGGGAAAGAATTAGAAATCAATTATATGGAATTGATTTGAAGTAGAAAAATGGAAACTAAGGTCTCTATTTATAGAATTTCAAGTGACTTTTTGAATAGTTGCATCTTTTAACATAGCCCACACTTGTTCACATTAAATGGTGTAGTATACACCGTATCAAATGGTTATGCATTTTCATCATTCGTCTTCTAAATATTCTAACCCATTCTAAGCAATATGACTCTTTGTATGCATCTTTTGCAATTGAAAATGCTCCTATTGGAGACATATTTCAATTCATTATAAATAATACCAATTATTCCAACAATCCCCCACATGATTGGAAGAAGAAATTACATGTTAATGAAGTTTTTGTTAAAATGGTTTTGCATGTGAGAGGTACATAGTTCAATTCCCCCCCCCCCCCCCCCCCGGTTCCACTTCTTCTTTTAATTTTTTAAACACAATAAACAATAATTAAACAACTCTATATTATTTTATTTTCATTAATATTGTTGTATCTCAAATGGGAAGTCCCATTTTAATATGGGGGTTCGATTCCCTCACCTCCTCTTCTTCTTATTAATTTTTAACACAATAAATAATTACAAAAAAAATCTATATTATTAATTTTTGTTTCTAAAAAAATTTCTTTAAAAAAATTTGTTGACTCAAATGATTGTTTTATAATATATATTTTTATTGTTAGATTTTATCAATTTATTTTGTAAAATTTAAATTTGGATAATCTCAGTACTGATCTTTATTCTTTTAAGAGTTCAAAAGCACTTTTCTTTTTTAGGTAAAAATAGCTTTAAAAATCACCGTTTTAAAAATTTATTGAATCAAATTATTATTTCGTAATATATACTTTAATTGTTAAGCTATTTCATAAAATTCTTTATTTTCTTTTAAAAGTTCAAAAAATACTTTTCTTTTCGGGGTAAAAAATAGCTCTAAAATTCACTGTTTTAAAATTTTTGTCTTTATTGTTTAATCAATATTTTATATATAAACTTCATCTTTTTTTGTTTAAGTTCATAAAAATTTGAAAATTGATAATAAGTATATGATTCAAAAAATGTATTTTTATTCCTTATTATTTTGGGTTGTATTAAATTATATTTTCATAAGTATATGATTTTTACGTTTTAGTGCATTTATATATTGATTGGAGATTCTTTTAATATAGATTAATTAAATATTAGTAAACAATATCGCTATATTGAGCGGTCGTTTGATAAATACTCGCGCTCCGCCCTAGCTCACTCGAATGGCTAGATCCATCCCTGGGCTTCAGAACAACGTACGAAAAAGAAGAATTCAAAAAGTTTCAGTCTCCAAATTCAAGTATAAACTAGGTAGTGAGGCTGGAAAAAAAATGGTTAGTTGTAGAAATTATCGAGTAAAGACACCACTCTCTTCTCTTTATCATACAATATTTTGGTGTGGTATACGACTAAACAAAGTAGATCGTGGTATGATGAGTGTTCCACACTCATGATATTTATGTCACCTAATTTAATGTTTTGAGAGTATTTTAGAACGTTTTAATGTGTGCTTTGATGTTGTGGTATAAGTTGATGAAATTGAAGAAAATAGGAAAAGTTGGTAAATTTGGAGAAAATTAGCTAAATTGTAAGATATCCAAAGTTCGGGGACTAAAGTGTAAATACTCAAAAGTTGTGTTGGACCTCACGATGAAGATCCCAGAGTGCTAGGAATCAATTGGATGAAGAAAGAAGTCAAATGGATCAAGTATTGTCAAAGTATGATCACACATCAATTTCCAACCGAAAACGTTTTACCCCGAATTTGTAGTCTCATATTGAGACCTATCTTTGACATAGAAAACTATCTAATTGGAGAGGGATATCTGAATAAACGTTGTAGCCCTTTGAGTTATCTTTCCTACGCATCTTGAATCATCTCAATCGGATAACGAACGAAAGAGTTATGCTAGAAATACTGAAAGAAGCGCAGTCTGCCTTTTCTACCCGAACAGCAATCTCGGCGCCAAGGCGCCCAATTACGGGCTTCAAATTTACACTAGTTTTAACATCTTTTCTCAGCCCAAATATGCTGAAAACTCTCTCAAAACTCGACCACATATAAAAGGGAACATCTAGACCTAGTTTTGGAAGTTGGACAGCCAAGAGAACACGTGAACATCATAGAACATTACTGAAAATTTCTCTGGACTGCTGGGAAAGAATCTGGACGGCTGGAAGGGTTTTTGAAGAAGAAGAACATGAAGACTTGAAGAATCAAAGGAGGAGATCGTGAAGCATCGAGGGGAAATATCTTCAAAGAGTTTTTTCTCTCTTTACTCCATGTTTTCTATTATAAATCATATGGATCTTGTTGATTTAATTATGAGCTAATTTTCTAGGTCTAGGGTTTGATTGTAATCGACTTGAGACATGTTTTGACGCTTATTTAGTTAGCTCTTTCGGATTTTCTATTGATTTATTTATGTTGTTGTGTTTAATGCATTCAATTACCTGATTAATAATTGGATGATTTGATACTTGAATTTTGACGCTCGAGAGAGGAAAATTTAGGTGTGATCTAGAATAACATAACCTAAGTTTCGTAGAGTTCAAGAGAAGATACGAATCTTTGAGGCATATTTGAAATGAGAACCACGCATGTGTAATTTTTATACTTTTAATTCGAAATAGAGATATTAGGATTAAATTATATACTTGGTTTCTATTTATCGTTTGAGAGAGGGAATAGAATCACTTTTGAGGTTTTTGCATATAAATTACAGAAAACTTGATTGCGTTAACAAGATAGATTGAGAAAAACTGTCAAAGGTGCAACGAAAATCATGCCCTAGGCTTTTCTTATTTGACAACTTCTTCGAGATTTTACTTCCATCTAATTCACATTTTATCACATTCACATTAGTTTAGTTTAAAACAATCATTCATTCATTCAAACAATCAATCATCTAGATAAAATAAAAGTTACACAATTGTAGTACTTGGTGGAATTAAATTACAATCCCTGTAGGTTCGACATCCTAATTTCTTTTACTATATTACAAAACTTGACATCGTACACTTGCGGTAAAATCACGTTGTAGAAAACGCGTATCATGGTACAAAGGAGATCTTGGAGCTAAGGCTAGAGACCCTTCAAAAGGTATTGGGACAAGTATTCGAGGTCTACAAAAGCTTAGAAGTAATTTGAATTATAAATTTCAGCTTACAAAATAAATAAAAAATTCTCCCCATTAGATTCAAACTCATAGACCTTCCGTTTATATTTTGAAATATTTCATAATTTAATTATAAAATGAAACCATAATCAATCAATCGATCTGATGCAATTTACAATTATAGTTTTTATGGGATTATCCTTCTAGAAAATAGTCTTGTAGATTTCATTAGCGAAAAATATTGTTTTTATGTTTATGGGATTATCCTTCTAGAAAATAGTCTTGTAGATTTCATTAGCGAAAAATATTGTTTTTATGTGTCTGACATATTTTTAGTAGTTTGGCCAAGCTTTTATTAGATTAAGTTATGGATCAATATGAAATTTGTGGATAATAAGTAAGGGTCGTTTGATAGGCGAAGGTGGACAGGAATTGCAATTCCATGTTAGTTGGAAAATAAAAATCCTCCAAATTCAGGAATTCGTTTTTCATGAAAACAAAGAAAATGCAGTTTAAAGTGGTTGTACCTTGGAATTCAAATTCAATTTCCACATTCGTATCAGACGGTCAAAGTGAATTTGTTTTTCTTGGATGTGACATTTTTTCATGGAATTCATGTCTATCAAACGGATCCTAAGTATAAGTTATGAATCCTATGAAATATGTAGATAAAAGTGAAGTTTGATCAATTTATAAATAATTATAAACTTTACCAGAGACGCACTTAACCCGTGATCGATAAAATTATAAATATGTAGATTTGATAGAATATATAGTTGAAAAGTTGTGGATTTTATGAAATGGGTGGTTAAAGTTAATTATTGACTTTGATTTATGTTTTAATCCATTTTTGTAATTGAACCAAACATTAACTTAATAATAATATAGTACACAAAAGGTTATCCTTAACATTAACATTTCTCTACTTTCGAACAACCCGTTTACTGAATCAAATTTAGAATTTTCATATAGCTTATAAATATGAAGAAGAAATTAGCTTATAAGGTGTTGAACTATTCCATTAATAAAAGTTGACATTTTCAATGAATCTTTAACATTCAACATAAGATCATCAAAGAAAAATCTCAAACGAACAATTTAATCCGTTGAAATTAATTCTAACAATCAGTTTAATTCCAATTTTCAAGATGTGTGTTGTAACTTGAAACAAGCTACTATCCTAAAAGGACATCTGAATTGTAAAATTCAATGTTACAGAAAAAAAAAAAAAAAAAAAAAAAAAGAGTAATTTTATGTTTACTCTTTTCAATAAAGTTGACCTAAACAATCCTCGATATTCTGCCTTTTAAATTTTTAGGGAATTAAGCACACTAGCCGGTTGTCTTAGTAGAAAAAATGAAAAGATTCTTATTTTATTTTCCCTTTTTTATTTTATATTTATCTTAACTAAAAACTGAGGGTATAGTGGTATTTTTCGACAAAAAATGATTTTTTTTTTTTCTATGATCAAAATGAATGGATATCGTCAACAAATGACTAACTGCACACCTAAACATCTAAGTTGGGGATGGCGGCGCCAAATAAAAATGAAAATGGGAACTGGATTTTCACAAGTGCCACGGGTTGAGGAAGAATAGTGCAATTTTCCTTAATATTTACTGCACAACAAAAGCATCGACAACCAATTTGTTAATTTTAACGTTAACTTATTCCTCCAATCTAATCACACGTGGAAACCATTAGATTATTATGCTAATTAGCTGTACGGTAGATGAGATGAAGTCAAGTTAATTTTTGTTTTGAATTCTACTAGTAGAGATAAATACAAGGGAACTTTAAATTTGACGATAATAAGAAAAGAAAATTTGTGCCATTTGTCTTTAGCATATGTGAGTAAACCTTTTTAAAGTTGACAAGTTAGTTTCCTATTCTTTTATTGAAATAGCACAATTAATTGCTAAACGATTGAATTTTTCGAAAAATTTCGAGTACTTTCCAAAAATTGAAAAGCGAAATCAAGATTCATAAAATTGAACAAGCCATAACCATGTAAAAGTTTAGCACTGATTTGGAGAGATTCCGTCAATGAAAACGGATTGTTCAACTATAATATAATGCTGAGAATCAACTTAAGTTAAAAAATCATATTTCTATTTAGCCAAACCCAATGGTACTATTTTTCTTATAGGAAATTTATGGAAAAAGATGAATAGAAAATTCAATTTCAAAATTTTAAATTTGCTCCTATTGATTTAAGGATTTTTAAACTCTCCGCCACTAACCATCTCAACATGTGCATGCACAATAATTAACTTAAATTATAATCTAAACTGGTGAAATATACGTTTTATCTGCATATGCACATTTTGTAACATCTCAAATGCTACTCACTTTTTACATAAAAATTATGCTGGACACACTTAAAATCATTCTAGTGTATGTGAGATATTTTTTTAAGTGAAAAATGTATGATTAAATAGTAGGAAAAAAAATAGAAATCCATAAAATTTATTATAGAAAAAATGATTTTTAAAAATACATCCTAACGTCTAATCGGCTTCTCCTCAAGTTGTATAAAGATGGTAATATCTCCCTCCATAATCTTTCATTATAATCTCCCTCCGCCCATTTAAATGGCCAACAACTCTTCTCGAACACTACTGCGCGACCTTGAACGCGCCACCTCCTACACTCCCATCCCCGACCAGCCACCCACCTTCATTCCGGCTGGCAACCGGAGTTCCAAGAAGCTTTTTGGTAGCATTCTCTTTTCATCCGTTTTCTTCATTTCCTTAATTCTTCTGTCCATCAACCAACAGCCTGAACCTCAAACGAATGTCAATGGGTCAAATCAAGAAAAGTCAACGTTTAAACCCATATCACCAGCAGCTCGACCTACTCCGCCATCAAGAGGGGTGTCTCAGGGAGTGTCGGAGAAGACTTTCCGGCGGATCGGCGTCGATGAAAATGTTTCCTACCCATGGACCAATTCTATGCTGTCTTGGCAGCGTACGGCTTACCATTTTCAACCAGAACATAATTGGATGAATGGTATTGTTTTTTTAAAAAGTATTTTTGGAGCTTCTCTTTCTTACTTTTTTGGTACAAATATTTATGTATTATTCTGATTTGTCTTTAATTTTGTCTTATTCTTATGATAAACTCTGTGGAATGAACCTGGTGACTTCTGCAACAGATCCTAATGGTTAGCAGCTCACAAACTCTTATCTTTTTTAATTTTCTGTTAAGCATTAATGAATATTGCACTTTTATGCGGGTAGATAGAATATAAAAGATTTAACTTCTTTTTTAATAGCTTAAGCAGAAGTCTCGGCTCCACTTATTTTTGTTAGGTAATTGTCTCAAAAGTGAAAGTCGAAGATGACAAGTATAGAAAGGATTGAAGTGGTCTACAAAAGTGACTTTAAGAGGGAGAAATTTTGGCTGTTAAAGTCACATTTGTTGAGCATCATGAAGAAGAGAAGTTGAATTAAAACTCTCCTGGTTTTCTTAGGCCCATTTGATACAAATTTTTTGTAAAATGAGAATGAAAAATATAGTCGTTATGGCTCCACACAAGAGATGTAAAGTCAAATATGGTGACTGGATGTGATGGATAACGGTCATATTTTTCATTTTTATGGTGAAAAATGGGAACCAAACGGGGGCTTAATGAACAAATATTCTAGAAGCAGGTGTCAAATTGAATTTGAACTCTATCCATAAGCCACCGTTTTTTACTTTTCAACTTCAGAGGAGGAATTTAAGTTAAATTTGTAAACTGACAAACCGCCTTAAGAAATCTATAAATAAGCGTTAGGATTTGTTCATTTGGGTGATTCATTCAATGGGTGTGTGCTAAGCGTGGCTAGAGAGTTGAGAGAGAGGAAAAATAAAGTGAGCTTATTTTTCTTTTGTAATACGTGGGGATTGGGTTGGTAAGTGAATTCTATATGATTGTAATAATTTTTCATATAGTGAAAAAATTTTGACGGTCCGTTTAAATTTGTGCATTATATTATTAATTTTTCTTTGTTTGCTAATATTCTCCTGAACAACAAAAGATTCTGCGAGTAATAGAAATAAAGGAAATTTGACGTAGAAATTTCCAACAAGTGGTATCAGAGTGTCAGGTGGTTCGGAGTATAGGAGCAACAAAAAAATATGTCGTTGAAATATGACGTTGAGAAATTTGACGGAAGAATGAATTTTGACTTGTGACAAGTACAAGTTAAGGATTTATTGATTTAAGCTGGACTACACAAGGCTTTGAAAGGAAAACCAACCAAGAGTTTTGACGAGGAAGTTGATTCCAGTATGAGCGACGAGGATTGGGAAGAATTGGATTTGAAGGCTACAAGCACGATACGTCTTTGTCTAGCTAAAAATGTTCTTGCAAATATTCATGGGATATCTGCTGCAAAGGAACTATGGGAGAAGCTAGAAGAACTATATCAAACGAAGAGCCTCTCAAACAGGGGCGAATCCAGCATTGAAGTTCAACTAGGGCGGAGTTTGATCGTTGACCGTTGACCATCGACAATCAGAGAACGTAATAGCTCGGTAGTTTATTAAAATTTGATTAACTTTGAAGGTGAGAAAATTAATTACCTTGCCAAACAATCCAAAGTGTGTGCATTTATGCACAAGAAACATATCAGACAAGCTTCTGAAATAATTAAAATGACTCATAAACTAGCCTTAACATAGACGTTAGATGTTCAAGCAAGTCTCTATTCTAATTTCAACATCCATCTTAAACAAATAATCTTGCTTTAATCTAAAACGAGGAGGAATACTCGAAATAGGATGCTAAAAAATTGCACTTCACCGTGTAGAACGTGATTTTTTTTTAAAAAAAAAAAAAATTCAAATGCTTGATGCAAGCTAGAACAAAATATCACCTCTAAAGTTGTCCCCTTCGTGCAATAAAGCAAGCTCAAACCCACAAACCATCCGTATCAAAATCCCAAAATTCAATTTGCACATTGATGCATAGTTATCAAAGAGTAAAGGAAGAAAAGACAATAGTTTGAACACAAACTCACACATCATACATGACAAGGCTTGCATAAAATACAACTAAACCAAAAATTGCATCAAAGAAACCCCTGCAGAATTTTGACCTAAAAACGCCAGTGATAATTTCACAGATAAGAGGAACATGTAAACAATCAATTAACAAAGAAGTTGAGAATCAAAAAGAAAACACCAAATAGAAGAAATTCATAGTTAAAGTAATTGGTTTTGACAATAGACCCAATTGCAGCAAATAAAACTACAGCTATCAAAAATCAAAATCTGTAAACAATCAATTAACAAAGTAGTTGAGAATCAAAAAGAAAACGCCAAATTGAAGAAATTCATGACCCATTAAAAGGGATAACCTAACCTTGTTCTGGAAAATGCCAGCAACTTCACTGACTGCCGACTGCGCCGCTTCACACTTCGTTTGGTATAGTGAACTTGCTTGCTAGAGGAAATACATATATATCCATGGTCCATCAGTCCATGGATTGGATTTGGGGATTGGGCTTATTATTATTATTTTTTCAAAAGGCCAGCCCAAAAAAAAAAAAAAAAAAAAATTGGCCAAAACCTCAGTCATCTTCTTCGTTTCCCCTTTTTTATCCACAGTTTCAACTTCCAGTTCCACGGTTCCACCCACCGCCGCTTACTGAAAGCTCCGGCGGAGTCCAGCACGCGCGGCCGCGCCCCCTCGCCGGGTGCTGGCTCCGCCACTGCTCTCAAATCGATTGTACCTGAAGGAGCAATTTCATTCATTACGCATGGAGGTAGGCACGAAAATCTTAGACCATCTGAGTGCTCTCAACGGGATTGTTTCAGAACTTGAGGCTATTGGAGTGAAGGTAGATGATGAGGATAAGGCACTGATAGTAGCACATTTATTACCATTTTCATCTGTTTATATTTGCATTTTCGTGATTAATTAGTGCCTAATTGTTCAAAATATGTTTATATCTTGGTTTAGGTCACAAATGGATGAAAACAATGGAAAATTGGAGAAAAGAGCGAAAAATGACCAAAGGGTGAAATATAGTCAAAGTGTTGTCACATATCCCAACCGAAGAAGTTCCACCTCAGATTTTTAGCCTCATATTGAGACCCTTTTTAGACATGGTAGACGATTGAATTGGAAGATGAAATCTGAAGTAAAGTTGTAGCCCTTTGAGTTAGCTTTCTAACGCAACTTGAATCACCTCAATCGGATATCGGGATAGAAAGATATGACCAAAACACCGAAGGCTGTCCGAGGGAAAATTCTACAGCATGCGATCGCATAGCTTTAATGCTATGCGGTCGCGAGACCCCTTAGAGACTTCAAGGAAGTGATCTGCTTGACCTATGCTACCGCATATGTTAAGCCTATGCGGTCGCATAGGTTAATTTTGGAAAAAGATCCCTAATTCCGGATTTTTGCTTAATCAACTATGGAAAGTTTTTGGACGCGTTTTTCTCACCCTAAAGTCGACCAAAAGACGAGAACTCACCAATTCATCATCCTAGACTTCTCCCCTATCAATTTTCTCTCAAGCAAATACCTCCATGGAAGGCTAAGAAACATGTGAAGCGACGAAGGAACTCGCCGGTGTTTTAGAATTCATGTCAATTGTTCAACTCTTTTGGTATTTCTTTTGTCAAAACACTTGTTGATCTGAATTTTTATCTTTATGAGATTGTGATGAATTTGATTTAACTTATATTAGATTTTTCATAGGATTAATCACGTTCTTTTTATTGAACGATCAAAGTATTTGTTGAATCTTCATTATATTGATATTATTGGTTTGGTTTAAATTGTATTAGGTTTTTCATAGGATTAATTATGTTCTTCCTATTGAATGATCGAAATATTTATTGAATTAACTATCACTTGGGTCTAGGGTGTCATTCTTATACTTATTTGTGAAATTGGTTTAATGTTTACTAGATTTCTCATAGACTTAATCACGTTTCTTCTATTGTGGAATTAAACTAATCATTGAATTTCAATTTCATAGAAGTTAATTGGCGTGATTATTTACAATTTTATGCTATAAGTATAAGATTGGTTTGTAATCTAATTCCAATAATTGATTGTGAAAATTGTGAAAGGAAATTAGGATCTACATGTGAAATTGTGAGTTACGTTGATCTTAAACGTCAAATCATCCGATTAAAGTGCCGGAATGAAATTAATTGTGTTAATAAATTGGACAATTGACATTGAATGATCCAAACCGGGTGAGGGAATTTCGAGCTTCACTATCTTGAATTATTGAATTTTATCCTTAAATCTTGATATTGATCTAATCAACATTGATATCTTTAGCCAATTTTGAGTGAACGAACACCTATTTAGAGATCCCTAAACAGTTTTCCATCTCCCTGTGGATACGACACCCCATAGCTGTACTACAACACCGCGGTAAACTTTGGGCATAATCAGGCACTACGGCTCATTTGGTCTATTCCGTCTTCCTATGAAAATATCAAGTCAATCTTGATGTATGGGAAGGAAACTGTGAGTTTCGTAGAAGTGACAAGCAAATTGATTTCAAAAGAAAGGAGATTAGGGGGTCAGAATATTCCTTCTGACAATATGGCGCTTGTGACTGAAAAAGGGAAGAGGGACAACTCCATGAAGAAAGTAACTTATTGGAACTGCAGTCAGACTGGTCACGTGAAGAGAAATTGTCCAAAAAGTAAAGCAGGGTCAGCTAACTGTTTGGGTTCGGACAATGCATCTCTCCTGATGGAGGAGGACGAGCGTATGGTGTGTTAAAGTAAGATGGGAGCATCCTCATGGCATACCACCAGTTGCCATGATAGAGGATGTGTTCTTACTGGCGCGGGTCAGCATATCTGCACATAGCATTGACTGACATTTGATACAAGGTGTTTAGGTATGTGGTGGTGTTGTGATGTGGATGGTTGATGAGCTCTCTGGGAAAGTCAGTGGTAGAGGTGCACCATAATTATCAGCAGAGTTATTTCGACATATAGCCGATAAAATGCTCAGAATTTGCGAATAATTCTGAGTGATTATACTTATATGGTGGAGTATGGGACCGTTAAAGTGTGTCACATGCTTACCCGTTTTTCGAAGTATTGTGATTAAAAGTTGTAGAAGAGATGACAAAACTTTGACTCATTTTCGACAAGGTGGAGATTGTTAGGTAATTGCCTCAAAAGTCAAAGTCGGAGATAACAAGTATAGAAAGGATTGAAGTGGTCTACAAAAGTGACTTTAAGAGAGAGAAATGTTGGCTGCTAAAGTCACTTTTGTTGACCATCATGAAGAAGAAAAGTTGAATTAGAACTCTCTTCTTATGAAGAAGAGAAGTTGGATTAAAACTCTCCTGATTTTCTTAATGAACAAGTATTCTAGAAGTAGATGTCAAATTGAATTTGAACTCTATCCATAAGCCACTATTTTTTACTTTTCAACTTCAGAGGAGGAATTCAAGTTGAATTTGTCAACTGACAAACCACCTTAAGAAATCTATAAATAGGCGTTAGGATTTGTTCATTTGGGTGATTCATTCAATGGTTGTGTGCTAAGCGTGGCTAGAGAATTGAGAGAGAGGAAAAATAAAGTGAGCTTATTTTTCTTTTGTAATACTTGGGGATTGGGTTGGTGAGTGAATTCTATATGATTGTAACAATTTTTCATATAGTGAAAAAGTTTTGACGGTCCGTTTAAATTTGTGTGTTATATTATTAATTTTTCTTTGTTTGTTAATATTCTCCTGAACAACAAAAGATCCTGCAGGTAATAGAAATAAAGGGAATTTGAAGTAGAATTTCCGAACAATTTTTAATAATCTTAAATTAAAAGAAAAAAATATATTGCGTTGCTTAGAAATTGTTATGTTGTGGCTATATATATATATATATATATATATATATATATATATATATATTCTTTTTTAATTTAATTATAAATGTAGAATATATTGAGCCTCTAGTGAAAAATAAATTAGATTTTTAGCAAATTTTGATAAAAGATGATGAAATGTGTGGTTGAGTTGTGGGTCCATGAAATATGTTGTTAAAATTGATCGTTGATTTTGACTTTGGTCAAAATCTAGATTTTATTCACTACCAAATAGGAGCTGATTTTAAAATAGGGGCTACGTAAACCATATAACTTATTAATTATTAGTTTATTTAATAAAAATATATTTCATTTCATTTTATTTATTTACATGTGATAATTATTTGCAATCTGCATGTAAGTTCGTAGTCAAGCATGAACTTTATCCTCCCTATCATCAATCAGTTTAGTTTTCGCTAAATTTTATATTTTTAGTAGATTTTGATAAAAGTTAACGAAATTTGTGGTTAAAAAGTTAATAAAAGTTGTGAATTTCATGAAATATGTTGTTAAAATTAATTGTTGACTTTGATTTAGATTTTTATCAATTTTTTAAGCTACACCAAATAGAGGCTTAGTGTCATTGACGTGTAAGTTGTAGGGTTGGATGGTGAGACTCTTACCAATTGAAAATTGTATCTGCAAATCATCTCAATTTGTCCTACTCAAAATTTCCTTTGATACTTAATAATCTATAGACCAACAAAGAGAGAAGGTATTAGGCCTATTAGAGCATCTCCAATACTAACTTGGATTGCTTAAAATTTTCTTACATGAGAAATTATAATATTTATCAAAAAAATTCTCTAATGCAACCTGAGAAGAACTCTGTCAAGTTAACACAACAAAGTAAAAAGGGACATTGTCTACATATCCGTAGTGTTCAATAAACTCCGTTATAAATAATAACTTAGCAAAATTTATATGTTATATACAAATTTAGTTGATTAGATTTAATTTTAAAAAAATAATACATAGAGACAATATTATTAAGTTATATATAGAATTCATGTGATCAATTTTGAACTTGAATGTCTATTCATTATACATAAACGTCAAGTAGACCGAAAATCCTTCAACTTCCTAACTTTTTAAATGATAATCCATAGACTATATAATTAAAGTCTATTCATTATAGTCTATAGAGGGGCGGAGAACGAGATTTTGTTGTCAAAACGAGCAATGTTAAGCCAACGGATCCATTGATTGCGTCAAAAATTAAAGTAGCAGAACCAAACTCTCTAGATGGTGCCCAAAATGCACAAGAGTTACAAAATTTCCCTTAAGATATGGTACAATATTTCAAGGCTATACATCAGCAAGAGAAAAACAGAGTTTACATCGTTACCATGTATCTGGTGATGCAAAGCTTCAGTGGAGGACACAGTTGGAGGATAACGAAGTTGTGGACAAATCTGGAATTATGACTTGGGAAAGGTTACTGAAAGAACTGCAAGATCAGTTCCTTCCTTACAATACTGCGTAGGTTGAAAGGGAGATGTTGAGGAATTTGAGGCAGAGGGACACGATCGGGCTGGTGTGAAGGAATTCGGTTATTTAATGCTGAATATGAACATGTCGAAGGAGGACAAAATATTTAACTTTATGGATGGACTGCACACATGTACACGAGAGTTATGCCAACAAAGTTTGAAAGACTTGCCATTAGCTATTGCTGTGGCTGATGCCTTAGATGAATTATGGCTCAGGAATTTTGGCAGAGATTCCTTGGTCCCAAAGAAGCCTTATGAGGGGAAAACGGCAAGGAGAAGACTTCAAACGAACCCATAAAGAGAAAAATTAAATGCTCTAATGAAAATAAATAGGATGACTCACATAGTAATGTTGTAATTCAGCTTAATATAATGTAGTTTGTTACTGTAAATGAATATAAGTGAATGTAATGAGTGCAAGGATTGGCTGCAATTCATGTAGATGAAGTGAATGTGGCTCTTGATTACATTGTGGCAATGGGCGGCCATTGGGCATTGAGTGCTTCTTTGGCAGAATTGGGAATCAAATGAAGAGGCATCGAAGTTGGTTTATTCAACGAGGACATCGGATTCTTCTGGTGTGAAAGGTTTGTTAAGCCTATATTAGTTGTGGTGGCTTCGGCATAGATGCTGCCTTACCCTATGTTGATGTCTTGGTGCGGGTGTGTGGGAATTGTTGCCAAGGTAGTAGGCTGATATCGCATTGATGTGGGTGTGATTAGCACATTTGGCCAAGTTTTGTGTAGAGTTCGCATTGATGTGCAAGGAATGCATGCATTTGGAAGGGATAGAAGCCATGCAGTGCTGGATTACTTGATGGCATCACTACATGGTCGGGGGTTTCTCAGCTACATGTGCAGGATTCCCAATGAAACGAATTTCTAAACAAAATGCGTGAGATTGCCTATGAGTGTGCAGGATTTCTTGACAATGTGCTTGGGAATGTGCCGATGGAAAGGCATGAAAAGCTATAGGTATTGGTTGCAGGCAGCAAGGTATAGACGGATGCCGACTTGTTTCCTTAGCTAATTTCAGCCATATTCGGTTAGCATAAAATAGGCACATGACTGGAAGTTAAAGTCCATTTGTTGAGTGCTTGAACAATGGAGCAGTTTGGCTTAGTAGTAGGCAAAAAACTGATTGTAACAACCCTAGTAGTTCTGCATAGGCAAATATCTATATATTTTGGCCAAGTGTTGAGAAAAAAATTAGAGAATTGTGCTGACCTTCACTAAAAGATCATATATTGTAATATTGTTGAGTTATGAAGCTTGGAAAAGTTCCCATACGTGCTATGCATGACTTCATTCTTTTACATTTTTGTGCTTTAGTCATTCTCATGTTTTTCACTAAATATTGAATAACTATGAGCAAAATTTGTGGGCAATTGGCTGATTGAGTTGCAAAACCTGAGTGCTTCGCAGTCCAAAATTGGTATTCTCGTGTTTGACCATGTGATAGTTAGCATAGTGCTTCTTTATGGAGTTTTGGCATACCACGAGGCACCATGTGCCACTGCCAGGTTGGATGGCCCATTAGCTCCAACTGTCATTTTAATGTTTTTTGTTTGTATAAATTTCTTAGTTGAAAGCAATTGTTCCATACCATCGATTTTGAAGCCATTCTATAGGAAAGTTATATCATTGTTAAGTGTCTTCTTCATCAAATACTTCATTTAACATTAGGGGATTTTATTCGAGTCCTTTTGTTAAGGAAGTCTAGTGATCAAGCTTCGCATCTGCATGAATCCATCACAACTACATAGCTTTTGTGCCGGACTGATCTGAATTACAATAATTGGCCACAATTGCAAGTAGGGTGTGAGGAAAGTAATAAGGAGCCAAGTTGTTGACAAGGAAGGTTTTGAAGGTATTCTTGAATGATCTAGAGAATAGAATTGAAAAACAGGTTATGGGTGGATGTGAATGAGGTTTCCAACGTAGTTGCATTCTTCTTTAGCAGTGATCTGTCTTGGAGATATATCAACAATGGACTTTAGCCATACCTCATTTTGGATTCAGTTCTACAATGTTCCATTGCCATTTTGAAAGGAAAATTGATGTAGGAACTTAACAATTTGACAATGAATAACTGAAGAAGGAACAAGAAAAAAAAGGAGTTTCAAGAAGAAGAATCTAGGGCAACAGAAAATTAATGCATTTAACATATTCAAGGATGTCTGTAAACTAAAACCTATGCCCCTTTATATAAAGAAAAGACTTTAATCTAAGTAAACTTTCAATCTAAACGAACTTGTAAGAGATAACGTCAAAACTCCTAACACATAAAACTACTAAAATCTAGATTAACTCAAATTCTACTTATTTCCAGTCTTTTGCCTTGAGTAGACTTTTAATTGTTTTCCTGGTGCATCACGAATACTTTAGAATCAGGGAGTTTTATCTGGAATTGATAAACGGGGATCTTTTTATTTTTTATATTTTTGTTTGGAAGGGCATAACTTGGAGTTGGGAGTTGGTGAGGAAAGGGATATGGTGGTGTGTGGGAATAGAGGCAGATATACATATTTATGAAGACCCTTTGCTGCATCTTCTGCCCACTTTTCTCCCCATCACTGCTCCAAGTTGGAAAATTGAACCATATCGGTGATTTGATGAATGAATTTGGGGGACAGAATTGGAATTTCTTAGCACAAAATTTTCTTCCCATTGATTGTGAGTTGATTCGGTCCATGCCATTTAGTGCAGTTTATAAAGTTGACAGAATCATTTGTTACTTTGAGAAAAGAGGACAATATTCAGTTCGAAGTGCATATGACGCTCTATTTAAGGAGACAACGAACTCGGAAGGCCCTAGTGATAAGTCTTAAAAGCTGGTGGGAAACAGTTTTGGGGTACAATTACCTCCAAAAATCAGTATCTTCCTGTGGAAGTTATTTTTGAATTCCTTTCCTACCTTTTCGAATCTATTCAAAAGGAAATATCGGCATCTTTGTCTTATTTATGGCGCGGGGAAGATGAGACAAGTAAGCATGTGTATTTGAGTACCAGTCGAGCAAACTTATTTTGCTGGTATCGGGCTTCTGTGATAGAGTATATGGCTAGAGCCATTGTGGATGACACATTCCTGAGTATTTTCCATGGGATACAGTTAGACGATTTGGCTTTTGTGGGGAGTTTTCTATGCGTCATTTGGGTGAGCTTAATTGAGTTAGTCTTGGAGGCGGAGGGACAAATGGAAGACTTGCTGGTTGAGCTAGCCGAGGTGTACGGCAAGGTTGACACGAAAATGCCTATGCTAGCAGCAATTATAGATGCATAGGTTTGCTTCCCTTGGTTGAAGCCATGAGTTCTACAATTGATACACAATACTGATGCAGCAGTCCTGGCTGAGGAGGGGTTCATGGGCCTGGGGGTCATTATGAAGGACCATTTTGGATCGGTGTTGGCTGCCAGCTTCGTACGTGATACGAGTTTCTTTGATCCAGAAGTCGCTGAACCCATTGATCTTCAGTTTGGCCTCCAGTTCGGGAGGGACAATGGCTTTCATGTTACAACTGTGAAATGTGAAGCTCAGGCGGTGGTTCAAAGCTCAAGGCCTGTCTCAATTTTAGCTCTGAATGCTGGGGTCTTGCAAGACATTGTTGCACTGGTAACTGAGGTGGGCGCTGATTGGTGTTGCTATATACCTCGTACGGGGAATATGATGGCCATGAGCTCACTTTTCCCCTTTTTTGGTGTCCTGTTAACACCTCTAAAATTCAAATTTCAAACCTGTACAATTGTTTGAATGACTTAACGACAAGTGTAAACGACTAATCGGGTCAAGTAGGGCTGTCATACCCTTCCTTTCCAAATGCTTCGCAAACATAGAGGGTTAATATTATTGTTTGTTTTAATTTTTTCAGTTCCCACCCACTGTTACATCTTTAAACCCATTTCACGTTGCCTCTAGGTTAATTGGAATTCATTCTACAATGTAGGTCCATTATTTCACGAAGGATGGTACCACTTGTTTTACCAATACAATCCATATTCAGCTGTGTGGGGAAATATCACATGGGGCCATGCAGTATCAAAGGATCTTATCCATTGGCTCCACCTACCTTTTGCAATGGTACCTGATCACTGGTATGATTTCAATGGAGTCTGGACTGGATCCGCCACCATCCTTCCTGATGGTCAGATCATGATGCTGTACACCGGAAACACGGTTGATGGGGTGCAGGTGCAATGTTTAGCATATCCTGCCAACCTATCTGACCCACTCCTCCTTGATTGGATCAAGTACCCGGGTAACCCTGTTCTAGTTCCCCCACCTGGTATTGGAGTAGAGGACTTTAGGGACCCGACGACAGCTTGGCTCAGCCCGGATGGTGATAAATGGCGGATCATGATGGGATCCAAGGTTAATCAAACGGGTATTTCTATTGTGTATGAAACAGTTGATTTTAAAAGCTATGAGCTGTTAGATGGGGTTTTGCATGGTGTTCCAGGTACAGGTATGTGGGAGTGTGTGGACTTTTACCCGATTTCGATGACTGAGGCAAATTGGATGGATACATCTGTTAACATACAAGGTATTAAGCATGTACTAAAAGCAAGTGTGAAAGATGTCATGAGTGACTATTATGCACTTGGGATATACAACCCGTTTGAGAATAAGTGGACACCAGATGACCAGGAATTGGATGTGGGAATCGGTTTGAGATACGATTATGGCAAATATTATGCTTCAAAGACATTTTTCGATCAGAATAAGAAGAGGAGAATTTTGTGGGGTTGGATGAAAGAAACTGATAATGAAGCAGATGACATCATGAAGGGATGGGCATCTGTTCAGGTATGAATTACTGGACCTTTTTATAATTTGATAATTAATTCTTTCATGTATATTATAATTAGGCCATGGAAAAATATGTAAACTTAGTTTTTTGACTAAATACTTTCTATTACGTCAAAATACAGTGTTAGCTTCATTAAAAAAAGTCTTATATGCCCCTGCCCTACTCAGGAAAGAATGGATGGAAGACAAGGGGATCCTGTTAAGGACTGGGGTCAGGCAGGAAAGGAGGACAGTTGGGGACAGGGTCCAGGGAGGAAGGGGGCAGAAGGGATGGAGTTAGGGGGAAGGGAGGCAGTAGTGCTGCAAGAGAGGCGAAACAGATAGGGGATGGAGAAGTGAAGGGAGGCTGGGAGAAGGAACATAATGTATGTGGCTAGAACATGTTGGGGCTGTGGGGATGGGGGTGGGGGTGGACATACAAGGTGGAGTAAAATAAAATGGACAGAAGTGTAAATTGGGATTTTAACAAAATAAAATAATAATAAAATTGAAGCCTTTTTTACTTTTTCTCTCGAACTGGATCCTTTTTAAACAATTTCCTCTCTTGCAGTCTATTCCAAGGACGATTGTGTTTGACGAGAAGACAGGCAGTAATATACTTCAATGGCCAGTTACAGAAGTGGAAGATTTAAGATCAGAAAGTGCTGAATTTGATAATGTGAAGCTTGGACCAGGATCCATTTCTCCATTGAAAGTTGACACAGCTTCACAGGTTTGTACTTTACCTGACCTATACCCTAAAAGGGTAGGGAAATTTTCATTTGAAACCATTATGTTTAAATAAAGGACTTCATTTTGTATATGCTGCAGTTGGACATAGTTGCCTTATTTGATATTGATAAAGATGCATTTGAAGAAACGGTTGGAGCAGATGTTGTTTACAGTTGCCCAACAAATGGTGGTGCTGCTAATAGGGGAAAATTAGGACCATTTGGCATTATCGTTCTTGCTGATGAAACACTATCAGAGGGAACCCCTATCTACTTTTACGTTATCAAAGGAGCTAGTGGAAAGGTCGAAACCCATTTTTGTGCTGATGAATTGAGGTTGTTGTTTTTTCCCTTCTCTTTGCCTGATTGATGCGTACTAGATTTCATTAAAAGTTAAACCAAAACATCAATGCAAGGTGATGGAGTTCAAAATAAACATCATGAACATCGGGCTCGAGGTTGGTGCTCGGGTTCCTGTAGTTTCCCAACTTATGTCTCTCTTCACTACTGCCTGAGAAAAGTGGGACAGGATGTCTCTAACGCCCCTCTTGTGATCAAGGCAAAGCGAGGGAGAATATATGTCATTTTATGTAAATTTTAACTAAAACATTCTTAACTTTCAAAATAGTGATGGATAATCTAGTAGTTTAAAGTTAAAAAACCTTTCCAAACAATTTACTAGCATAGGTCCAGCTTTGACGTATATTTTGTCCCACTGTTACCTTACCTCGTGGTTTATAGCTATTTTGCATTATTCATCAGCATTTGAAGACTTGATGAAACTAGAAATTTGGTTTAGAAGTCACTTCTTAATTGGTATGCATGAGCAAATTATGCTTGTAACTAACTTGTTGGGAAAAAAAAATAAAATTATTACTACATATATCTGATGCAGATCATCAAAAGCTCCTGAAGTTGACAGAGTAGTCTATGGGAGCAAAGTCCCTGTGTTTGATGGTGAAAAATACTCCCTGAGATCATTGGTATGTGATAATTGATCATATTTTAATTTTTGATCCCTTACCTTTCTAGCTTCTCATTGTACGGTTTTAGTTTATTTGGTTACCATACTGCTTTATGATTATCGAGCAAGCATGTTAATGCTTTATGCACTTGGTTTTATTGTAACAGAAAGTTGGAGTCTTAGAAAGCTCATTTATGATTATTAAGTACATTAGCTTCATAGAGATTGTCTTTATTGAAACAGAAAGTTGGAGGTTTAGAAAATGGAGAAACACGTCATGTTTTAGTATTCAGTACTAGGCAATACCGAACACTAGAATGAGCAAGATTTTGGCTTTTTTATTTCGTTAATATTGTTTAGTGTTGTCTAGTCCACCTTAGCAAATATACCATTGTAGAGAAGTTCATTAAAACTGTTTTGAAAAACCCATGTATTATTTGTCATCATTTACGTTCACACGACCACAAGTTCTCTGTTTTGGCTCAATTTACCTTGCAATAACCAAAATTGAATCTTCACAACCACTCTGTATGTTTGATGTTCTATCAGTATCCAGTCATTCACTTTATCTGATACAATTTGAAAACTCGATTCTTAATAATAAATTCAGGTTGATCACTCCATAGTGGAGAGCTTTGCTCAAGGAGGAAGAACAGTCGTAACATCGCGAATTTATCCGACAAAGGCGATCAATGGAGCCTCACGAGTTTTCTTGTTCAACAATGCCACAGGAGTGAGTGTCACAGCATCTGTCAAGATCTGGAAAATGGATTCTGCTAATATTTGTCACTTCCCCTTCGATCAGATGTGACTCATCTCAAATGCTGTACCATAATTAATATATTTTGTGGTTTAGTTTCAGCAGTTATTAGAAATTAAACTCAAATGGCCCTCTTATTATTATTTTTATTTTTATTACAGAGCCATGTTGATTAAGTCTGATGTTGAATAAGTCTTGCAGATTATTAGGAGTCTGTTTTTCAGTTTCTTTGCTATGCCAGTAAAATATAATATGGCTTTAGTGGGTCAATTAGCTGTGTTTCTTTTGGGAATTTGATTCAATTTTTTTATTATTATTATTATTTTATTTTATTTTTAGTTGAAGGAGGGCAATACCTCCGAGATTTTATTAATTTGCTCTCACTTGTGGTGGAGGAATACTGTGATTACAAGAGGAAATAATGAAAGCAGCAAATGAGGAATACTACTTCCCTTACAATAAAAGTAAGCGCTAAAGAGCAAATATAAAGTAGTAAAAGAGGAAGTACTACTTCCCTTATAAAAAGATTTGTTGCAATTAAAGACAAACAAAATAAAAGTAAATAAGATTGCAATTCATAATCTAATGTTGGGAAGTTCATGTCTATCTATTTGTACAAGAACCCTAATATATCGTGGTCTCTCAGTTCACTACAACAAAAAAGGCTTTTTGCAACGTTCAAAAAACGTTGCTGAAAAGCATTTGCAACGTTTTTCTATATGTTGCAAATTTCAGTGTTGCCGTAGAGTGGGAGACGTTTTGCAACGTTTTTAAAATGTTGCCAAAATGGGACCTTTTGCAATATTTTTAAAACGTTGTCAAAAGTCCCCTTTTGGCAACGTTTTAAAAATGTTGCCAAAAATGAGACTTTTAGCAACGTTTTATAAACGTTGCTGTATCCATCGTGTTTTTTTTTTTTTTTTTTATTTATGCTGTTGTAAATTATGTAAATTGACTTGCAAAATTAAAATAACTCATTCTGAACAAATTTTTGTATTGTATAAAAATTGATAATTTCATTATAAATATTTGAATCCATACACTTGAATATTAGAATGTCATACAACACCACCTAAATACTAGTTCCCACAAAGGAAAGGAAAAATGATTAAACCACTTAATTCTTCTCCAACTACTTCTTCATCTCCTTGTAGGTTTTTAAGAAGAAATACTCTTCCAAATTCTGGAAGAGTATGACCATTGTTTTCTCTGCAATTTGACCAGTATTCATATTTTGCACCAGCTATCTCTGCATAAACCCTGCAATGTATTGCAAATTGAAATTGGTAAAAACTCCAATGAAAGTCGGTGCCTCTTCCTGTATTTTTGCTGCTACAGCCACCAGAAAAGTAAAAAAATGAAAAGGTAGAAAAACTGAAGCTTGTATCAACTGATACATTAGCAAAGGCTAGCCACTACTGCACATGAAAGAAGAAAAGAAAAACATGTATTTTGGTATGTCATCCTCTAAATTAATCAGTAACATAAAAATTTCCTTTATTCATTTTCTTGAACACCACGTACAGGATATAAATGGTTAAAACTTAAAAGTTCAGATATGGTACACACCAAGAGAAAGTAAAACCTGATCAATGAGTCACGTAGACACTAGCTACTACCTTTTGATTAATACAGTAACCCGTAACATATAAAAAAAAGCCTGATAATTAAGTCGTCTAATAGTATTTTTCTTGAATTACCTTCTTTCAAGCAAAAGTAGCAAATAAAAAACACATGAAACTATTTATGGATAAATTAAAGTCTCCATGTTTGATTGGTTTTGTCATTAAGAGGTCATCAAATGGTGAAGAACCAATATCTAAGTAAAACCTTTCTAAGGATAAAATAAATCTCATACAAAATATAAGTCGTAATATGAAATTTTCCTACTTAATGGGATAATAATGTTTTCCCAGTTGATTTATCCCCGCTCCACCTCATTTGGCATCTGAGATCAAGAAAATGTTCTGATTCTATTTCTTTTGCTTCTTTGTATATTATCCCACTCTTTCTTGTCAGTCTCTTCAACTGTGGATTTTTCCTGAGAACCTCAAATTATTGCATAGCAATCCAGACGTATGATAGCACTTAGAAGTTGAGGCACTAAATAATTTCATGTACAAAAAATTTGTTAGGATCAGTCCTTCGATATCCAATTTTACACTCGTAAGTCGTAACACATTCAAAATTTCCTGCAAATAGCCCCTGCGCAAACTAAAATGTCTCATTTTCCCAAATGCAACTTGTCTTTTTTCTTTATCACTTTCTGGAAGTAGCATACAATATTGATGTGGTTAGTTATCTAAGTTTTAAGTAGTAGCATTCTCCTAGTAGAATATTGTATCAGTAGTATTTTCTGATCACATAAAAAAGACATTTAATATCACCTAAGAGGACAATTAATTTGAGAAAGAGTCTAGGAAGAAAGAAGAAGTTGTTCCAATAACTGTATCTACATAAAAATGTCAGCACTGTAAGTGGCATAGTTTAAGCAGTGGTAGCACAGACTTCTATTCAAGTATACAAAAGTTAAATAACCAAGAGAATTAAGAATTGTATTATATCCAATTGAGGAAAATACGATTGCAGATTGGAACAAATATAAAGTCCTCGAAATACCAATATAGCAACGATTATTCAGAGGCCAATTTCATTAATAGAGGCATCAATAGTGCAACAGATAAGTAAAACTCTGCAAGGTGTAATGAAGATAGTGCAAAGACACATCACAGTAGACTAATTTTATAAAACCAAAACACAGAAATCAAGAAATGGCCCATTCATTCATGCCAAACAAATTTGCATTAGTGTATTTACCAATCCTAAATTTACTCTCATGTGATGTGTAGATTATAAACCCAGATTCGAAAAATATCTCAAAAACTGAATCTTTCAAAGAGCAAAGTTAAATACCTGATGAATCAAGATTAACTTCATTTACTAAACTATCCTCAATTTCATATCCTGAAAGACAAAGAAAAGACAAATGAATTCACTGTAAATATAATCTATGAATTAAGTCATGTGGAAATTTAAAAACTAACCAACCTGTTTTTCAACAATTGTCAAGAAAAATTATGTAATCAATAAACATCCATGTACAACACTAAAAGCTTATGGAATACTACCAAGAAACAGATTTTCACTTCTAGATGAGTAATTATGAATTAATTTTAAAAAGTAGAAATTCAATAATTTACATAAAGAAGCTACCTTGAAGTTTCATCTGAAGAAATATACAAAAACACAATATTCCCAGAATTTTGACAATAAATGGCAAGAAAATTGCATAACTACTGATAAATAAATACCAGAAGAAGAGGAAGCTTCATTGTTCTCTCTCAATTCTGCAACCTCATTTTCTTTGTCATCTTCTATTTCCTCTGCTACCTCAACCTCTGCCTCTACTTTGGAGTCAGAAGAAAAAAATTATGAATCAGAGGGAGCATCCCTATTACCATGTTCAAGCCTGTAAAATCTCTTTTTTATCATTTTCTTTTGCCTATTTTTTTCTCAATTGCAAGAAATAAAGAAGAACAGGTGATTGCTTCGTGAATCAAACTACGAGAATCAACTTCATGAAGGAAACAATCAAACAAAACCCTAATTTCTTCGTGAATTCAAATGAATCCAAAAAATGACGGAGCAATTTGTAAGTACCTACGTATATAAACTCATTATTTCGAGTTCATGTACCCGGAATTTCCTAAAAAATCCATCATTTCCAACTGTAACTAGATTTATGAAAAAATCCATGAATATTAACAAAAAATACAAGTATCAATGAATGTATTTACATAAAAGCGCAAGCACATACAGTGAGATAGAGAAGAAGACGACCTAAAGAATGAAACGGCTGATTGTAATGTCGTAGGTCATAATACAAGGAGGAGGGTTTAGGTTGGAAGCACCAAAACTTTGAGTTTTGATATTTGATCCTCCAGGTTTTGTGGCAAGATAAAATGGGCCTTCACTTTTCGCAACGTTTCTTATTTTTCGCAACGTTTGAAAAACGTTGCCAAAAGTCTTACTTTTCGCAACATTTGAAAAACGTTGCGAAAAGTATTACTTTTCGCAATGTTTGAAAAAAATGTTGCTAATAAACCCTTTTAGCAACATTCACTTGCACAAACGTTGCAATAGACCCCTTTAGCAACATTTAGTTAATAAATGTTGTCTTTTAAGTGTTGCAAAAGGGCATTTTTGTTGTAGTGGTTGGTCCATTTATCTAGTATCCCCGATGATCCCAACCTTCTACGGCAAGAGCATCTGCAACCTGGTTCACCTTTCTGTAGACGTGGAAAACTGTGACTCTATTGAATGAGATGATGTCTGCGATCTTTTTAAGTATACCCTGGATAGCACATGGACCTCCACCTTTGATGATGCAGTGAATGGCTGCACTGGAATCTGCCTCAACCTAAATGTCTAAAGATCCAAGACCTCTAGCCAATAGTATTCCGTCAAGAATAACCTTGAGCTCTGCTTCCAGTATCTTGCCTTGTCCATATAATGTTGAGAATGCCCTTATACATTTTCCTGTGTGGTCCTTGATGATGTCTCCTCCGCTCGTAAAGCATCCTTGACACATCCATCAATATTGATCTTGACAGATCCAACTGATAGAGTGCGCCTCCAGACTATTATAGGGGGAAGAGATAGAGGGAGGGTTATAATAATCCCAAAAGTGGAGCAAGCTACAAGTCATTACACTAATGTAGTGGTCGAAATAATCTTCCAACGTGAAGGAATGAGATCATATGATATACCCTCCAAATGATTCCTCTTGGTCTCATGCGGATATCCCTATACTTTGCATCATTCCTCTCGGTCCATAGAAACCAGAAATTTAGTAGAGGGATAATGATGTGAATGTGCCCACTCCAAGTAAACTGCCTGAATATCGCCATCTTAGAAATCTTTGTATGACGCTCTCACCACAATCATAGTAATCTAAAATAAATCCCTGAAATGCTGCCAAACCTGCTCTGATATACCACTACTAGTAAAGATATGAGTGATGGTCTCAATCTTAGAATAGAACTGACATCGAGAAGCCAACTGACTGTCAATCCTCCTCTGAATAATAACATCCACTAGAATCAAATCCTGTCATAATCTCCAACAGAAGAATGAGACTTTGGTAGGTTAGGGCTCCAAAGTAGGCGAAATGAATCCTGCACTGGTCTACTAGAACGAATCAACTATCATGCTGACTTGGTGGTAAATCTACCATCTGATGTAGGTATCCAAAAAATTCGACTTGGGGTGTCAATGCCGCAATCTGCTCAGCCATAACTGGTGGAAGAGCCTGCAGTAATCGTTCAAAATTCCATCCAGTCACCTCGAAAAAATCTTGCACCCTCTTAGATGTATGCTGCCTGTGTAAGAAGATGGACACCAGAGTAGTGTCATCCATCCAACAGTCATGTCGAAAGAAAATCTGACTTGCCCCAAGTTGCCACGCAATGCATGGCCCGACACGTTGTCCAAATCTCTTCAATCTCTTCCATATAGAAGATGCTGAATTAGGGACAGCTGCAAGTGACGGATGTGTCCCTCTACAGTATTTGCCCAGTAAAAAATGAGCCCAAAGAGAACTCTGAGATCTGAATAACCACCAAAGCTTCAGGGAGAAAGTGTCCACCGTATCTTGTAATCTTCTGAAGCCTAATCCACCCTCTGCAAGTGATGGATGGGCCCCAATTGGTACCAGGATTCCCCTTAAGTCATACTTAAGGGAGAGGTTATGAGTTTGAATCCTGGGGAACGCGACAAAAAGTCGTAAGGGGGTAAGTGGGCTCTGCCACCCCAAAGCGGACAATACGTATGTTTTAATGGCTTGGACGCAAGGTCCGAGTCGTTACACATGGTATTCCCCAATCATTTACTTTTGATCGTGACACCAAGTTTATGAGTCATTTCTGGAAGAGTTTATGGGAGAAACTAGGGATGCGATTAAAATTTAGCAATGCCTACCATCCCAAAACAAATTGTCAGACCGAGGTGGTAAACCAGAGCTTGGGAAACCTTTTGAGGAGTCTAGCAGGAACTAAATTGAAGCAGTGGGATTTAGCATTACCTCAGGCTGAATTTGCTTATAACAAGTCAAAGAACAGAAGTACATGAATGAGCCCATTTGAAATTGTCTGTGGTCGGAATCCATCTGAGGTACTTGACTTAGCCCCCATCCCACGTGTAGCTCGTTTGAGCCACAAAGCAGATGAGATGGTAGAGTATCTTCGGAGTGTTCATGAGCAGGTGAAGTTGGTCATTCAGGAGAGCAATGCCAAGTATAAGGTTCAGGCTGATAGTTACTGTTGTCAGGTACTTTTTGATGTTGGTGATTTTGTCTAGTCAGTTTTAACGCGTGATCGTTTTCTTGTTGGAGAGTACAATAAACTTAAGGAGCGAAAGATTGGGCCCTATGAAGTTCTACAGAATATTAATGATAATGCCTATCGACTGCGCCTTCCCAGCCATTTGAAGATGTCTGATATCTTTAATGTGAAGCACTTAAGTCCTTGTTTTGGGGTTCACAATGAAACTGTTGTGAACTCGAGGTCGAGTTCTTTCCAACCCAGGCTTACTGATGTAGGAGAGTTCGAGTTGGATGTCGAGTTGTCAAATAACACGTTAATGGCTCTAAAATATCACGAGTTGGCAGATCGGCGCAAATATGGCAAATAGTCGTCATATTTTGGTAATTGAGGCGTGTTTTGATATTTTGGCTATAACTTTGGCTACGGTTATCAAAATTGCGCCCATGACCCCAATTCGGAAAGCTTGTTTCAGCGCGCACATCGTGGCCACCCAACTTTGCTCGGTGCAGGTCCATTTCGAGTTCAAATTCGATCGTTTCCCCTCCAAATCCCCAGTTTTAGTTATCTCTTTCCTTTTTGGGCGATAATCAGTTTATCCCTTATTTATGCATTTTATTTTGGTACGAATATTAGTATTTTGCTATTCTTGGTAAACTTTCGATAATATCATTTTTATTTCAAACTATATAGCCCAGCTTGTGGGCGTTTTGTTATATCATCTTGGAATATTAATAAAATTACGTTTAGCATCAGAAAATTTTCTCTATAATTTGGTTTTTTTTTTTTTTTTTTTTTTTTTTTTTTTTTGCATTCTTCCTTGTGAATTACCGGTTAAAATTAGCCTACAAATTAATCATTAATCTATCCGGCATCAATATCCAAGCATGCTAGTTTCAGTTAGAAGATCAAGAATGTATGTTCCCAGTGAAACACTGATACCCCTATTTGATCTACTATTTCCATTCCCAAAAAGTATCACATCTATCCTAGATCTTTTACTTCAAACTCTGTAACTAGGCTTTCTTAAGCGCCTCTATTTTCATTATATTATCTTCAGTCAGTATTATATCATCAAGGTATATAGTTAGGATTGTTTTCATCCTTGTTTCAGATAGTTGGTAGAACATAGTTTGGTCTAACTGTATTTGTCTCTGTCGAACCATACTCTTGATGATTGTTTGAGACCATACAAAGATGTTTTAGGTTACACACCTTGTTTTCTTTCTCCCTTTTACAGAAATCTGGAGGTATTGTCCCATTAGCTTTGTAGTCCACATTAAAGATCCATTTACAATGTACAAATCTTGTCTCTCTTGATAACTCTACCACTTACCAAGTTTTATTTTTCTAGTGCTCATATTTTTTTCTAAAACTGTTTCTTTCAATTTGGGAATAGCCATGACTTCTTGAATATTCATCGAAATTTCTGTACTATTGAAGTTCTAAGAAAAGTGCGAAACCCTACAGATAGAGTGTTACTGGAAACAAATGTTGAGATAGCATAGATAGTACATGATCGAGGTTGTTTTCTAAAAGCAATGGTAGTTCACTATTCAAGAACTCGATTTTATCTTAAGAAGTCTCATGGAGATCTAGAGCTATCATCGGTTCTAACTCTTTTGGTGCTTCGGGTGTAAGGTTCTCCTTGTACATTGACGTTGATTTTCTTGAGCAAACTAATATCTCTTCGTTAACTTATATTCCTGCATCTCTCCTTGAGTTAAATTTTTTTTTTTTTTTTTTTTTTTTTTTTGGTAAATGGCATGTTAGAACAAAGAGACGTGATTGATCTAGTGTTTATGATAGGTTCAACTGGAGAGAGATCAAAGTCTAAGATCGATTTTACTCAAGAACCGATTTTCATTCAAATTCTCTCCCTAATGAGAGGATTTTTTGAAGTAGGGGGTCCTTTTGAAAAACATGACATAAAGGCTAACAAATACCTTTTTTGTGGATGAATTATAGCATTTGTAGTCATTTTAGGTAGATGAGTATCCAATGAGAACACATTTAAGTACAAGAAGATTGAGTTTACTCCAATGATGAGGATGTACATGGATGCAAGCAGTACAATCGAATATTTGGAAGGGTAAGCTCAAATCAAGGCAGGAATTGGCAAAAAAAATTCTTGAAATTTTTGAAGAGGCTGTTTGAATAAAAGAGTACAAATGGGCATTATGTTTATAAAATAAGCCTATAAAATAACATCTTCTTAGGAGAGCCTGCCGGATAATTATAAAATTATTTTCTTACGAGAGAGAGAGAGAAAAAAAATTGAGCATTGAGGATCAGGACCAGGATATAACTCATCTAAAGGTTTGTTTTGATTGAATTGAATATATATATATATATATATATATATATATATATAGACACACACACACACATTGATTGAGCATTGGATAAATAAAAATTAATTTTGGTAGCATTACTTAGTATCGTTATATGAATTATTCAAACGGTTTAAAAATGTGAGACAAGATGACAAGTTATCTAATGTGTTGATTTTTATTTTTGTTTGCTTGAGTGTTAAGTACATGATCTTGCTCGAAATGAACAAGAGTTTAAGTTTGGGGGTATTTGATAAGTGTCTTTTTACACATTTATTAGTGTTTTTAATTTTGATAAGTTATTATAATTGAGTGAATTTCTACTTAATTTAATATAATTTTGTTAATCGCGGGTAAAATCATAACTTGGATGTATCTGGAGCATAAATCGAATGACGAGGATTAAAGAGTAATATATTATGGAAGGTAGGGACTAGATGTAGAGATATGAAAGAACACACGCTGCAAATAGAAGATTGGAGCAGAACCAAAAAGAATATTCAAGGACAAACTTGAACTCGGAGGCAAAAATCCAACCTTATGATCGCAAAGTTGGAACCATGTGATTGTATGGCTTTACGCGACAGAACCATATTTAATTTCTTAGTCCAATTAGACTTCTATGTGTAATGATGATGGAATACCAATTTTACCCTGATCTTGGGAATATAAATAGAGAGTTTAATGGAGGAGAAGCTTTGATACACCTAATCAATACCTTTATTTGGATTCTGGAAGTTGGAAGGCAAAAGAGATCCATTTTAACCGGGAAGTATTGCAAGATTCAAAGATTAAGGGTGAAGATTTGTTCCCGTTATTCGTGTGGTGAAAATTAACAATAATTTTGCCCCTTTTTTCCTTTTTATTGAAATAAAAACTAATGATATCTTTCTATTCTGCTTTATAATTTTTAGTCATGATGAACGACTAAATTTTATTTGTTAGGATGAATGACGTAGTCCAAGTCATTTTTGTTAAATCACTATGTCAATAACTTTGTTGTGTTAATAGTTAATTGTGTGCTTATCGAATTCAATTGATTGGCCACCAATTGATTTAGTTAGGGGTTATATTGAGATCAATAAGGAACTTAAACTTGGATAAGAGATTGAAAGATACTTCTATACGTTATACGACCTTATAATTGAATTTATGTGAATTATTGCACTTATGTGTGTTGAAATTTACGTAGAAGTATAATCAGCTTGCGCATTTGAGTATGATTAATTTTGTTCAAGAGAGATTACTAGTTAAATTCGAATAATTTGATTATTAGCATTCATAGGTAAGACTGTTGTATGTGAAACAAAATTAAGTATGAATTGATTTAGGTGAAATCAAATTTTATAACAAGTTAATCCAATTAAGCTTTCGTAAAGTTTTCGATTGATTGTTTTAATTAAACTTTAATAGAAAATTTTAGTTATATCTCCACACATTGAAACATAATTGAATTTTTACGTCTAGAAGGTAGTGTGAGGAAAAATTGATAGTTCATAGCATAGTCTCTGAAAGATCGATACTTGAACTCACATTCAATTCTTGTTCGGTTGAGATTAAAATCAATTTTTTAGTAGAATTTTATAAAATTTGTAATTGAAAAGTTTCGTATCCCTTGAAATATGTTATTAAAATGAATTATTGGTGTTCACTTAGATTAAAATTTAAATTTTAATCCCTACCAAACAGGAGCTAATATTATTACTCATTTTGATACCGTACACTTGCCACTTAGGTGAAAATTATAATAACTTAAACCAATAATTGAGTTAAGGCAGCAAATAATAAAAAATAAAAAATTGCAGGTAAGGCACCAAACTCTTGATTTTATGGTTTGATAAACCTAATTTATAAATAAATTCAAGACTAGAAACACTTTTTGCAAGTAATAATATTTGGTTTACACATTCAAGCTAATTAAATCAGCTTCCTAAATTGTTTTTATATCATTAATATATAGTAATTTTAGATCAAGACGTGTGCATTTTGTCTCAAATTACTTTTTAATGTCCACGTTTTATTCTTCTTGAGTCCTGAAGAATGGCATATCCTCACATTCAGAGAGAATGATGCTAGGTTTAAGAGGAATAAGCCACGCCAAACACACTAAACAGAAATGAAATAGTTTATTTAATAATTTTAGATGGAGAATTATTTAGGATGAAGAGAGTCGTGCTTTAACTGCTTTATATAAGCCATATCATGTCAACTTCCTGTATTTGACAGTCGAGTTCTTGAATTCGTACTT
This sequence comes from Osmanthus fragrans, assembly GCA_019395295.1. Taxonomy (NCBI): domain Eukaryota; kingdom Viridiplantae; phylum Streptophyta; class Magnoliopsida; order Lamiales; family Oleaceae; genus Osmanthus; species Osmanthus fragrans. Next base: position 16,944,750 of record CM033347.1, on the reverse strand, counting down.
TATTTGACACAAACTTTTGGACTTCCTATTACCTTTTTTTGACAGTCATCCTACTCAATTTAGGACATGCAACTAATTTTTCTTTATTGATTAGGCTTATGGGCCTGGATCTCAATTGGTCATATCTTCGTATTTTTTATAATTTTGCAGTGCATGTTTGAGGTTTCTAGTAACACATCCTATTACAAATCATCATAGGGGAATCATAACATGACATGCACCAATGATAAATATCAGCTAAATGTTGGACCCACCATCAAGGTGGAATGTAGAGAGGCATGTACTTGTTTACTCGAATTTATTTGGTTTCATCAAATTTTGTTTGGATCCTTCTTGTGTTACCATGGTCTAATCTTGTAATGTATATCAAATATATACTCTGTATAATGTTTATTATACTAAATTATCATTTTATTTAATTGTTTTAATTAATTAGACAGATACAAAATAGTATTTAACATATTAAGATTTTTCTATTAATATAAAATGATATTTTTAGAAAATTATCTTTTTTTATTTTTATTTTTTATTTTGAAATAGTTTTTATCACAATATTATTATATCAGTGGGATATTCGAGTCGGCAGAGCCCAAGTGGAGGAGCATACGTGATTTATTTCGATATGAAGCAAAGATAAGTAAATTAATTATCTCATAGAACTTATTTTTGCCTTACTTTCAAACTACATAAATTTATTTATTTATAGCTGAAAATGTAAATATACGCAAAAAGTAATGTAATGCTAACAGATGTTAAATTATAAAGTGACGTCAACAATTTGTTGTAATATGTAATCGGAAGGAATCAATTATAATGAATTTTTTTATTATTTTATATAATACGCTTTCCTTAGTTTTGGATATAACATGCAGGAGGAAATAGAAGGTAGAAAATGAAGAGAAAACCATTTCTAGAATTGATAGTTGAAAAAGTGTGTTTGGTTTCTTATTTTTAAGCGGTTTTCAATTTTGAAAAAAACTGAAAATGTGTTTGGTCCAATATTTCTGAAAATAAATTCTAAAAGGTAGTTCAGTTGATCAGACTTTGAGTTTGCTCCTCAATGGTCATCAATTCGAGTTCCTTCAGGGCCACTGAGATGAGTATACAATTCTAAACTTTAAAGTCCCGTGGAATTAGTCGGGTGCGCATAAGTTGACCCAAGCATCCACGATCACAAAAAAAAAAAAAAAAAATCTAAAAATGAATTTTAGAAAACAAGATTAAATTTAAAACACACTTTTAACGTTTTGAACATTTTCAGTGAAATTCTGAAAACACTTAAAATATAGGGAAAAAAGTGTTTAAACAAAAAAATTTTAATTAAAATTTTAAAAATTAAAAGATTTTGAAAAATAAAAATATAAAATTCTGACAAATCTCTCAAGAGATAATTTTAGAAATTCCCTTTTTGAAAAAAAAAATTAAATCTATCTTAATTGATAACGATGGAATATTCACTCCCATAAAAGGTAAAAGAATATTTTTCATCCAAACCCGTAGTAAAGGAGATCAATGTTTTAAAATGACAAGAAATTTCTAAGTTAAATCAAATAAATTTCCTTAAAGATGAAATAAGAATTTCTAAGTTTAAAGAATTATTAAACAAATCGAAAGTCTTGAATAAAATAAAGGCCTAATGACTTTTGAGCAAGAAAAAGGCACCAAATTATTTCACACAAAAATAAGATTTTGGGGACACCAAATTAAACAAGGGACAAATACCAATTGATAGAAGTATTGAATTTGATTCTAAAATTTTACATAAAATCTTAGAAAATAAAGAATTACAAAGGTACTTAGGAAGTCTTAATTATATCGTAGAATTCTATAAAAATCTTGCATATGATAGCAAATTACTTTACAATTGGCTTAAAAAAACAAATTAGTCCATAGACCATTAGCTCATACTGAGGCAGTAAAAGAATAGAACTTAAAACGAAGCAGATCACTTGCTCATATTATAAAATTGTGGAAACAGTAGCAACAAGAGAATTTTTGCTTGAGGTTGGGAAAGATGAAGGGTGAGGAGGAGAAATAGCTAAAGCTCACTGAGTTGCTGGCAAAGGACGGGGGCTCTTAGTTGCTGGCAGTTCAGAGGTTGCGAGTTCGATTCGTGGGGCTCTTGGAAAGCAGGCTCTCTCCTGGAAAGTAGAATTTATCCTGGAAGACAGGAGTTCTCTTGGAATACAAGGTGCAACATGTATTGACTAGCTCAGCACTTCGACAGATCAGTGGAGAGGGCTCTTGGACTTTGGCCAATTTGGGGCATATCCCGCAGTTTACCTGGTCTGCGTCTTGACGAGTTAAGGAGTAGATCCCAGAATTAGTCTCCAAAAGTGGATACCTGGATATCAAAAAAAAAAAAAAAAAATTCTTAAATCTGGGTGTGGTAAAAAGATTTAGGTGGGATGGGTATAAGGGTATTTGGGTGGGGCTAATTTCTCATACTGCAACGGAACTTTTGACAAAATGAATAGGAGTAAATTTTATATGATTTCTTTGTTAAATTTATGGGGTAATTGCAGCAAAAATTTCAAACCTTTAAAATATATTAGTAGATTTTTCTCAAATCTTTGATTTGTTATAGACGTCATCCCTAACATTTCCAAACATTGCAGGTAATGCCCTTTTGGATGGTTTCCATCTACAATTTCATTAATTGACCAAAAAATTAATTTTGACCACATTATAATCAATTTCAATGAGAGTAAAATGAAACCTATATATTTACCACGTTAGAAAGAAGAAGGAAAAAAAAAGCAAAATGAAACGGAGAAACTGTACTTTCTTCTTCCCAAATTAACCCAACCCACCCAATCTCCAATCTGAATCAATAATCCTTGAATCACAAAGAACACAAGATTTTTCACAAATCAGTCAATCAAAATTGGTATGATCCAAGATGCGGGAGTCATGAATGCAAGTCCAAATTGAGACCCGTTGATTATCGAAGAAGGGGCAATGACGCGATCGAAAACAAAACAAGTCAAAGAGGCATTAGGGATGCTCGTCAAAGCCACTATTGATGAAACCATGTTCGGGACGCAAAATGGAGCAAGTTTTATGTTGGGATCAAAGGCCGAAAAGACTTGGATCAACGTAATAAAGTTGGCCGAAGAAAAACCTGGACAATCGGACGCACCAACTGGACGTTCGGTAGCCCAAGATTTGAAATCTCTGTCAAATCAGACGCGAGTAGCTCTACCAGACGTTCGATAGAAAAGTTCTGTGAAATCGGACGTCCGGAAGGTCATCCGGTAGCGACGATTTTTACGCGATTTGTTTCCTTTTTTTTACTAGAATTCTATTCCTTTCTATATTTTGACATTATTTGTTGCATTATGCATGTTTTTTTACTAGATTTAGGGCTCTAATATAAATACTTAACACTTTTGTTACTTCAAGAACTTTTGACATTGAATTAAATTGAAATGCTATTTGTTTTCTCCTTTGTTTTTCATTGAACAACAAATCGAACTTTCAAGATCAATTCTTATGTGTTCAAATATCGGATCGAGGGTTCTTCATTGTGTAATCAAGGGGTTCAACGCATCTTTAGTTTCAGTTAAGGTCGAATTAAGTACTATCAAACTATTAAATCTCTGTGGGAACGATACTTGAACTTAAAAATCCACTTTATTACTTGAAACGAACCATATACTTGCGGTACTATAAGTAGAACACATTTTTCGCGTGTCACTCCTCCAGAGCAATCTCCTGAGCCCATTGCAGTGTAGATTTGGCATAGTTACAACTAAGCAAATTTATTGTATGTACTGCTTTCTATTCGAACAGGCTTTTATCTATGGACTGAATTATATGCACATTGTAGTCAGAATGCCACGAAGTTAGTATGTTATTTTCAAGAACTCGATTAATGATGCAAGTGCCGAGTTCAATAGTTCTTCGTATGAAATTATTGACTCTATAAATATAGTAATATGGAGAAGACATATCTTGATTAATTAGATCGTTTCTTTGAGAATTCCTATACCAAGGTTTTGTAATTGTGTCTCCGAATATTCCTTGATCATTACGTCCAAGAAGAGGACTTCCTCTAATTCTATTAACTTTTTTCGAATAGGTTTTTCAACTCGTGATGCATAAAAGAGATGTCTAGCAAGAAAAATGTTAATGACCCGAGCGCCAGTAATACACACATGATTTTCCTTCAAAGAAACAATTTTGCAAACTGACGAACAGTACTATCTTACACCACCAAGTACCACTCGAAGAAAAAAAATACATACTACTGGGAAACATTGGAATATGAGATATTCGGATATCAAAGAGAAGCAAGAGTGCATTCATTTTCCCTTGTGCTTTCCAATATTACCTCTCATATTCTGTTTCACAAATTATTACAATCCAGTGTGCTTGGGTTTGATTCTCGTTATTCACCCGTAACAAAAACAAATTTCACAAATTTAAGGTTTAGTAGAAACATTAAGTTCATATTCGCATTGATATAACTGTGAACATTTATCAAAGTGGTCAGCAATCCAGATACAGAAATATAAACCTCGTAACCCAAAAATAATCCTAACCAAATTCGGCTTATAAATGGAACAATCAACTCTACCTCAGAGACCAAAATAAAAACTTAAATCTATTCATCCATCATCGAATGAGATTGTCTTTGCCTGGGGTTGAACACTCCCACCTCCACTTATTTTTAATGTGTCAATTGCCTTCTGTATTTCAATAGTTGTAGCACTGGTAACTTCCTAAAGTATGTCAACTACAAATCCAGCAAATGATAAAACTATTTTGACTTCCTATTTTATTGGGATTCCTAAGAAACTCGTCAACAGAATCAATAATTAGCACGGTGATCAATAGCTTGCAAGAGAATTCTGTCGTTGCAAATCATATCCACCTACATTCATTTAACTATCACCTGAGTTTAATCATATCCACCTACAATCATTTAACTATCACTGATTTTTACTTCCCAGAACTTGCCCCCAATTTCATTTCCTTGTTCAACACAAACAACTTCCCAGAACAATTAATTTTCAAAAATTAATTACACAGTACAACATACCCAACAGCAATCAAGCCTCAGTGGAGCAGTCGGTCGGAATACCAACAACAAGCAGGCCTCAGTCGATTTTCGGCGTCTCAATCAGTTGGAGAAAAGGATGTGGAATCGGGATTTTTTTTTCTTGGTGTTGATTTGCGAAGGAGGTTCGATTGTCGGCGTCTCAGCTCCGGTCGGCGAAGGCGGCGGCTGGAGGGAGGGTTTGGACAGGTTGGAGAAATGGTGGGAGGAATCGGGATTTTTGTGTCGTGTTGTTTGGTTAGGTTTTAGTTTTTTTTTTTTTTAATTGTTTTTTGTTTGTTAGGTCAGCCTTTTCAAATGCCTGTTTTTAACCCTGTTTTTGGGCCTGACCGTGTAGCAAAATTCTTGTAGAATTAAGGTTGAAATAAATCGTTGCATGGAGATTCGTGAACTTAATACACCTTTTATTTGATTGTTAGTTCAACTTGCATTTGATTTAAATTGTTTTTAGTATAATCCGTCTTGCATTTATTCAATTCATCAATATTTGCACAAGTAGTTTACTTAGTTTAGTTGCAATATAGTTACAAAATTCTCATTTCAGTTAAGGTCGAACTAAATAGAATTAAGCTATTAAATCTCTGTGAGAACGATATCCGGACTCAAAATCCATTTTATTACTTGAACGATCCGTACACTTGCGGTGATAAAAATTGAACACAATTTCGGCATGTCAGGAATCAAATAAATCCTATGTTCGAAGAAAAGGCAAACTTTGTGGAAGACCAACTTCAATCGATCAAAGACAAACTTTGTGGAAGACCAACTTCAGTCGATCAAAAGCAATTATTAAAGATAATCCACTTTTGTCACCACTAGAGTTAAAATAAAAGTACAAGAAGGTATGACAGGATTTTTTGAAGATGAAGACGTGTCAATGAAGTCAGTCGAGGTCGATCAGGACGTTTTAATAAAATTAGTAAAATATTGCAAAACCTCAACCGGGCGGGTCTCATTTCCTCGAAAGGAAATAATTTTTTTGGAAGAGGATGATTTGGTTGGGGATACCGAGATGAGGATTATACTCATTTTAACGAAGACGTGGAAGACTGCTTGGGGATGTCGGAATTATATTCTCAAGACAATAACCTAAATCAATCTAACGAAATGTTAAAGGAATTGTCATTAAATGACAAAAAAAGAGTTACATGTGGAGACTTAACAGTACCAAAGTTTTGGCAGGGGAAAGCTTTTGAAATCTTTAAATGACACAATTAAAATGACACGACCCGTCCCGAGTCAACTGGATGGACCCGACACGTGTCATGTGCCGGTGGTAGATTCAGGTAAAAACTGGACCTACCACCAAGGCAACTGAACATTCTTTGACTATGAAATATTTTTAAAAGAATTTTGACAGAGTTTCCTTTGAAAAATGGACTAAAACCACCAAATAAAAATCAATTTCTCAAACTTATCCATGTAATTTAAAATAGTGCACATTCGTCCCGTAGAATACAAATTACTCAAAATAAAATACTGGCAATACGATATTTAATAAACTTTAAAAATCAAAATACCCAAAAAGAATATGAACTAAATAATATGAAGAAATGAACCATACAACTAATGCAATATGTGTGTCTCAACGCAATAGATCGACAGGCTCCAAGGCTGCACAATTCTGCTACTATTTGCTCAGAAAAAGATTTTAAAATATGAGCTTATAACTGAGTGAGTGGATAGTTTGAAAATAAGTATACTTTTCTGAAAAGTCTTGCGCTGTTAAAAACTTTGAGAAATTCTGATATCTAAGAATACTTTTAAAACTAAGCATGATTGCATCATAAAATTCCTTACTCTTTATTCTAAATAAACAACTGAATATAAATAATCCGATCTTGGTAACTATAAGTGAAAATATGGTTTCACATTACTGTAAGCTGAAATCATTATTCTGCAAACTAAATAAACTGAAGTCTGAAGTCTAAAATCTGATAAGCTGAATAAACATAACATTATATACTAAAAAGTCACACCAATAAGTACCCAATGAACAACCTTACACATGTACAAAGTAATCTCGATGTACAAGGCAAAGTCATTCAAGTCTGATAATCTGATAACTGGTCATACGTACGCAGAGCTGTCCCAAAGGCTAAGCACCCCAGTACACGGCCCAAAGCCTATGTGTGTACAAGAGTGGGTCCCAAAGACCTCTGATAATCTGGTCATACACTGTGAAAACACATTCACATCAGTGCAGAGCGGGTAAAATCACCATAACTGGTCATACACTGTGGAAACACATTCACACAAGTGCAGAGCGTAAATCACTTGGGTACTTTTTGGAGGTTTGAAAAAAATAACTATAGATTTGTTGAAATATTTAATACTGATACAACATGCTAATGAAATGATTTAATTTAACTGAAATTAACTTTAAAAAGAACTTGCTATAAGAATCACTTTATTCTGAAATTCATGCTATAAAATCAGCTGTATGAAATAATTAACTTTCAAATTCAAATCTAATATTAATTTAATAAATACTAATTTCTTGAAAAATAAGTTTTTTCAACTCACAAAGTACGAGCTACCAGTTAGACTGCTTGATAACCGTTCCCAATTTTCTCGTCATCACCTGAAATATGATATGAATAACCAATTTAACCACCATCGAATCAAGAGACTTTAATATCTCATGCTATAATACTTAAACTAATTGTCTCGATACTTGAAGAAATGCCCCAACTTATTCATTTGAACAATCGGAATTAATTACACTTTCTACTCCCTTTATTAATAATTAATTCATCGACATAACCTTCATTCCAAGTATAATGTAATGCTCACTTCAATCTCATGGAAACTAAAAATCATGCTACAACCAATTAATGTACATTTTGTTCTCCAAATCATTCTTGCAAGTGAATATTTCATTATTACCATCAATTCCACAAATAATCCTTATTTAGGAACCCAATTAAAAATTCTAGGGTTTGCCCAATAAAAATAAACTTTCTTACCTTGATTCAAATTCAAGCTAATCAATCAAGAAGCTTGAACTAGAAGTCATAATCCTCACCCTAAATATGAAATTTTCGAACCAAGTCAAAACCCTAGAAATTTAACATAATATAATTTCCAACTCTTAAAGAAAATAAATACCATAAAAGAACGAAATTCAAGCTTAAAATACCTCTTTACCCTTCTTCTTCTTTTTCTCCTCTTTCTTCTTCCTTTTTCCTTCTCTTTTTCCCTTTCTTTCTCCTCATTTCTGTGTATTTCTCTTCTCTGCCGGGTTCCTCACCTTCTAGTGTGTGTTGTGTGTGTTTTCAAATGAAAATGGGTCAAAGTGTCTAATTAAATGGGGCTAAAATCCAAAAATTGCAAAAGAAGCCCCTCCACTCCTATTTAAAGTTATTAATCGGCCCTCTTACTTCCATTATTAGAAATGTAATTTTCTAACTTAAAATGTATCTAATTAAATCCTCAAATATTGCCAATTTATAAAATAAAGCTCAATAAAATAATTTTTCTCATTTTAGTCCTTATTTGACTTGACTTTGACTAATCAATCTCTGATTTTGACTAAAAAAATATGGGCTGTTACAATCTCACCCCCTTAAAGAATTTCGTCCTCGAAATTCAATCAATTAGAATTCTAGCACATAAAGACATAAAAACATACCCCATGAATGATTTTTCTTAGTAATCTTGAACTTGACATAATTTGTTCTTTCGTATCTTACATCTTATTTGGAGTTCTCTAATCAAATTCACATTTCCTGAAGCCATTTGAACCAATTCAGGGCCCACTAACTTTCTTTTGTAAATTCCATCACAATAAATATTTCCTTGGAATATTTCAATATCTTATATAACCTCGATTATCGGCACTTGTGGCTAGTTCTTACATGTCCATTTCATGAAAATAAATAATTATTCGAGTCCTCTTTAATTAACAAACCATAATCGATAACCTCTCTTCTGAATTTGTCTTCCTAGTTTCTGACATTCTAACAAACGAACTGCACAAGGTAATTTAGTTATATATCTCCCTATAATTAAGTCAAAGATAGATACTCAACCTTTGTCACAATAATACTAATAATCTTATCTATATATTCATAAATCTATCTCATGAACCGTTTTTATCATAAAAAATTTGTTTGGATTGCAATAAAAAATAAAAACAAAAAAAATTGAAACTTTTTTTTGTGTTCGTTTGACTTTGTTTTTCATGAAAATTGTCCATTAAAGTGATATAATTTCTCACAATTGAAGAATAGAATTTGTTTGAATTGCCAAAAAATAAAAAATTTTGTGTATTAGTCATAAAAGCTGAATAAAGAGAAATAATTTTTAGAAATAATTTAGTTTTCAGTGTTTTTATAATTAAATATTTAGAAAATATTTGATATTTGGTTTGTCGAATTGTATATTTATTATATATTAGATATTTTTAGGATTAGGATAGGATATATATATAGTAGGTTTAACAGTAATTGTGAGACGCAAAAAATATTTTTATTAGCGCAAAGATTTTAATTTTTTTTTAAATTTTTTAATTTAGTTTTCGGTATTTTTATAATTGAATATTTAGGAAATATCTGATTTTTTTTTTTACGAATGGTATATTTATTATATATTAAATATTTTTATTAGTGTGAAGATTTTAAATTTTAAAATTATTTTAATTTAATTTTTAGTGTTGTTATAATTGAATATTTAAAAAATATTTGATATTTTTTTTGTCAAATTATATATTTTTAGAATTAGGATAATATATATATATATATAAAATAAACAAAAAAAAAAAAAAAAAAAAAAAAAAAAAAAAAAAAAAGTTACGGAGATGGCCTCCGTGAAACGGTTACGGCAATACTCCTTTTCTTTTTTTTTTTTTTTTTTTTAAACTTATGTTTTCGCCTTGATTTACGGGCTTAATTCGAGATATCAAACGAAGTTAAAATATTACATTCTTAATATCATTTTGAAGAACTCAAGGCCTAATATTTCACGACATTGATGGTGTGTGAAACGGCCAATCGTAGCGAAAGTTACGTTACGTCAAAGTACGAGATTTCAAACTAATATTTCGAAAATTTCGATAATAAGCTTATTTTAAAAATTCTTCGACGATTGTACGCTACCCGAATCCATAAATCTTCTATATCATCTTGAAGCACATTTCGAGAACTATATCGTAGATATATCGAATGATCTAAATGAATATCGAAAATAGTCAAACGGACGTCAAACGCGTGTGTTAAAAAAGACGTATAACTCGTCTTTTTATTGAAATTACTTGTTTTTTGTCTCAATTTTCGGGCTCAATTCGGGATATCAAACGAAATCGAAATATTACATTCTTAATATCATTTTGAAGTACTCATGCCCTAGTATTTCACGACATTAATGATGTGCGAAACGGTCAATCGTAGCAAAAGTTACGGCGCGTCAAAGTAGGTCATTCCAAACTAATATTTCAAAAATTTCGATAATAAACTAACTTTAAAATTTTTTCGACGATTGTACGCTAATCGAATCCATAAATCTTCTATATCCTCTCGAAACTCATTTCGAGAACTATATTATAGATATATCGAACGATCTAAATAAATATCGAAAATAGTTAACGTCAAACATGTGTTAAAAATACATATAACTAATCTTTTTATTAAAAAAAATTTGACGTCAAAATTTTTTTTTACATTAAAATTTTTTATATCTTTTGACACTTATAGTTTTTTTTTTATACAAATTGTCGATACGTATTATTTTTTTTTACGAATGATATATTTATTATATATTAAATATTTTTATTAGTGTGAAGATTTTAAATTTTAAAATTATTTTAATTTAATTTTTGGTGTTGTTATAATTGAATATTTAAAAAATATTTGATTTTTTTTGTCAAATTATATATTTATTATATATTTTTAGAATTAGGATAATATATATATATATATATATATATATATATATATATAAAATAACAAGAAAAGAAAAAAAAAAGAAAAAAAATAGAGTAGCCATCTTCGTGACACTGTCACGGAGATGCATACTCTTTTTTTTTCTAAAAAAACTTATGTTTTCGCCTTGATTTACGGGCTTAATTCGGGATATCAAACGAAATCGAAATATTACATTCTTAATATTATTTTGAAGAACTCAAGGCCTAATATTTCACGACATTGATGGTGTGTGAAACGGCCAATCGTAGCGAAAGTTACGTTACGTCAAAGTACGAGATTTCAAACTAATATTTCAAAAATTTCGATAACAAGCTAACTTTAAAAATTCTTCGACGATTGTACGCTACCCGAATCCATAAATTTTCTATATCATCTCGAAGCTCATTTCGAGAACTATATCGTAGATATATCGAATGATCTAAATGAATATCGAAAATAGTCAAACGGACATCAAACGCGTATGTTAAAAAAGACGTATAACTCGACTTTTTATTGAAATTACTTGTTTTTTGTCTCAATTTTCGGGCTCAATTCGGGATATCAAATGAAATCAAAATATTACATTCTTAATATCATTTTGAAGTACTCACGGCCTAGTATTTCACAACATTAATGGGTGCGAAACGGCCAATCGCACCAAAAGTTACGGCGCGTCAATGTAGAACTAATATTTGGAGAATTTCGATAACAAACTAACTTTAAAAATTCCTAAATGATTGTACGCTGATCAAATCGATAAATTTTCTATATCATTTGGATTTCGTTTGATATTAAGAATATAATATTTCGACTTCGTTTGAATTTTTAAAGTTAGATAGATTGTTATCAAAATTTTGAGACGCAAAAAATATATATATATTAGCGTGAAGATTTTAATTTTTAAAAAAAATTTTAATTTAGTTTTCGGTATTTTTATAATTGAATATTTATGAAATATCTGATATTTTTTTTATTATATATTAAATATTTTTATTAGTGTGAAGATTTTAAATTTTAAAATTATTTTAATTTAATTTTTCGTGTTGTTATAATTGAATATTTAAAACATATTTGATATTTTTTTTGTCAAATTATATATTTATTATATATTTTTAGAATTAAGATAAAATATATATATATATAATAACAAGAAAAAAAAAAAAGAACGCACGATACAAAATATATAATAACAAGAAAAGAAAAAAAAAATAAAAAAAGGACGCACGATACAAAACACCGACACGTGGCAAAAAGCAAACTCACTCTTTTATTGTATAAGGATAAATATAGTTTACCGCGTGATAGAAGTGGACATTAAAATCACATATAACTTACATGTGATTTGAATCTAAAAGGCAAAAATATCGTACCACTTAAATATTACGTTGTTTGTGTTGTTGACGTCAAAAAATGTAAACACTTGATTTGCGACAATTTTAAGAAAAAAGGGCTGGATTTCTTAAGTATTTCACGTAACTCTTGAAGTAAAAATGATGTTTTTACTTTTATGGTGTTTTGTTCACACCCCTTAAGTAAAAAAGGGTTTTTCCTTTTATAGGTGAGTTTTGATACAAATGGTCAAGCAGACATCAAACCAATCGCTTCATACATTATGCCGAGCTTAGAATTGTGTGCCATCATCCTCGGTTGTGATTGGCTAATGAGGTCGGTTCCCATCAAATCGTAATCATTCTGTTTTGCCAGTCAATTATTACCTTTGCGTGGAAGTTAGCAACAAAAGTGGCTGATTGGTCCAGGAGGGGGGCTCCCATCCAAGTGTACTTGACTTGATTGGACAAGTTGTGAAAATAATGTAATCATTATGTCCCCTGAAATGACGGCGGCATTCCGACAAGGCTGCTAGAGACAACCGAGTTGGGGTTGATACCCGAACTGCCAACTGGAAGTCATTAATACTAAGAGCATAATATTTGACCTTGGATTTCGGTGGTTAACAATTACCCCCCAGGTCAGTCCGTCCGATGTATAAGGACTGATCTTAATAAGGCAGCACGTCATTTTAGGACATTAATTGCTTAAATACTGAAGACGAAGGATCAAGTGATAGGTGGCTGTGAGCTGTCACGCACTGGCTGAATGCTGAGGGTCACCTCAAAACGACGTAGTTTTGAGACAATGAATCTGGACCCTTCTTTTCGCAGATCTAACGGTTAAGATGGAGACCCTTTGCATTCCTTCCTTTTTAAATACAATCTCCTGTCATTTTCACCACTTTTCTTCGAAAGTTTCTTCTCCTGAGCACGGTAGCGAATCCACCCTTAGTTCTTCCAGCCCTAGCCGAGTAAGGTCGTCCATTCAGGTATTCTGTTTCTTAACAACACGTGTATTTTTGTTCATTTCTTTCTTTCTTCCAATCTTTTATGAGTTCGGACGAATCCAGGGTTTTATCCTGGGGCAACCAGCAAGAAGAGTCAGTTATTCCCTCCCCCTCTTTGTCTTCTTCTGATTGTCAGGAGATTTTTTCTCCAATTCTGTTGTCAGTTATTGACCCGGTAGAAGTAGGTCGGTCTAGGGAAATGAACTCTGATAACGAGGGTTCTAGGGCTGAGGGTGTAGGCTCTCATAATAGTAGTAGGGCAAATGAGTTCGACGAGTGGGGAGCGAGCTTGTATAGGTCGGTGGTTACGGGAGATATGCTGGCGAACTAGAGGGGTAAGTATAGCATACCTCGGTCGATAGAATTAATGGTCCCAGAACCTTCCGACCGAGCTAACATCCCATCCCAGGGATGTATTGCTCTTAATTCGGCCATCCTTAATGCCGGACTTAGGTTGCCCTTTCCTAGGATAATCCGTAGGTTTTTGTCCTACTGGGGTATAGCTCCCACCCAGCTATACCCTAATGGGTGGCGAACGTTGATGGCCACCTTGATTTTATGGAATAGAATGGGTTATCTCGAGCTGGGAGTGGAGCAGTTCAACTCCCTCTTTACTTTCAAAGAAGATGAGAAGAACTCAGGCTGGTGGTATACCAGTGTCAGGCCAAGGACGGGGGATCCTTAGTTTTAGATACCCATTCTTCAATAAAAAGGTGGAAGGAGGAGTTCTTCTTTGTTCTGGGAGAGTGGCAGTTCCACCCTGTTGAGGAAGATAGGGAGGATGTCGTCCCAGCCTTGTACCATCCCTTACGTAAGTTTAGTAACTTCTTGCTCTTAGCCGAACTAACATTATGAAAATTCTAATAGCTTTTGTTCTTTTTGCAGATCAAAAGGTCGGTAATTTGAGCACCACAGACCAAAGACGTGCTGACGCAATCAGGGGCCTGAATAAAAGACAAAGGTCGTGCAAGTTCCTGATTTCAGAGGAGAACCTTTTCCAGGCCGGTTTGCTTCTGATTCAACCTGAAGGGCGGGCTGTTGGAACTTCATCCTCCCACCCTACTGTGCTTAGTAAGTATTTTTACTGAGCTCATCCACTTTCGATAAATTATCGTATGCTTTTAGCCTTTGTTTTTATGTTTGTTTGTTTGTTTTTTTTTTTTAGATCCTCGCGAAGAGATGTTGACTTGAAAGCCGCGGAGGAAGCTGCAGCTAAAAAGGGAAAAAGGAAAGACCCCCCAGCTGTGACGGTGGCCAGACCTCCGGTGGATGAGGTCGAGGTGGAGGAAGTGGCTCCACTTCTGAAGAAAAGGGATACTAGAACACCTCGGAGCGCGGCTCCAACTCCGGTAACGGCCGTACGAGGATAAGCTGAATAGGATGGGGGTGGAGCTGGAGGCGAAGTCAGGCTCAGAGCTGCGGCTTCTAGATGATAATGTTGCCCTGCAGGCTTGGGGAGAAAGAGAAAGTAAGAAGGCTACAGAAGAGAAGAAGCGGGCTGATGACCTCCAAGCTCAGCTAGACATGGAGGGAGCTAAGGCGGCAGAGGAGCAGTCTCTTGCTCAGAAGAAAGTGGAAGATGCTGAGACTAGGGCGGTGAATGCTGTGGACCTGTGGAGGGCATTGAGTGAATTTGATGCCGTTTCCTAGGATGCATATGTGGTGGCCTTGGAGGAGATCGTGAAGTACATTAGCAAGGAGCGGCCGGACTTTGATGTGGCGTTTCTTGAAGAAGCCCAGGAGGAGTAGAGGAAAGAGCTGGAGCGCCTATCTGCTGAGGTCGGAGTTCGCCTTTCCCATGGAGATGATGAGGCTGGGAAAGAAGCTTCTTCTTCTCAGGCCCCTTAGCTAGGCTAGATTTATTTTTGCTTTTACTACGTTGTATAAACCACAACAATTTTTGTAATGAATTCCAAATCTTTACTTAAATATGATCTTCGTTTGTGTTTTTATAAAATTTTGTTAATCAAACGTCTATTTGTTTCGTTCAAGTCCTTTTGATAATAGAATGTCCATAAGAACCTTAGTTCGACTCACCTGGGCAAAATGAGACTAATATGTTTCTTTGAAAGGAAATTTATCTAAGTATCGCAGCACATGCAACCTTAGTTCGGTTCTCTTGTGGAAGTGGTGCTAAGATATTTCCTTGATAGGAAATTTATCTAAGTGTTGCAGCACATGGAACCTTAGTTCGACTCACTTGTGGAAGTGAAGTTAAGATATTTCCTTGATAGGAAATTTATCTAAGTGTTGCAGCACATGCAACCTTAGTTCGGCTCACTTGTGGAAATGAAGCTAAGATATTTCCTTGATAGGAATTTATCTAAGTGTTGCAACACATGCAACCTTAGTTCGGCTCACTTGTGAAAGTGAAGCTAAGTTATTTCCTTGATAGGAAATTTATCTAAGTGTTGCAGCATATGCAACCTTAGTTCGGCTCACTTGTGGAAGTGAAGCTAAGTTATTTCCTTGATTGGAAATTTATCTAAGTGTTGCAGTACATGCAACCTTAGTTCGGCTCACCTGTGGAAGTGAAGCTAAGTTATTTCCTTGAACAAATCATATAAGAACAAAGAGACACACATTTTATTTTTCATTAATAAAGACACCCCGTTACAACTTTTCCCAGCCTTCCTCTTACATCATTGATAGTACTAACGGAGATGTTCTGCGTTCCAGGGATGTGGCAAAAGAATTCCTTCCATATCCTTTAGTTCGTAAGCTCCTTTTGGTAATATCTTTGCTACAGTGTAAGGTCCTTCCCAGTTATGACCAAGACTTCCTGAAGCAATCTCCCTCGTGGCAGTGAAAATTTTTCGCAATACCAAATATCCAACCTCAAATTATCTTTTTCGCATTTTTTTATTGTAATAGCGTTCGTTTCTTTGCTTATAGACAGCATTTCTGAGTGCTGCACCATCCCTTCTTTCTTCTAAAAGATCAAATTCTCCTCTTAGAGCCTCTTCATTTCCAGCTGAATCGTAAATAGTAGTTCGGAACGAAGCTATTCCCATCTCCAGAGGGATTACTGCCTCTACGCCAAAAGTTAGAGAAAATGGTGTTTCTCCCGTGCTTGTTCTGGCGGTAGTTCGATAAGACCACAAGACGCAGGGAAGTTCATCCACCCATCTACCTTTGAGGACGTCCAGTTTAGCTTTTAGTGTATGTTTTATGATCTTGTTTATTGCTTCAACCTGACCATTGGCCTAAGGATGGTTAGGCGTGGAGAAGTGTTTCCTGATGCCGAGCTCTTCACAGAAATTGATAAGACGGGTGTTGTCGAATTGTCTTCCCTTGTCAGTGACGATGGAATAAGGTATTCCAAATTTGCATATGATGGACTTCCATAAGAAGTTGGTTGTTCTTTGTTCGGTAATCTTCACAAGCGACTCAGCTTCAGCCCATTTAGTAAAGTAATCAACGGCTACTATGGCATACTTAGCCCCACCTCGTCCCGTGGGCATTGGGCCAATCAGATTGACCCCCCATTTTGCAAAGGGCCAAGGCGCAATTATGAAGTTAAGCTCCTGCGAAGGGGCTTTGGTGAAGGGAGCGAGGCGTTAGCATTTGTCACATTTTCTCACAAATTGGAGGGCGTCTTTCCTTATGGTGGGCCAAAAATATCCTTGACGTGTGATTTTGTGAGCCAAGGATTGCCCGCCAGAATGGTTTCCACACATCCCTTCATGAATTTCTTGGAGGGAATAAAGAGCTTCCTCTTCGTTTAAACACCTTAGCAGGGGAGTTGAGTATCCTCTCTTGTAAAGGGTGTCATTCACTAGAGTGTATCTGGCCGATCTAATTCGCAGCCTCCTCGCTTCAGCAGGATCATCAGGGCAGACCCTGATTTTTAAGTAGAGATTGATTTCATCAAGCCAGGTAAGCTTAGGATCTATCCTCATGAACTCTACTTCTTTCTTTTCTATCGCAGGCTGCGAAATCCTTCCAACAGGGATGCTATCAAATTTCGCGATTCCTTCGCTGGTGGCCAACCGAGCTAGAGTATCTGTATGTCCGTTCTGTGATCTTGGTATTTGATTTACCCGGATGGTATGAAAACCTTCGAATTCCTTCCTCGCCACCTTAAGATAACTGTTCATCATTTCCTCTTTAGCTCGGTAGACGTCGTTGATTTGATTAACCACCAGCTGTGAATCGCTATAAATTATTAGGTTCATGACCTTCATTTCTTTGGCCATTCTCACTCCAGCTATCAAGGCTTCATATTCGGTCTCGTTGTTGGAAGTGTTGAAATCGAAAGGCAAGGCTTCACAATACAACTGGCGATCCGGACTGATCAACACCACACCAGCTCCAGACCTTGTTTCTGTGGATGACCCATCGACGTAAAGCTCCCAAGGAAGTCCTGATTCAATTTTTTCCACTGGTTCCTCGTTGAACTCGGCTATGAAATCAGCGAGCGTCTGCCCCTTGATAGATATGAGAGGTCTGTACTTGATGTCAAATTGTCCTAATTCGACTGCCCACTTAACCATTCGTCCTGAAGTATCGGGTTTCTGCAAGGTCTGCCTTAATGGAGAATTGGTCAGGATTTCGACGGTATGCTCCAGGAAGTAAGGTTTTAATTTTCTAGCAGCTGTGACAACCGCGTATGCCAATTTTTCCAACGGCGAGTATCTTAACTCCGCCTCATGAAGGGCTTTGCTGGTGTAGTAGACCGGATGCTGTATTCCATCTACTTCGGTTGCCAGGACCGAGCTTATGACATGTTCCGATACGACGAGGTAAAGTTCAAGGTTTCTCCGGTCCTCGGTTTGGATAGCATCGGCGGCTGGGCCAACTGCTTTTTTAGCTCGTCAAATGCATTTTGGCATTCAGGAGTCCAATCAATTTTTTTTCCCGCCTCGCAGCATGTCAAAGAAGGGTTTACACTGATCTGTCGACTTTGATACAAAGCGGTTGAAGACAGCTACCCTCCCAGTTAGACTCTGAACCTCCTTGAGTTTTCTTGGTGCTTTCATGTCAAGGATAGCTCTTATCTTTTCGGGGATGGCTTCGATTCTCCGTTGATTAACGATGTAACCTAGAAATTTACCCGAGCTTACGCCAAAAGCACATTTTTTTGGATTTAGCTTCATCTTGTACTTCCTCAGAATTTCAAACATTTCGGCGAGGTGCTGGTGGTGGTCCTCTATCCTCATGCTCTTCATGAGCATGTCATCAACATAAACTTCCATTGTTTTCCCGATTTGTTGGGCAAACATGGAATTCACCAAGCGTTGATACGTTGCTCCGGCATTTTTGAGACCAAAAGGCATCATTTGGTAACAGTACAGGCCTCGGTCGATGATGAAAGAAGTGTGTTCTTGGTCCGGCTCATACATGCGTATTTGATTATACCCTGAGTATGCGTCCATGAAGCTAAGCAATTCTTGTCCATCAGTAGCGTCCACCATTTGGTCTATTCTGGGCAAGGGAAAGCTATCTTTCGGACAGGCCTTATTGAGGTCAGTAAAATCAATGCACACTCGCCAATCTTCATTGCTCTTTTTAACAAGAACGGGGTTAGCAACCCATTTAGGATAATGAGCCTCCCGAATACACTTGTTACGGAGCAACTTTCGTACTTCTATGTTTAAAGCCTCATATCTATCCGGGTTCAGAGGTCGGCGCCTTTGTTGTTTTGGTCGAGCTTCCGGATCAATATTTAGCTTATGACAGCCGATTTTTGGATCAATTCCTTCCAAATGTCCAGATTCTGCCGAAGGAAGGATATCATCTGAGCTCGTATCAAAGGTTACAACTTTTTCCCTATCTTGAGTTCCTTGGTGGGATCATTTTCGCAAACTGATATTAGTTCCAGTTCTTCCATCGGTTCTCCCCCTTAGTCTTCGTACGAGGATCCAAGGGACCGAGGTTGAGCATCATATACGTGGCCGGAGGAGGTTGTTTGTTTTGATTTGTTTGAGATCGACCTATCCTTCGACACATTTCAGCGAGTTCCCTATTTCCTTTGATTTCTCCTACTCCATGAGATGTCTAGAACTTGATTGAGTAGTGGAACAAAAACACCACAGCTCGGAGGTTGAACAGCAAAGGTTGCCCCATCACAGCGTCGTAAGGTGAAATGGAATCTAGGATTACGAACTCAGTGTTAGTTCTCCAATGTCGTGGGGTTTCCCCAGCTTCGACGGAGAGCTTGATGGATCCTCTTGCCTTGACTAGCGCTCCACTCAACCCTTGTACCATATTGGGATATGGTTGAAGAAAATGGAGGAGAATTCCCATCCACCTTAGGGTATTGGTGAAAAGTAAATTGATCGCACTTTCGGTATCGACCAATACTTTTGGTATATTGATTCCAGCCACAGGTAAAGAGACTATCAAGATGACAGGATAGGGGTTCAGATCTACTTCGGTGTCGTTGAAGGATGACAGGTCATCCTGGGGTCGTTTGCGGTGCCTCGCATCGATGCCGATCTCAGTTAGGTCGGCAACTATAGGTCTTTTCAATTTGGGCTCCCTTCTTGAAATATCCTGCTTTCCTCCCATCATGCTGACCTCGGACTGGGGCAAGTCGACGTTGCAAGCTCTGGCCTCAGCTTGGTTTCCAAGTATCCTTCCAACACCGTAAGGCGTGGGGAACTTCATACAGTAATGATAGATCGAAGTGGCAGCTTTGAGTTCATGTAGTATAGGTCTACCCAGTATCGCGTTGTAATTGGATGGCAAGTCAACGACCACGAAGTCAGCTAGGATTCTCCTTTGGCAGGGAACCTTGCCTAGTTCCACGATAAGGACGATCTGGCCTTTGGCTTCGATGGGGTCTCCAAAAAATCCTTGCAGCCTTTTGTGGTACTGCTGGAGGTAGAGCTCTAAGATTTCAATCTGTCTCAGAGTTTGGGTGTACAGGATATTCATCGAACTCCCATTATCCACCAGAGTTCAATGTACTTGGACTCCGGCAATGGGTATAGTGATGACCAAGGCGTCACTTTGATCTTGCAGGACTCCTTGAGAATCTCCTCCAGAAAATCCGAACCACTCAGAATTAGTTGCTGAACTTTTGATATCGTAGTTTGGCCATATTCATGCATCTCTAGCTTGCCTACGTCTTTCTCTCCTTGATCCTTTCAAATATTGATTTCCACCAACCATCATTCTAATTTTCGCCCTGGGAGAAGGATTGCATTTCGGGATTACGGGTTGAGCTCAGTTTCCTTGTATTTGCGGCTGAGGTGGTTGAGGAGGCGTTGGGTTCGCCTCTGCAGGTTTAGCTACAAATTCTTTGAGGCGACCTCTCCGAATTAGAGATTCAGTTTCTTCTTTTAGGTCTTGACAGTCGTCCGTGTTATGTTCGGCTGACTTGTGATGCCGGCAATACTTTCCTCACCCCAACCGCTCTTTCTTTAGGAACGTCGGTTTACGAAATTCTTCCCTATCTTCAGATTGCATGAAAACTTCTTCCAGGGTGGTTGTTAGTGGATGATAGTCATGAAACCGACGCAGCTGATTTTTAGATCGGTCACTCATACTCCGATCTCTTTTTAGTTCATTTGGAATTTTCCTGTCTGATTTTCTTTCCTTATTATGGTCCTTGGGGTATGGATTGGTCCCAGCGTTCTCCTGATCCGACGTGGCGTCCTCCGCGCTGATATGTTTTTCAGCCCGGTTCAAAAACTCATGATATGTGCGGGGTCCATCCACATGTACAGACCACCAGAATCGTGTTCTAGGTCTCAATCCGGAAAGAACTGCCACGAGGGCGGCATCATCAGAGATCTTCTCGACTTCCAGACTGCTTGTTAAACCTCCCGAGGTAACCTTTCAGTGACTTGTTTTTCCCTTGCTTAATGCTGACTAGGTCTCTCCAATTTTTTACGGATCTTTGATACAGCCTTTTGAACCATCTTTGGGCCTTATCTCCCAAAGTTAGTGGGAAAGCTCGGCATATGATGGCATCGCCAGTGCCTTGTAGTTCCATCCATGAGATATACTTGTCTAGGTAGCTAAGGGGATCTCCTTCCCCTTCGTACCCAGTAAGCTATGGTATTTTGAGCTTCTCACGCAGGGGTTCAGCCAGTATGTCCTCCGAAAAAGGGGAGTGACGTTTGGTGAAATAATCATTGGACACCCCCTTGCCCTTTGCTTGCAGGTCGGCAATGCATTTCTTTAAGGCACTTATTTCAGGTTCTTCTTGTTCCAACGGACGTTTTAGGTCGGACCTTGTATGTTTCTCCCGAGGAGTTAAAGACTGTTGGGAACCCAACTACTAAACACACTGCCAGTTCTTTTGGTGGTGCCCTCTTTTTTAGGTGGCGGACTCCTTACTTCGTCGGTGTGACTTCTGGAAGACTCTCCTTTAGAAAAATGAAGGGACCTTCTGGCGGGAGGCCTTCCTGTTTTTCTTCTTGACGGGGATCCTACCTCGGTTCGCTGTGGGGAGAGGGGAGCTTGATTTCTTTCCAACCTGCTGACTGTGTTGGTTAGCCTGTCGATAGCTTCCCTCATAGCAACTATTTCAGGGCTTTCCATGTCAGATCGGTCCTGCCTTCCTTGGAAAGTACGAGGAGTGGTGGTTTCGTTTGGGCGAGTGTGGGATTCACTATCCGAGGAGGGATTGTGACTCATTGGTTTATATTTTCTGTTTTAGTATGGGAAAAAGATTATTTTCACAAGTCGCAGCGCCCTTCTTCTAGCGCCAAACTGTTGACGTCAAAAAATGTAAACACTTAATTTGCAACAACTTTAAGAAAAAGGGGTCGGATTTCTTAAGTATTTCACTCAACTCTTGAAGTAAAAATGATGTTTTTACTTTTATGGTGTTTTGTTCACACCCCTTAAGTAAAAAGGGTTTTTCCTTTTGTAGGTGGGTTTTGATACAAATGGTCAGGCAGACATCAAATCAAACGCTTCATACATTATGCCGAGCTCAGAATTGTGTGCCATCATCCTCGGTTGTGATTGGCTAATGAGGTCGGTTCCCATCAAATCGTAATCATTCTGTTTTGCCAATCAATTATTATCTTTGCGTGGAAGTTAGCAACAAAAGTGGCAGATTGGTCGAGGAGGGCGGCAGCTCAAGTGTACTTGACTTGATTGGACAGGTTGTGAAAATAATGTAATCATTATGTCCCTTGAAATGACGGTGGCATTCTGACAAGGCTGCTAGAGACAACCGAGCTGGGGTTGATACCCGAACTGCCAACTGGAAGTCATTAATACTAAGAGCATAATATTTGACATCGGACTTCGGTGGTCAACATGTGCTTTAAGTCATGTGAAACTCGTACGATTTTGACATCTTTATTGACCGATTCCATCAAGCAGGATCCAAATTCGCATAGTTAAATATGTTATGAACTTAAAACCCCACTTTTGAGGATCAGGTACATATAACCACAATATGTGAAAGGTTGGAGAGCACAATCTTCATTACCTCATCCGTAATTTACTAAGAAGTAGGTGCATGTATAGTAGATTACTATGTTATGAAGTACTTTTGCTCACATAACAAATACAATGAATGCAAGTTTTATCAAGGAAGAGTTTTATAATACTCTTTATTCTAAACCAACTTAAAAAATAGTGCGCTATTAAAGGGTGAGTAGTTGCACGGTTTAGGCTAAGAGAAGTAAATAGTTGAGAAGATCTATATTGAGAGATGACAAAAGGCGACACAAGTAAATTATGATGATTCTAACATGATAAATTTCTTGATCAAATTAATATAATATACTTGAAGTTGATCTAATTAATAAAATATGTACTATCTGTACAAAATATTAAGGACTGCCTCATTTATTTATATTATTTATCTATTTAAAATTATTTTTATTTTAAAATATAATTTAAATTAAAAACATAATTTTTTTTTTAAATACTGTTTAAGTGGAATTCAAGCAGAGACCATGTTTTTCGTTACCATTCCAACTCCCCAACGAAACAGGGTGGCTAGAGCTGTAAATGGGTGTGATATGGACTAGATTTGCACATATTCGATTCAATCTTATAATCCAATGAATATTTGGTTTTGAAATTTATATTCAATTTGTTATGTTATCAGATATTCGATCTGAACAAAAATACTCTTAAAATTAGAGGTCTTTTGAAAAATCACATGAATTTTTTTTAAATGAAAAATACTTTTTGATATTAAAAAGTGATATAATGTCACTTTTTTTTATAAAAATTATCACACAATGTCACTTTTAAAATCTAAGTGTCACGTTTTTATTTAAAAATGAAATACAATGTCACTTTTATTAAAAAATGATATTTGTCACTAAAAATAGTGATAAAAATCAAGAAGGTAACCAAAAAAGTGACAAATACTAAAAAAAAAAAAAAGTGCCAAAAATTTAAAAAAAGTGATATATTGAAAAAAGTGACAAAAATCCAAAAAAGTGATAGAAATTTTTAAAAAGTGACACAAATTAAAAAAGTTACACAGATTAAAAAAGTGACAACACTCAAAAAGTAACAAAATTAAAAAAAGTGACAAATTTTTTTTTTTTTTTTTAAATGATAGATAATAAAAAAGTGACAACCACTCAATGTCACTTTTTTACTAAAAAAAAAATACAATGTCACTTTTATTAAATCAACTTTTTAATGAATTTTTTTTTTTCCAAATCTACATGCAGAGCTTCCCGCTATACCATTTAAGCTACTCAATGTCACTTTTTTACTAAAAACTAGTGAAGGCACGTGCTATGCACGTGCATGCGTTATTCTCCTTGTGTATATTAGCGTTGAGACTGTATATGTATACTACAATAAATAGATGGAAATAAAGTCATGAATGACATGTAAGTGAAGAAGAAATATTACATTCTTAATATCATTTTCAAGTACTCACGCCTATTATTTCACGACGTTGATGGTGTGCGAAACGACCAATTGTAGCAAATGTTGCGACGCTTCAAAGTAGGTCGTTTCAAACTAATATTTCGAGAATTTTGATAACAATCTAACTTTAAACATTCAAACGAAGTCGAAATATTATATTATTAATATCAAACGAAATCTAAATGATATAGAAGATTTATCGATTCGATTAACATACAATCATTTAGAAATTTTTAAAGTTAGCTTGTTATCGAAATTCTCAAAATATTAGTTTGAAACGACCTACTTTGATAGTCGTAACATTTGCCACGATTGACCATTTCGCACACATTTGTAAAATGATAGCCATGAATACTTCAAAATAATATTAAGAATGTAATATTTCGACTTCGTTTGATATTTCCTAATGAACCCGAAAATGAAGAAAAAACATAAATTTTATTAAAAAGATAAGTTACACGTCTTTTTGAACACGCACGTTTGACGTTCGTTTAACTATTTTTTATATTCATTTAGATCATTCGATATATCTATAATATAGTTTTCGAAATGAATTTCGAGATAATATAGAAGATTTATCGATTCGACCAGCGTACAATTGTCTAGGAATTTTTAAAGTTAGCTTGTTATCGAAATTCTCGAAATATTAGTTCTACTTTGACGGACCGTAACATTTGCCACGATTGACCGTTTCACACACCATCAACATCGTGAAATAATAGACCGTGAGTACTTCAAAATATTATTAAGAATGTAATATTTCGACTTCGTTTGATGTTCTGTAATGAGCTTGACAATGAAGACAAAAATATAAGTAATATATTCAAAAAAATGAGTTATACGTCTTTTTTAACACACGTGTTTAACGTCCGTTTAACTATTTTCGATATTCATTTAGATTATTCGATATATTTGCGATATAGTTCTCGAAATGAGTTTCAAGAGAATATAGAAAATTTATGGATTCGACTAGCGTAGAATCGTTGAACAATTTGTAAAGTTAGTTTGTTATCGAAATTTTTGAAATATTAGTTTGGAACGGCGTACTCTGACGTAACGTAACTTTCGCTACGATTGACCGTCTCACATACCATCAACATCGTGAAATAATAGACCGTGAGTACTTCAAAATAATATTAAGAATGTAATATTTCGACTTCGTTTGATGTTCCGTAATGAGCTTGACAATGAAGACAAAAATATAAGTAATATATTAAAAAAGACGAGTTATACGTCTTTTTTAACACACGCGTTTGACGTCCGTTTACTATTTTCGATATTCATTTTGATTATTCGATATATCTGTGATATAGTTCTCGAAATGAGTTTCAAGAGAATATAGAAGATTTATGGATTCGGTTAGCGTAGAATCGTCTAAAGTTAGTTCGTTATCGAAATTTTCGAAATATTAGTTTGAAACGACGTACTTTGACGTAACGTAACTTTCGCTACGATTGGCCGTTTCACACACGATTAACGTCGTGAAATATTAGGCCGTGAGTTCTTAAAAATGATATTAAAAATGTAATATTTCGACTTCGTTTGATATCCCAAATTAAGCACGTAAATGAAGGCGAAAACATAAGTTTTTTATAAAAAAAAAAAAAAAAAAAAAAAAAAAATATATATATATATATATAGGGGTTTTGCATGTCTCGCACAGTGCGAGACATGCTGGTGCATGTCTCGCACATCTCGCACTGTGCGAGACATGCACCGACATGTCTCGCACTGTGCGAGGCTGTGCGAGACACAAATTTTTTTTTTTTTTGTTTTTTTTTTAATGACACTCACATATTTTTTTTATTTTTTTTTATTACAAAAATCGTATAGAGAAAATAAAAATTAAATAAATTTTTTTTTTTTTTTTTAAAGTAGAATATAGACTTTTTTTTTAAATAGGATATAGCAAAAGAAAAAAAAATTTCAAAACCACACGACACCGTTTAGGACGAGAGTTTCTACAGTAAATCAACCTCTCACTCTTTTAATATATAGGGGAAAAATACAATGTCACTTTTATTAAATCAACTTTTTAATGATTTTTTATTTATGTATTTATTTATTTATTTCAAATCTACATGCAGAGCTTCCCGCTATACCATTTAAGCTCGGTGCTTCTTTGACTTATCCTTACAAGACAGGATGAATGTACTCACAAGCATCGTAATTAAATTAGTCCCTGGAGAATTGTCTCAAGAAATATTAAATCTCAGTTTATAGACCCTCAACATTCAACCTATCCCATTAACTTTGATCTTTTTTATCCTTTTATTTTTTCCAATTTACGAAATTAGCTCAGGCATCTGGACTAACTGATTTCTTAGCAATTTAAACAAAACCTCCCCAGATTGTTGCATTGAACGATTATTTGGAAAAAAAATTATTACATACCCATCAATCCAAAGCATAATATATCCAATATATCAAGAAACAAATATCCAGCTATAAGCTTCTGTAATTTATTCAAGAAACTGCAATACCGTACCTCATGCAAATCTGTCGAGTAAAAATCAAATTACATGGAAAAAGACGGCGACAAATGGAAGGATTATGAAATCTTCATTTTCTGGGTAAGATTCTTGTTCCCAGTCAATTGATTTCACCGATTCAAGAAAACCCATTTTAAAGAATGAATGAAACATAAGTTATTCCTGTATATGAATGTGCTTGAGTGGGTTTGTGAGATAAGACGATTTTGTGGTCTTTTATGTGCAATTAACATGAAGCTATGGAGCATTTAAAAATACAGTATTTTATACTTTGTAACAACTTTTCACATGATTTTACAAAAGTGCCTCATTTTTAGGGTATATAATCTAATTTCCTCAAATTTCTTGATCAAATTAAATATTGTTAGGAATATGGGTGTTTAAACTACTTAAATACATATCATTCCAAGCAAAAACAATGACATAAACCAGAAAACTTGGAGCTCAAAATCTGGACAGCAACAATGGCCGAAATCTGAGCTTCCTTCTTCCTTGTTAATGGTTGATTTGTAGGCTCAGGAACAGCTTCCATGCAATGCAATCACCCCACCAAGAGATAGCTAGAAGAACCGGCAAAGAACCCTCTCCAAAACGACCCTAAACACTCAAGAAATACCACCTCTACTTAGCCCTATCTCATGCCTAAGATACCAAGGTATTCTACCACCAAAACTCACCTCAAGCTCACCACTACCCACTTGAATAAGGTAGAAACCGAGAGAGAGAAAGAGAGGAGAAGAAAGAGTGTTTTAAAGGAAGGTATGGGTCTTTCCTTTTGCCCTAGCATTGCCCGCGTGAATGAGGGAGAGTTGGTAGGTTTATAGATTCAAATGTTGAGAAAGCTTCTCCAATAAGTCACATGAAATATCTACCAAGTAATCTCCACCATCCATTTAATCTAAGGCTCACATTAAAGTATGGGGAGTTAAAAGAACCATTTCATTTCTCACAAATATAATATACTTGAGGTTGATATAATTAATAAAATATGTACTATCTGTACAAAATATTAAGGACTGTCTCATTTTTTTATATTTTTTTTATCTATTTAGAATTATTTTTATTCTAAAATATAATTTAAATTAAAAACATACAAATATTTTAAAAAATACTGTTTAAAGTGAATTTATGAAGAGACCATGTTTTTCGTTCCCGTTCCAACTCCCCAACAAGATAGGGAAGGTAGGTCTGTAAATGAATGTGATATGGACCAGATTTGCTCATATTCGATTTGATCCTATAATTCAACGGATATTTGATTTTTAAATTTATATCCGATTTGTTATATTATCGGATATTTGATCTGATAATCATATTCAAAATTAAATAAGTTAAGAAGGTAACAAGTTTATATTAGTCAACTTCTAAGCCTTGAATTAATTTTAACCCAATTCTTGGCCACACCTATTTATAGATTACAAATCATGTGATAGTCTAGTGAGTGTTCGATGTGAGAATATGGATGATAATGGAGCGGGTTCGGGGTGGGGCACCTCCACCCCACCCCGTCTCCCTCCCTCCAACTTCGCCCCAACCCGCCTTAAACGGGGCAGGGTAGGGTGCGGCGGGGATGGGGCAAGAATTTGACCCGTTTGTTGTCCCATTAAATTTTTTTTTTAATTTTTTTTTTATATTTTCAAAAATTCGAGTTATGTTATTATTTAAAATTCAACACTTAACCCAAAATCTAAATGTCATTCCATATATTTTAAAAAAATTTCTAATATTTTCGATCAAGATATTAACTTATTTTGATTAATTGATATAAATATTTCATAAGCAAAAAATCTTTATTTAACTATCATGATTCATAATTTCAGATTATATAATTTAATTATAATAAAAAGATTGAATGACCGAATTTATAAATTATATAAACAATTGTTAGTTATGTAAAATTTTAAATTAACAATTGTATAATATAATTGTTGGATTAGAAATATGTTAAAAAATTGTAAATACATTCAACAATATTTTAAAACTAACCATTTATTAAAATTTTATTTTTAATTATTTTTTTCATGGGGTGAGTTCAGGGTTGGGGCATCCTCGCCCCGCGACCCTTTACACCCGTTCCGCCCCACCCCACCCCACCCATCGGGGCGGATTTTTAGGTCCCATTAGGGGCGAGGCCCGTCGGATCGGGGTGGGGCGGGTTAAATTACCATCTCTATGTGAGAAGTGAAAAGTTGGGAACAATGAAATCAACTACAACTGTTGGCGCCTTTAGTTGTTTACTTTATAAAATAAAATAATTATTTTTCATCTTATTTTAATTAATAAAAAATTAAAAACTCTCCAAATATTTCAATTGCAATATTATACTATTATCTAATATGATTTATTATTTAAAAATTATGTGTAAAGTATAATACAAGTTTTAAAATAAAAAAAATTATGTGTAATAAATTATGTTGTAATATAATATATATTATATTATTATAACAAATCGGATCCGATTGTTATCGGATCGGATTAATATATATATATATATATATATATATATATATATATTATGAATTACATGTTTGAAATTAAGAAAATCTATAATATATTAAATATCACATGGAGGGGGAATCATTTTTTGGACGTTTCTAGCCCTGCATAGAATTAATTTTGGACTTTTCTAGCCCTACATGAAGGATAAGAATCATTTTTTGGACTGCATGCATGCATTGTTAGCACCCATTAATTATAAATGAACTAAACATATATATATATATATTTTACCTAAATGCATACATGCATTGTGCACCCATTAAATTCATCGAACCACTAGCTTTTATTTAATAGTTTCATGTATATGTATTTTATTTTTATAACGTAAAAAATTGTTCAAAGAATCACTCCTAAAATCTAGAATAGAAAGAGAAATCCCCAGAAAACTTCCTCTCTCTCTCTCTCTCTCTCTCTCTCTCACTCAGGAAGAAGATAATCTAGAGGGAGAGAAATGGGGTCGGAGTCGAATATGGTGCACTCACCCGATCTCTCTTCTCACTCTCTGCCCTCCTTTTGTAATTCTCCTGTGAGTTTTTTTTATGTTATTTTCGTATGATCGGGTTTTGAATTCTAGCTATTCTGGATCTATTTCATTTAATCTCTACTCGCTAAGGAATTTCCTATTTGAGGTTTTCTTGATTGTTTGGGTTCCTCTATGCAAATGAATTAAATGCTGGGAATACTAGATGCACTTTTAAATCTCAGAGTATTTCCCTTTCTGAAGGAAAAAAAAAAGTAGCTATTTTTACGGATCATATATGAATAATTATGAAAAAAGGATTTAGTATGATTTTTTCGGATCTTTTTGCAAATGCTCTGTTTTGGGATGCTTTCATAATGCTAAAGCAACACTATCTAATCAACAGTTGTACCAAGGAAAGGGTAAATTATAGTATGAGTAAATTTAATCCAACCACTGCTATTGTCTTATACTATGTAGTTCATGGAAATTTTTTTGCGCAATTTCACTGCTTTCGTTTCACTTTGAAATGATGGAAATAGGCTCTAAGAAAGTCATACCCATAATATGACCATGAATAAATGCATGCAGAGGTATACTATGGTGCATGCTGATGGGTCTGTATTGCAAACCTTTGATTACCTAAGGCAGCATGGCCTGCAAGGATTCATTGACATCTGACCGAAACCTACAGCAACAGCTTGGAAGATCATAGCATGTTATGCTGCATTCGAGGCTACACTTCAACTTTGGTTACCAGGAAAAACGGTCGAGACTCCAATATCGCCTACTGGAAATCGGCCTGTATATAAGGTACTAAGGCTTGCGTTTATGCTATAGGCATCTTTCAATTTTGGATTGTGAATTGCGTGTTTAATTTTAAACCACTTCTGTCTAATATGATTCTTGGATGAACAATATATCCTCACATGGAAATGCAAAGAAGATGGGGACATGTTACATTCTCTCGATTTACATTCAATTATACATTTCATGCAATAGTTTGTCTATTACTAAAACTAAACTAAGTGATGGTTGGAATTGATGTTAGGTCCTAGCACCAGGAATGTTCAATTATGAATATTTTCACCTATTTTTTACATCTAATAAGCTATGAATATCACACAAATGTGAGAACAAAATGGCAGTGGTAGTAGATAATTCCTATTATTATATCTTTGCATTAATGTTTTTTTTGGCTTTAATAACATTTTACTTTATTCATGGATGAGCTCAGAAGACACATCCGATCAATATATGTTATTTGTTCATGACATAGTATTAATTGATGAGCGCAGGAGGAAGATGAGTGATAAGTTAGAAATATGGAGAAACATTTTTTAATCTAAATTTTCATAATTCTAAGATGGGGTCGCATGAAATAGTTTAGTCCTTTGTAGATAAGGATGTTGCTCCAACAGTGATTGTCTATTTGTCTTATTTACTTGGGTTCAATCCTTAACAATGAAAGATGATTTGGACAGTATATAAAGTATTAAAACATGAAATGTGCACTGCACTAGATAACTGTAGAAGAAATGAGGATGCTAAGGTAAATGTGCAGTTGAATTAAAATTAGATAAAAGACAAAATGGGAAATTATATAC
Organism: Osmanthus fragrans; assembly: GCA_019395295.1. Taxonomy (NCBI): domain Eukaryota; kingdom Viridiplantae; phylum Streptophyta; class Magnoliopsida; order Lamiales; family Oleaceae; genus Osmanthus; species Osmanthus fragrans. The sequence continues at coordinate 16,913,574 of CM033347.1, read as the reverse complement.
TAATTTAGCAGTTTTGATAAAAAGTTCATTTCATATTACGAATTTTTTTGCAACTATCTTTCAAATTAGGCAATCTTCACATATTACATTTACTGTACTTATAGAGCATTTCAGAATAACGTGCAACGCACGTTTACTTTTGACTAGTTTTATAAACGTTAAATACTTTCATAAATTAAAAAGTAAAGATTTACTAATTAACAAACTTTATAGATCCATAGCTAAAGAATAAAAAAATAACAAACTTTATAGAATAATGCTATTTACCCCCACTGAAAATATAATCGTAGTCTATGTAGTGGTAAACGATATGTTAAATAAAATGTGAAATTAAATAATACCTTTAATTTCACTTATCATTTATTGTCATATTAATGCTATATCGATTGGGGTTATAATTCAAGTGAAATTAAATAATATTACTCAACTTTATATAGTCTAAATTTATTAAACAAAGTTTATATAGTTCTTGTTTGGTAGGTATTGAAATCTAAGTTTGTGGTTGACAATCATTATTTTGGGGAAAAAATAATGGTTTGAATAATGATTTTTTAGAAGAATGTATAGTTAAAATGTAGGGAAATTTTTTTTTGAGTTTATGTGCACGATATTTTATTCGTGAGATTGAAAATGAACATGTAGAAAAAAAAAGTTTACAAATAATGATCAACAAACATGAACTAAATTTTAATTTAAATCAAAATCAACAATTAAATTTAACCATATATTTCATAATATTCACGACTTTTCGATTACACATTTTATTAACTTTTATCAAATCTGCTAAAAAATGATTTTTAATATCCACTAAACGAGGCATAGTAAAAATTTATAAGCCCCTGCTTAGATTCAGTTTTATTCAAAATGCATCTTTCAATCACATTCTCAATAAAATAATATTACACATAAATTCAAAATATATATTTTTTTCAACCTCATATTCTTAAAAAAATAAAAAAAATCATTATTTTAAAACACATTTTTCGCAAAATTTAATTTTAATGGAGCCCAAACAAGGAAACACAAAATGGCACTTAAGTAAATTTAGACAATTTTGTGGGAAATATAGAATTAATTGTCCCAATGATCACTAAACTTGTGTCTGTATCTTCAATTGATCAGTAATAAAATTAACCACGTGCCTAACAGAATGCACATGTAACACCCTATCACACAGTTAAAAAAAAATGCTCCAATAGTTATTGAACTTATGTCTGTGTCTAAGATTACGGTACACATTTTTTAATGAACAATATGCCAACGTCATTTTTATAAGTTTAGTGAACAAAATTCGATAATCTCAAATTTTAGTGAGCAATTAATGACGTTCTCAAAGTTTAGTAAGCAATTGAAGACTTTTTCAATGTTTAGTAAACAATAAAAATATTTTAAATTTTTAGTGGTCAAAATTTGACCACCTCAAAATTCAGTGAACAACGTTTTTCAAAATTTAGTGAGCAATCAAAACGCGACAATTTGTTAAAAGTGTGACGGGAGCCATGTGCATTCCGTTAGCTACGCCACTAATTTTATTAAAGGTTTTTAATGAATGTTATGTGGCAGTGTAAGTAATTAATGTCTAACGTTTGGATAAATTTAGTGGTCAAAACTTGAAGTTTTAAACTATGAATAATTAAAGCCATTGACACAAGTTTAGTGGTTATTGGGACAATTAGCTCGCAAATACAACCGCATTCCTCCATTTCAATGCCCATTCCCTTTTACGCTCCCCCGTAATAACCAAACACAGATACGCAATCGATATTTACATACAACATATACCCCATCTTATATACATTACGCAGAAGTGTATTGAGATGTGGCGGTGCGTGTCGCGTGGCCTACGCATTCCATCGAAGAAATCTACCGACGGCGACTCCCTCCGCCGCCTCTTTTCAACTCAATCCGTAAGATTTCCCCATTTTCAATTTTAACTTAATAATGAGCTTACTTGTCTATTGAAGATTGTTTTTTTGTTTTTTTTGTTTTTTGTTTTTGTTTTTGGCGAAAATGGATATGAAGGGTCCTTTGACTCGTTTTTGTTCTAATTTTGTGATTTGAGCCTTTTGTGGATTTGGGTTTTCTAAATGGGTTGCAGGTAGGTTAGCTAATTAGTTTGTTACTGTTGTAATTATTTAATACTTGCTAGTAGATTGTGATGTATTATTGGTTTGAAGTAGTGTATGTTTATTTATTTCATTCATATTTGGAATTTATTTGTTTGTTATGAACAGAATGTTGGAGGGTCATCATACACAGTGGTGGATCATACCTATGATGCTGTTGTGGTGGGTGCAGGCGGTGCAGGCCTGAGAGCGGCAATTGGATTGTCCGAGCATGGATTCAATACAGCTTGTATTACCAAGCTCTTTCCTACGCGGTCCCACACTGTTGCAGCCCAGGTGCGGAAATTCTAGTTTTTGTGTACAACTAGTGTTTCCTATTTCAATTAAGACTAACTTTTTATTGGGATACAAATGTCTTATTTTTAACCCGTTTGCAAATGTTTCACGTGTCAAATTTTGTTGTGTATTTCTACTCCTAAAAGTCTTGAATGATTATTGTTTTTATATCTATTTATATGGAGTTGGATGTTATCAGATAATTTTGGTTTCTTCTTATTATTGCTGCAAGTCCATAATGATCCATAGATTATGATTCACTTTTGTTTCTATTTTCCCATCTACTTGAATGCTATCATTAAGTGGGTGTTAATTGTCTTCGTAGCATTGCTTTAAATTTATTGAGGCTTGTGGTATGATTTTGTTAGTTGCCAGAAAGGAAAAATGAAAAGAATTTTTGCTTTACTTTGTTTTATCATTTTTGCATTGTCTGTTTGCTCGTGATCCTAAATAATTGAAACTGATTCTATTAACACTTCTCTAGAATATTTTTACCTTTCCATGTTTTTCATCCATAGATGATACTAATTTTTCAGCATTGTCATCTTGTTGTGGAAATCAAAGATCTAATTTCAAATTTTTGAGTAATTACCCAGGTGCAATTTTCAGCTTTTGCCTTCGCTACATATTCAAAGAACTTATTGCTAGGAAAGACGACCCCTTTTTGCTATTCCTGTTAGTAGTAGAAATTAAGGGGGCGTTCTCTTTGCTGTTTTCGGGCCGTTTTCTGTTTTCGATTTTCCAAAACATTGAAAACGCTTTTCCTTTCCCATTTTCGAAAACGAGTTTTTGAAAACGGCTGAAAATTTTGTGAAGAAAACAGAAAACAACTTTTTTACGTTTTGGTTGTTTTCTTCACAAATCTGCCAAAACTCGAAAAATACGAGTTGAGAAATATTTTTTCAAAACGACAAAAAGAACGAGTTTTAAACAATCTCAAAATGGACACCCAAAACACAAAACATAAAACGAATTTAAAACTCAAAACTCAAAACACAAAACTGAAACACGAAGAAAACTTCCCCTAACTTTTTAACCTTTTCTCTATTTTTGGGTCGCTTGAAATGTACTAGACCATTGTTGGCTCTCTAATTCTCATTCTTTTATGTATTTGAGGGGTTCCAATTTTTGGTTATTAATTATAAGTTGTGATTCAAGAAATGGATGACAATATCTGTTATCCTTGTTTATTAACTCGACGTAGTTCTGTTCTCTAATGTCCAATGCATGAAAAAAATGTTAGTCCAATGTACAATATGTGTCTAACCCCCATATCTGTAAATTCTTATGTAGGGTGGAATAAATGCTGCATTAGGAAATATGACTGAAGATGATTGGAGGTGGCACATGTATGATACAGTCAAGGGAAGCGATTGGCTAGGTAAGTGCTTCTGAAATATGATTTGTCTTCCTTTTGCGGGTTTAGGGCAAAAGCTTTCTTCTAGTTGTCTTTGAAAGCAATTTTTACTTTCAAATTTTTTTGTTATTTTGTTGTTATTATTAATAATAACCACTAAACATTGGGTAGCATGGGCATGGGCTAGATTATGATCTGAGTACAGTCTGAATTGGATCTCAAAGTACATGGATCCTATTGGGTAATATTGGCAGATTGAAGTGACTATAGATCTCTATCCAATTGAAGGTGAATTACATGATATGTTTATTTGTATGTCTAATGAACACAAATATTAATTTTCTTGTATATGCATTTACATTATACAAGATTACACATTGAAACTTGCTGCTTAAATTTCTTTCATGATTTCAATGTTACTTGCACTTTCATATGCACTCAAAAATATTAAAATTTTGGTCAAGTATCAATGGTTTTATTGGCTTTTGATCTGGATCTCTACATATCTCCAACGTGGCTGAGCTGTTGATGACTGTACACTTCAATAAGATTGTATGCTTTTTGTCTTTGCTCACTCTTGAGAAAAAAGTCGAATTTTCACCGTTGATCCACTTCATTTAAAAGCTATTAGATTGGATCACATATGTATCATTTAAATATTATCTTCAACATGCTTCCTCACTTTTAGGCTGGATTTATTTTTCCCATTAAAGCCTAATGCATGCACAATTTATTAAATGGAGAGTGGCGAGAGTTGAACTCATGACATTTGCAGAATACTACATAGAACCACTTAATTTAAAAGCATAAGCTGTTAGATATAGCCACATATATATCATTAAAATACTATCTAGGCCTTCGCACATTTGTACTTCTATTTGTTGTAGAATTCCAGTAGTTTGAAATCTTTGGGGTCTGGTATCGTTTTTTGATTTACTCACCAGCCTTTACCACGGTTCCTTGTATAGATAGAGGACCCAAGGTAAGTCAAAATGGGGTGAAATTATCTTTTATAACTGGCATTATGTTCCCTGTACAAAAAATTAGGCCTTTCACACATTTGTACTTCTATTTGTTGTAGAATTCCAGTAGTTTGAAATCTTTGGGGTCTGGTATCATTTCTTTTATTTACTCACCAGGCTTTGCCACTGTTCCTTGTATATCTAAGTAGAGGACCCAAGGTAAGTCAAAAAGGGGCGAAATTATCTTTTATAACTGGCATTATGTTCCCTACAGGTGATCAGGACGCCATTCAGTACATGTGTAGGGAAGCACCAAAAGCAGTTATAGAGCTTGAAAATTATGGGCTACCATTCTCCAGGACTGAAGACGGGAAGATTTATCAACGTGCATTTGGTGGTCAAAGCCTAAACTTTGGAAAAGGTATTAAGATGTTTCTCGTTGGAAGAATAGTATAGGATTTCAACATAACTTATTTGATTCTCACAACCTCTATTTCTTGTAGGTGGACAAGCATATCGTTGTGCATGTGCTGCAGATCGAACTGGGCATGCTTTGTTGCATACTCTTTATGGCCAGGCTATGAAACACAATACACAATTTTTTGTGGAATACTTTGCCTTGGATTTACTTATGGGTAAAGATGGTAGGGTTTCCTAACTTCCTTCCTAGTACATTAGGAGTTTGTTCAGTCGTTTTTTTAATAGTAATATTTCTTTTGTTCTCCCCTCGGGAAGATTATTGGATATCTCTCTAAATCTCGCGATAAAATTAGTCTAAGTAATTCATTCTGTGAATCATGTAGTCTGTAAAATGTTTGACCAGGAAAAATATATCTGCAGACAAGTAAAATGGGGAGAAAGACCAAAAAAGCTTTAAAGTAAACTGGAATTTACAAAGTAATCTTTCAACACACTGTTATACAATTATTTACGTTTAAACGTGGTTCATAATGCAAAAAAAATCTGGGAACACGGAACCATTGATCGAAAGGTGGAGTAATATCTATTTGAATATATGTCACAAATATTCTTAAGCTGATTTGGAAAATAAACTTTGACATGTATTGTGTACCTACAAATGGATAAACAGGGACACACATGTCAATCTGTTACTTATTTTTTGTTTTCCGATATCAGGTAGCTGCCAAGGTGTTATAGCCTTGAATATGGAGGATGGGACATTACATAGGTTTCGTGCTGCCTCAACAATTCTAGCTACAGGGGTAACCATTGATTCTTGAAGCATATTTTAGACTTTAACATTGCATGTAAAATGCTTCTTTTGATTTTTATCCCCTGAAAAGCTGCTGCTTCTGCCAGGGTTATGGTAGGGCATACTTCTCTGCTACCTCTGCTCACACTTGCACCGGAGATGGAAATGCTATGGTCGCTCGAGCTGGGCTGCCTCTTGAGGTTTGTTTATTGTTGACTACTATTTCTGTCTTCAAATGAGTATTGGGGATGGTGAATCTATTTTCAAAGTGAGTAATATAAACAAGTGCTATGTTTCCAACTATTAATTCTACGACTTTCTTTTTACAGGATCTGGAGTTCGTCCAGTTCCATCCAACGGGAATATATGGTGCAGGTTGTCTCATTACTGAAGGTATGTGCTATCTGTCTTGGTGCAATCTAATATAAACCTATTTCTCTTACATTACTTTTTGACATAATTCATTTCCAATGTTTATTCATGTTCAGGGTCTAGGGGTGAAGGTGGTATTCTTAGGAATAGTGAAGGTGAAAGATTCATGGAACGTTATGCCCCAACAGCTAAGGATCTTGCATCAAGAGATGTTGTTTCGAGATCTATGACGATGGAGATCCGAGAAGGACGTGGTGTAGGTAGGTTGCTTTCAGTCTTTGGTGTACAGTGAAATTTGGTTTATCTAAAGTTAAATTTTGGTACAGGTCACTTCCACACGTCTGGTTTAGGTTGTTTTGGGGGGAAGAGCAGAGGCCTTTTAAAATGTATAAATCCTGAGAACTAGGAGTATATTATTCTCTTTCTTTTCAATTGAAATAATCAGTAAATTCCCAGTTCTTTTGCACTTGGATGGACTTTTTGATACTTGTTTTTCCCTCTATTAAACCTATTGTATGCATACATTTTACTTATTCCTGCTAAGAGCTAATTTTGATTTATCAGTGAAAGAAGAGAAATTTACTTCCGCATAAGCTTATTCTCCCAGTGACTCCAGAACTTGATGGTGGTTTCCCTGAGTTTCAAATCTCTACTCATGAGAATTCAGTATCTTGTTAAATCATTCTTATCATACATATTAATTAATCTTGTGAATGCCTTAGTTAGCATTTGCCTTGAGTAATCCTTAATGTTTACCTTTATATTATGTAGAAGTAAATGATACACGAACACAATTTTGGATGGTTGTTTTTTAGAATTGGTGTTATATGTGTATGGTTGGTAGCTCAGAGAAATGAATAAAAATCTAATAGACAAAAGGATGTAGCTGCTGTAGGAGTTCTTAGGATCGATTGTTGTTTCTAAAACACAATGTGACGAGTTATTCTTGTCTCCCAACAGGACCATTGAAAGATCACATCTATCTTCACTTAAATCACTTACCGCCTGAGGTTCTCAAGGAGAGACTTCCTGGTATATCTGAAACTGCTGCTATTTTTGCTGGTGTCGATGTTACAAAAGAGCCAATCCCTGTTTTGCCTACTGTCCATTATAACATGGGTGGGATCCCCACAAATCACCATGGAGAGGTAAGAATTTTGACCCCTGACATATTGAGTTCTTGTTCAAATAATGTAGAACTCTCCTCCTTAAATAATGGTTGCGCAGGTGGTTACCATCAGGGGTGATGATCCTGATGCAGTGATTCCTGGACTTTTAGCTGCGGGGGAAGCTGCCTGTGCATCTGTTCATGGCGCTAATCGACTTGGTGCAAATTCTCTTCTCGACATTGTTGTGTTTGGACGGGCTTGTGCAAACAGAGTTGCTGAGATCCGTAGACCAGGTGAATAGAATTTTTTTTTTTTGGGATTTGGTGCCTCATGGTACTGTATTACAATTTTTAGATCCTTGCACTCATACAGGAGAGAGTCAAAAACCACTGGAACAGGATGCTGGAGAGAGAACTATTGCATGGTTGGACAATCTTAGAAATTCAAATGGCTCTCTTCCCACCTCGAATATCCGGTTAAACATGCAACGGATTATGCAAAGCAATGCTGCTGTATTTCGCACTCAAGAAACATTAGAAGAAGGTATGATGTAGGGACCTCCCTTTTCCATTTTGTTGTATTGGAGATGAGCTAGATAACTAGTGGATATTTTTCATTTTCTTGCTGAATTGGAATGCATCTACACAGACAAAACTGCAGTGAGACTGATTTTGAAAATTTGAAATATGCTTACTGTTTTGACCTCATTGATCAAAATATTTAAATCATCTTCCTCACTGCTTGCATTTTCTTAAAGGTTGTCAGTTGATTGATAAAGCATGGCAGAGCTTTCATGATGTCAAATTGAAGGACAGAAGCTTGATATGGTATTATATGTTTACGAGGATTACTAGCATTGAAAGTTGTATGCTGAAGTCAATAATTTCTCATTGCTTATTTTCCCCTAGCGTAATATTATTTAATCAATGCATGTATAACAGGAACAAAGTCTGAATTGGAAAACCTTTTAATAGGCACTCTATGTTTACAGGAACTCAGACTTGATAGAGACTATTGAATTGGAAAACCTTTTAATCAATGCATGTATCACCATGCACTCTGCCGAAGCGAGGAAAGAAAGTAGAGGAGCCCATGCACGTGAAGATTTTACGGTTAGTTCTAAACCCTTAAATATTAATTTATTTTCCATTATTCTCCTTAGCATACACAACTGAATCAATTTGTGTGCTGTTGCAGAAAAGAGATGATGAAAACTGGATGAAACATACTATGGGGTAAGCTTTTTCCTTCAGTCTCTTGTTTGTCTATTATTAAGTGATCTGAGGACAGTTTGTAGGGTCAACCAAAATTTGTATGTTGAATCATTAAGTCGTGTGAGGGCCCGGTGAGACAGATAAGCTGATTTTGTTGACCTGTGATTAGCCCTCTAAAAATAACATATTTAAGCAAGTACTTTGGTGCACGAACACATTCGTACAAGAATCTATTTCTTTATCACTGTGAAATTTAGGCCCTGCATGCAGTTATAATTTTTCTGCACTAGGCACTATCCAATCCATATGTCCACATCACACAAACACACATCTGATACAGGTTACCAGACCGATGGTTCTCACTGATCTCATTGCAATTTGCTTATGTTGACCTATGGTTGACTTTAACCTTAAAGTTTTGAGCATAACAAGCAAGTTAATCTTGTTTATATACAATTGATTTCAAGTGATCATAGTGTTCAAAGCATTAAATAATAAATCGATCATCGTCAAAAGATCAGGATCAAGACTATCATTACAAATCGAACCAAACACATTGAGATTAGGCATTACTTTCTAAAAGATCATGCACAAAAATGGGATATTGTACTAGAATTTGTTAAGATGGAAAAACAGTTGGTTGACATTCTTATTAAACCTCTAGCACTTGATCGATTCTCTTATATACGAAGAGGTTTGAGCGTGCTTGATGAATTTGAATTATGTGGTTAAATTGAATTTTTACTATTTACTTTTATATGATTGATTTTATGAACATGTTATGATGAATGCATGACATTAGTTTTCGCAAATTCATCAATTTTATTGTTCGGTTGACTGATTGAAGAAGTTCGATCGACTGATCTAGTGAACCAGACGATTGTTCAGTCATCTGTTTGGATAGAAAGTCTGTCCAATTTCTGAGCATTTAATCCGGTTGACTGGTCTGAAGGTAGGTCGATTGAATTCACGTTGTTCCAGAATTTTAACTACAAAATTCTTCATTTTTTTCAAAATTGCTTTCTCATTTCTCTTCATCCCTTGTCTCAACTTCTTCCTAAATTGACAAAATCATCCTTCAATCTTCAAAGTTTTCACACAATTTCAAAACCCATCTCATCCACACTCAATTTCTCAAAATTCCTAATTTCATTTACTAAAACTCTTCAAACAAATTGGGCAGTCATCCGATTTTATCAGCCTATCTAACTATGCCTCGAGTAAAGATGCCAAGCAAGAGACCAAGGAGGACTGATCAACTTCATCTGATGAAGAACTCCCATTGCCCAAAAATTGGTTTGATAAATGTTCAATTCTTATAGTTAAGTGTGTCGATTTTGCCTCTTTCTTTTTTACTTTTGATGTTCCTTCGTTTCAAGTCGAGGAATATTTGATGGGGATGGGTTTGGTCTCCATTTCCACTTTACAAGAAAAAGCCTACTCAAATCTTATCAAAAGAATTTACAAAAACATGAATTACATTTCAGGTATGGGAATCACTTGTTTTTCTTAAAGGGAAAAAGATCAAAATCACTAGAAACCTCATTCGTACATTGAGGAATGTGAGCATAGTGTGTTGCCATATGATTCCTCCTATTTTTGAAGGTTATACCCTCATCGAAGCTTATATTAAAGTTACTTGCAAACCTTATCAAAATGCCATAAAATTTATTTCCAATCAACTCGTTCTACTTTGCGTGGTTTTATACAACATTATTGCTCATGTTTTCGTTCCTTGGAAAGGCTACCTAGATGAGGTTAATCTCTTTAATCTATTTCTTTTTTATTCATTCATGGTTGGACGTATAATCGACTTTTCTTTCATTGTCATGTGTACATGAACAATGCTCACACGAACATTGCTTTACCATACGGCATGCTTCTTATAAAAAAAATTCAACATTTTGAGGTGTTTTTGAGTAGTGAGTTTCACAAGTCAACGTCCTACCTACACTATCAACATAAGCACTCTTAAAAGGATAAAGGACCAAGGGTATTGGATGGCAAAAACTAGGGTTTATTATGGATTTGAGGCCCTCAACTTTATCTTTTGAGGGGAACGAAGCTATGGAAGGTGATGAAGATGATGCACTGATCCCTCCAATTATAAGTCCCCCTCATGAAATTTTTGACTCGAGCGCCCATCTTTGTCCGATTTCACATTCACTTAGGATCACTACAATCTCTTGCACGGCCATATCGATTCTCTCACTTCCTCAGTTTAAGGTTTTGCGAACAATAGCTTACGGCTTACAAGATTTGGTGGATGGATTAACCGCTTTGCTTCACCAAGTTCTTGCATCTCAAGAAGCACTTCATGCTCGCTTTGACTCTGTCTTTCCTCCACCTCCTCTAATGTACTAGGTTTGCTTTTAGTATCTTTAGCATTTTGCATTTTTTTATGGAATCATGTTTATGGTCCTTAAACAATGGTTATGCTTTTGACATTCATCACTTGTGCGTTGAATGTGGTGATTATTCTCATGTGTTAGACTTGTATATGTTTAAAATGAGAGAGAGATTTGGTATTTGATATACTTTGAATGGATGATAATTGTTTATAAAAAGATAGGGAGAATACATGTTAAATGTGAGCTTTTTATTTCTTATCATTGTTGATATTATTTTGCAAATTATCTTGTTCGCCATAATAAAATAAGGGAGAATTGTTGACCTATAGTTAAACTTTAACCTTATAGTTTTAATCATAACAAACAAGTTGATCTTGTTTACTAACAATTGATTCAAAATGATCATAGTATTCAAAGCATTCAATAATAAATCGATCATCTTCAAAAGATCAAGACTGTTATTACAAATTGAACTCTAGAAAGGTCAAGATCGAGTCACGTCTTCTAAGCATTCAAGACAATATCCTTTAAGACGAGAGCTTAAGAGCCAATTTTAGAAAAGATCAAAGACTAGACTTTTAGATCAAATGTAAAAATTCTAATACTTTGATATTTAGCAATGAATGATCAAAGCTAAAAAAACTATTTTTTGCATCAAAAATTAATTTTGATATTTTCACTTGCTTAAAATATTTTGATCAAGTTAAATTTGATTTTCAAAATGATACTTGAACTTGGATCATATTTCTAAAATATCATTTACCTTTGAAAAATTAGTTGAAAGCACTTTTCAAAAATTCAAGTTTTCAAACCAATTCAGGTCAAGCCAAATTTGTCGGATTACTGGTTTGGCAGACCGATTGATCAAACAAGTCAACCTCTAGACCAAACCGATTGATCGATTTGAAGATAGGTTGATCGATGTATCAATGTTGCAAAAAATTGAATGTTCTAACTTCTGACCATATGATGTCCAACGTCTATATTTTTGGGTCATCCGAACTTACATTGGTCGATCGAACTATCATCTGAATCAACAAATTTTTTTTGTTGCAAACTATTCTCAATAAATTGATTCTATTTTGGAATTATTATAAGAACTTTGAAGTGCATTCTTGAGATAAATATTTTGAGCAAATCTTTAAATTTTCTTTGCGATTATTTCTTCTCCATCTTCATCTTGAAAAACTTTGTTGATTGAATCGAACTCTTAAAACTTCATCTTTATTAAAGTTTTTTATCTAACACTTGAGCTATTATTTATTGCTACTTATTGAAGTGTTAGTCTCTTTTGATACTTAATTTATTTCTATCACTTAATAAGAGAAATTTGATTGTAAAACCATTTTTCATCAAACCGTTAGGTCATATTAAGGTCTCTTAAAACAAAATATTGTATAAAGACCGGTCACCGATGTTCCTTTTTTGTAAGTCACCGAAAGTTTTGTAAGGTTTTTAATTGCAGCATAAGTCGATCAATATAGTGAATATGCCTTGCTCGTGACAAAGAGCTTGGTAACGGAGAGCATAGATCATTGGTTTGAATTGAACCTCCATAAATATATCGTTTGCATCTTCTCTTTTCTTTTATTTATTTTTAATTTTGCTTACAATTATTGTTTGATTGATCCACGTGATTTTAACTTGAGTAATTTGAGATGAATTTTCAAAAAAGTTACAAAACCCTTATCTTGGTTAGTTATTCTTGATTATGAGTTGAGCCTTGATTTCCAACAGCATCAAATGCAGTTGTGCTTTTAAACTTTTAAGGCATACTGTAGTGTTTGCTTTTGATGTAGACAAACCAATATTTCTAGTTTCATAACTTGTCGGTGGTTGTAGATTGTTCAGTGTTTTGGATATGTTGGAAATGTGTTGTGCTATAATTTCATGCAGCATGCTCATGTTATTTGTTTATTTCACCTTTCTTTTGTCATCTTGAATGCCTTGCATAACTTGAAGACCAATAAACTTGTGACTTTGATTGCTGTTATTATTGATGAGTTGGTTGTGTTGAAGCCCGGTTTGTTGATAAAGCTCCTGTTGTTATCTGCAGATATTGGGAGAACGAAAAGGTCACGCTTGCCTACAGGCCAGTTCACATGAATACGCTGGATGATGAAGTGGAGTCATTTCCCCCAAAGGCCCGAGTATATTGATCCGTTTGCTCACTCGGGAAAACTTGCTTGCTCAAGAAAATGATTTTAGTAATACCGTTGAGGTTAGAATAAATTAATTTTAGTTGCAAAATTTTGGTAATTAATGTTGCATTCATCAATGCTTATGTAATAAAACCTAAAGTGTGATCAAGTTCTGTCTCTTTTATTGTAATTAGTGAATTAATTTCATCTAAGGCTTTCCATGGTATTGTTTTTTCTTGATGGTGTCACCACGAGCCTTAGAAGTTCTGTTTCATGTTGTTGTAGGGAAATGGTTGCAATAAATAAAAGATACTTGGTGTAGTTATTCGATTTGGTTTGTGAGATTAGGAATATTAAGGAAAGTTTGCAATCTTGTGTTAAGTTGGATCGGTTCTTGATAAGTGTGGGTTTCGCACTTATTTTATGTTTTAACTTTCAATATTTGTTTGGTTTCCAATTATAGTTCGTCGCTTAATTTAGTTAATTTTACTTTTTAGGCGAAAACGCGAGTCGAGTATTAATGTGAAGGATTCGAGCGAGAAAAGAAGCAAAACAATTGTGATGCAAGAATGCATAAATTCGGCGAGCAAAATCATTAGTGTTCATATGAAGAAATATGGATTGCGGGTTGAAGTCGAGTGAAAAATCAGAAAAAAAATGAAGACAGCACAGAATTTGCCTATGTGTACACACAGACTTGCAGAGCATGCGTACGCACACTTGTCAAAGCCATCGACTGAAAGTAATTCTGTTTCATTGTACGTACGCACGTAAAACACCATGCATACGCATGGTGTAATTCTGGAGCAAAAATTGGGAAAACACGCGGACTCTTAAGTTTAAATTTTCTCGACCCGTCTCCCATCTTTTCTATAATATAAATATGAACTTGGAGACCATTTCTAGGGCATGTTTTTGGGGAAGAAATCAACAAACAAGGGAGAAAATCTAGAGCACTTGGAGGGGGCGAAAATCTACAAACTTGGAGTTTTGGGGAAGAAGAAGAGGAAGTCATATGACCTTGAAAACTCCATTTATTGATCTTCCTATCAATAAGTTTTTTCTTCTCTTTAATCTTATTTTTTCCAATGCTTTGTGGTTATATTTTGTTAATTATTTGTAAGTATATTATGAATAAATAAACATAGATGTGATTGGGGGTGATTTTAACCCGAGCAATGATTTTCCAATAGATTTGTACTTGATAGTTCTTTGGTTGGTGTGTTTAATCTATTGAGCTTATTATATTGTTCTTCTTGATTGTTTAGGAGCGCTACTAGATGATTGGGTTGTTTCGATATTCGATATTTTGAAATTTGTAGTCCGTAATTGCTATTTATTCCTTAACCTAGTGGCAAGTATATTTTAATTGATGGTAGTACGTAATCGCTATTCAATTGAATGTACGTGGATTAATACCTAAGTTAGTAAATCGATTTTACGAGTTTACGAGTTTACGCTTAGTTCAATTTGACTCTCTCGTGTTAATGCGTTCATTGAGTTAAATCTAGCGAACTTATTCTAGGTGTTTGATGAATAGGGCTGGGTAACGAGCGTATCTTATTTAGCCAAAATCTAGGGAGAGTTGGAGGTCGAGCCTTTGATTATTCTTGAATTGTTGTTAATCAATTGAACGAAAATCTATTGTGAAATTGGATTGGAAAATTATTCTCGCGGTGAAGAAATATCCCCCGGTCACACTATCTCTTTTGTTGATCTATCGCATCCGTTATTTAATTTAATTTCATTGCATGTGTCGAACCGTTGTTATTTTCATTGTATTCTCTACTTGTGTTAAAATTCAAAACCAAACCCCCCATTTACATGCTTTCGCCATTTATTTTTATTTGCGCAACTAACATAATTGAACCAATTCTCTGCGAGTAATGACCCTTACTTGCACATTACTATTAAAACGACATTTTTAGCGAAGTAAGGAATTTATTTTTGACGCCCATTTGGTGGCGATCAAATTTTGGCGCCGTGTCGTCAGAGATTGTTTATCAATTAGTTAATTGCTTTTATTTTTCTTTTTGTTGCTTCTATCTTATTTTTGCTTTCCTTGATCTTTTAGGTTGTGAATGAGCAAAAAGCAAACATCACATTACAATCTAAGATCAAGAAAAGAGGTGACACTTCAGGAAGTGAAGAAGAGGATTCTCCAACCGAACTTCTAAGGAACTTGGGTATTGATTCTTCGAGTGAGTCCGAACAAATTGAGCCTGAAATGGTGGATGCTAACCGAGCACTAAAGGAACTTGTCGCCCCAACCTTTGTCCAACAACCTCTATACATTCAATATCCTCCAATAGGAGGGTGATTTGAGCTTAAATCTGGGATGATCCATCTTCTCCCCACCTTCCATGGATTTGTCGGCGAAGATCCCAACAAGCACTTAAAAGAATTTCATGTGGTTTGCTCAAGCATGAAACCAACGGGAATATCGGAAGATCAAGTTAAATTGCGAGCATTCCCTTTTTCTCTCGCGGACACCGCTAAAGAATGACTCTATTATCTACCTTCTGGAGTCATCACCACATGGAATGAGATGCAAAAACTCTTTTTAGAGAGATACTTCTCGGCTTCAAAGGCTATAAACATTAGAAAGGAAATATGTAGCATTCGACAATCGCAAGAGGAGAATCTCTATAAATTTTGGGAGAGGTTTAAAAGTCTTTGTGCAAGTTGCTCGAACCACCAAAGAAGCGAGCAACTTCTCTTACAATATTTCTACGAAGGGTTGCTCCCGATGAAAAGAAGTATGATTGATGCGGCGAGTGGTGGAGCTTTAATGGATAAAACACCGGCGGTTGCTAGAGAGTTGATAGCCAACATGACCGCTAACTCTCAACAATTCGGGAGTAGAATGGATGTGCTGGTTAAACGAGTGAATGAAGTGGGTACTACTTCTCAAATTGAAAGGCAATTATCCGATCTTACATCCCTTGTGCAACAAATGGCACGCGGGTCATTGCAACAAGCTAATATGTGCGGGATTTGTTCTAGTTCGGGTCACCACACCGATACATGCTCGACACTACAAGAAGGGACCATGGAACAAGTAAATGCCATTGGGGGATTCCCAATGCAACAAAGGCAAAGATATGATCCCTACTCCAACACATACAATCCCGGGTTGAGAGATCATCCAAATCTTAGTTATGGGGAAAATCACTTCATAGCTCCACAAGCTCAATTTAATCCTCCCCCGAGATTCAATCAACAAAGGCCGCAACAATTCCAACCTCGCCAACAAGCACCACCTCTAAGTTCAAGTATGTCTCTCGAAGACATGGTTAAGTCTCTTGCCTCAAGCTCTCTACAATTCCAACAAGAGACTATAACCTCAATCAAAAGCTTGGAGACACAAATGAGCCAATTGACCAACACCGTGGGTAAGTTGGAAGCTCAAGGATCGAAAAAACTCCCTCTCAAGCTATCAACCCAAGAGAAAATATCAACGCCGTCACACTTAGAAGAGCAAAAATTTTAAAGGAGGCACCGAGGGAAATGAATGCTGATGTTGAAGAGCCAAAACGAAAGGAGGACTCATCAAGCGAGAAAGTGGAAAATATTTCTCCAACCTCGGAATCCAAGGTAACTCCTAAAGACCCCATTTCTTCTTATGTTCCCGTTCCCCCATTTCCTAGTAGATTTGCTAAATCTAAGAAAGAGGAACATGAGAAAGAAATTCTAAAGACTTTTCGCAAAGTGCAAGTGAACATACCACTTTTAGATGTCATTTCTCAAGTGCCACGTTATGCTAAATTTCTCAAGTGCCACGTTATGCTAATAAACGCAAGTTAAAAGGCAATGAAGTGCTAAGTGTAGGAGAAAATGTCTCGGCGGTCTTACAAAGAAAACTCCCACCAAAATGCAAATATCTGGGAAGTTTTACCATCCCATGCATAATTGGTAACACTAGGGTTGAAAAATTCATGCTAGATTTAGGAGCATCTATTAATGTCATGCCATATTCTATTTATGCTTCGTTAAATCTAGGAACACTTAAGGAAACCGGTGTTATCATTCAACTTGCGGATAGATCTAATGCTTTTCCAAAGGGTGTTTTGGAAGATGTTTTGGTACAGGTTAATCAATTGATTTTTCCGACGGATTTTTATGTTCTTGACATGCAAGATGAGTCAACATCCTTGTCGCCACCTTTGCTCTTGGGAAGGCCATTTATGAGGATGGCTCGGACAAAGATTGATGTACATGATGGTACTTTAACAATGGAGTTCGACGGTGAGATTATTCGCTTCAACATCTTTGAAGCGATGAGGTATCCTAGTGACATTCATACTTGTTTTTCCATTGATATTGTGGATCCTTTAGTACAATTTTTTTTCGATATATCACATGAAGATGCATTGAACACCACCTTAATTAAAAGCATTTATGTTAATGATCTCACCGATTTGAGCAAAAATCTACAAGTGTGTGAGAACATTGTTGAGAGTGTGGCATCACTTGAGACACTACCAAATGTCCTCCCGAGGTATAATCTTTCTTATATCACTCTTCCGATTTCTAAAGAGAAACTTTTACCTTTGGTGATGCAGGCTCCCGCTTTGGAACTCAAGCCTCTCCCCGAACATTTAAAGTATGTCTACTTGGGAGAAAGGGAAACCTTGCCGGTAATCATTGCAAAGAACCTCACAATGCTCCAAGAAGAAAAACTCATCCGGATACTCAAAGAGCACAAGTTGGCTATTGGTTGGACAATAGTCGACATCAAAGGGATAAGCCCATCCATGTGCATGCATCAAATATTGCTAGAGGATGGAGCAAAGACATCAAGGGAACCTCAACGCTGTTTGAATCCCCCTATGATGGAAGTGGTAAAGAAAGAAATCTTGAAATTGCTAGATGTTGGTATAATTTTTCCTATCTCCGATAGCAAGTGGGTAAGCCCGGTTCAAGTGGTTCCAAAGAAATCCGAAATCACGGTGGTACCTAATGAGGAGAATGAGCTGTACCAACTCGGGTCCAAACGAGTTGGAGGGTTTGTATTGACTATAGAAAACTCAATTGTGCAACCCGAAAATACCACTTCCCCTTACCCTTTATTGATCAAATGTTGGAAAGGTTGGTGGGTCATTCTCACTATTATTTTCTTGATGGTTATTCAGGTTATAACCAAATTGTAATTGCTCCAGAGAATCAAGAGAAAACAACATTCACTTGCCCATTTGGTACATTCGCCTATCGACGCATGCCTTTCGGTCTTTGTAATGCTCCGTCGACATTTCAACGATGCATGATAAGAATATTTTCAGATTACATTGAAAGCATTATTGAAGTGTTTATGGATGATTTTAGTGTGTATGGTAATACCTTTGATAATTGCTTGCAAAATCTCACACTTGTACTCAAGAGATGCATAGATGCTAACCTAGTACTTAATTGGGAAAAATGTCATTTTATGGTCGATCAAGGGATAGTACTAGGTCATGTCATTTCATCTAAAGGGATAGAAGTGAATAAATCAAAAATTGATTTAATTCATTCTCTAACCCCTCCAACTAGTGTGAGGGAGATTCGATCCTTTCTTGGTCATGCAGGATTTTATCGAAGGTTTATCAAGGACTTCTCAAAGTGTGCTAGACCATTGTGCAGACTATTGCAAAAAGAGGTGTCATTTCACTTTGATGAAGATTGCAAGAAGGCATTTGAAAGTTTGAAAGGACTCTTGACTTTGGTACCCATCATACAACCACCAGATTGGAGTAGGCCATTTGAGTTAATGTGCGATGCAAGTGAGTTTGCATTGGGGGCAGTTTTAGGACAACGAGTTGGGAAGACACCACATATTATCTATTATGCGTCAAGAACTCTTAATGACGCCCAACTCAATTACTCCACCACAGAGAAAGAGCTTTTAGTAGTTATTTTTGCCTTCAAATTTTTTTGCTCATATCTAATTGGCATTAAAGTAATTGTATTTTCTGATCATGCAGCTCTCAAGTACTTGCTTGCCAAGAAAGAGGCAAAATCGAGGCTAATTCGATGGATACTCCTCTTGCAAGAATTCGACCTTGAAATCAAAGACAAGAAGGGGAGTGAGACTCCGTAGCTGACCACCTCAGCCGCCTTGTTCATGAGGAAGAAACCCTTCCATTGCAAGAAAGCTTTCCAGATGAATAATTGCTCCAAGTCACGGACACACATCCTTGGTTTGCGGATATGGTCAATTACTTGGTCACCAAGAAGATCCCAAGCGACTTAACCGATGCTCAAAGACAAAAGCTTAAAGTAAATGCCGAGCACTTTGTGTGGGATGATCCATACTTATGGAAACATTGCCCGAATCAATTGATAAGAAGGTGCGTACCGGAAGATGAATTTCATTCTATTCTTGCATTTTGTCATTCCTATACATGCGGTGGGCATTTTGGTGCCAAGAGGACAGCTCTCAAGGTGTTTGAGAGCGGGTTCTATTGGCCCACCCTTTTTAAAGATGCTTTCCTCTTTTGTAAAACATGTGATAGGTGTGAAAGAGTTGGTACGTTGGGTGCCCGAAATCAAATGCCACAAACCCCTATACTTTTTGTTGAACTTTTTGATGTTTAGGGCATTGATTTTATGGGACCCTTCCCTTCATCACATAATAATCTTTTCATTATTCTTGTCGTCGATTATGTGTCAAAATGGGTGGAAGCAAGGGCTACTCGCACTAATGATTCTAAAGTGGTTGTAGATTTTGTCAAGTCTAACATTTTTGTAAGGTTTGGAACACCTCGAGCTATTATCAGTGATGAGGGACTTCATTTTTGCAACCGCTCCTTTTGGGCCCTGCTTAAGAAATACAGCATCACGCACAAAGTCTCTATGCCTTACCATCCGCAAGCAAGTGGGCAAGTGGAAGTGTCAAATAGGAAGATCAAATCCATTCTCGAAAAAACCGTGAATCCGAATAGAAAGGATTGGAGTCTCTGCCTCAACGATGCACTTTGGGCTTATAGAACGGCATACAAAACACCGATCGGCATGTCTCCTTTCCGATTGGTTTATGAAAAACCTTGTCACCTACTGGTTGAACTTGAGCACAAGGCATTTTGGGCAATCAAGCAGTTCAACATGGATCTTGTTGGCGCGGGTGACCAAAGAAAGCTTCAAATTAATGAACTCGAGGAAATCCAAAATGATGCTTATGAGAGTTCGAGAATTTACAAGGAAAAGACTAAGGCATATCACGATAAAATGATCTCAAGAAAGAACTTTGTTGAGGGGAAAAAAGTTCTTCTCTTCCATTTACGCCTTAAGCTTTTTCCATGTAAACTTCGTTCTAGATGGCTTGACCCTTTTGTTGTGACTAATGTCTTTCCTCGTGGTGCAGTAGAAATTAAAAGCCTCCAAACGGAGAACAAGTTTAAAGTGAATGGGCACCGACTAAAGCCATATCTTAAACCATTCACATTGCAAAATATGGAGGAAGTGCGATTGGAGGATCCAATTGAGGAAGTGTAAAAAGGAAAAAGTCTAGCTTAAGATTGTAAAGAAGCGCTGGATGGGAGGCAACCCATTATTATTCTTTTTGACATTCTTTTGTGATCACATGCTTTTGGAAATTGATTATTTTTGTTTTCCCCATTGACAGATTCTCAAGCGCCGAACCATAACTTGGAGCATGAATGAACGCAAAAGGGCCACAATCACTCGCACAACCATCGTCGTCAAAACCAAATTTAGGGGAGTACTTGAACCTCTTGTGCTTTATTTCTTACGTTTACATTGAGGACAATGTATAGTTTAAGCTTGGGGGTGTGGTATTGTGCTTATGCTTGTCATGTGCTAAACGTGTGCTAAATTTTTTCTTTCTTCTCGCCAATACTCAATTTTCGGGTTTTATATTTGTGTTTATATGCTTGTTTGTGGAGTTGGATTGCTTTGCTAGTTCGCTTTCGAGTAGTTGCATTACACAGATTTATGAAGTGTGAACATTAATGCTACTTGTTGTTTAGTTTCATCCACTCATTCCATGTTGGACTCATTATTGAGCACTTGTGTCATGAGATTCATTGTTTGCATTTGATGGTGGCACTTGAGGTTAATTGGTGCTTAAATGATCACGTTGATGAAAAATTCTTCAACCACTACCTATAAGTATAAGTTTAGGGGTGGTTGAATCGGTGAAGAAGATCATTTAGAAGTGTGTTAATTCCTTACTCTTATGATGGATCTATTGGAGTGCTTTCGAACCTCTTTGGATGTTGGTTGTTGTGTGCTTTGATATAAAAAAAAAAAAAAATCTGTAGGAAAAAGTTGCCTACCTTAAGGAGTGTGAGTCAACATTGAGTAATCCAGCCCTATGTATCGCAATGTGTAGGAGACGATCTACCAATGAAGAATGCTACCCTTAAGGACTAGAGCGTGAACTACCTACATTGGAAAAATAAAAATGAAAAATGAAAAATGAAAAAGGAAGAAGCATCCGGGATTTTTGTTGAAAGATTGGTGTTTGATAAAATTTTGTTTGGTTTGAGCATTCTAAATTTTGAGGAATTAATGCATGACTAAGTGGTTAATTTGCCGGTTCGATCCAACCCAACTTAAGCGAAAAAAATCGAGTGATTTGAGAACAACCTTGAGTTTGGCACCTTGGGCTAAAGTGAGAAAATATCAAGTTTGGGGGAGTGTGCTTCCCACGAGCGAGAAAGGAAAATTTGATATTTTGAGGGTCGGGATTCCACCAACTTGTGCATGGCGATGAATTTGTTGACAACACACACACACGAGTCTAGCATGGTTTGAGTTTCAAAGTGTTTTGTTGTAGCATTTTTGTAAACATTTCATAAGTTATGTTTGATGTGATGTTTCGAGTAAATTGGCAAGCTATCTTTCTTGTGTGTTTGTTGTTATTATATTATCGTTTGGTTTTAATTTATGTATTTGCGTGCTTGTTTGTTTGGCTTTGTTCGAGGACTAACAAAGATTTAAGTTTGGGGGTGTGATAAGTGCGGGTTTCGCACTTATTTTATCTTTTAACTTTCAATATTTGTTTGGTTTCCAATTATAGTTCGTTGCTTAATTTAGTTAATTTTACTTTTTAGGCGAAAACCCCAATTTAAATACCATCTTGGAGACCATGGGAAGAAATCAACAAACAAGGTAGAAAATCTAGAGCACTTGGAGGGGGCGAAAATCTGCAAACTTGGAGTTTTGGGGAAGAAGAAGAGGAAGCCATTTGACCTTGAAGACTCCATTTATTGATCTTCCTATCAATAAGCATTTTCTTCTCTTTAATCTTATTTTCTCCAATGATTTATGGTTATATTTTGTTGGTTATTTGTAAGTATATTATGAATAACTAAACCTAGATCTGATTGGGGGTGATTTTAACCCAAGCAATGATTTTCCAATAAATTTGTGCTTGATAGTTCTTTGGTTGGTGCGTTTAATCCATTGGGCTTGTTATATTGTTCTTCTCGATTGTTTAGGAGCGCTACTAGATGATTGGGTTGTTTCGATATTTGCTATTTTGAGATTTGTAGTCCGTAATTGCTATTTATTCCTTAATCTAGTGGCAAGTATATTTTAATTGACGGTAGTACGTAATCGCTATTCAATTGAATATACGTGGATTAATACCTAAGTTGGTAAACCGATTTTGCGAGTTTGCGCTTAGTTCAATTTGACTCTCTCGTGTTAATGCATTCGTTGAATTAAATCTAGCGGGCTTATCCTAGGTGTTTGATGAATAGAGTTGGGTAACAAGCGTATCTTATTTAGCCAAAATCTAAGGAGAGTTGGAGGTAGTCGAGCTTTTGATTATTCTTGAATTGTTGTTAATCAATTGAACGAAAATCTATTGTGAAATTGGATTGGAAAATTATTCTCGAGGTGAAAAAATATCCCCCGGTAACACTATCTCTTTTGTTGATCTATCGCCTTCATTATTTAATTTATTGTCATTGCATGTGTCGAACCGTCGTTATTTTCATTGTATTATCTACTTGTGTTATAATTCAAACCCCCCCCATTTACATGCTTTTGCCATTTATTTTTATTTGCGCAACTAACATAACCAATCCTCTGCGGATAATGACCATTGCTTGCACATACTATTAAAACGACATTTTTAGCGAAGTAAGGAATTTATTTTTGATGCCCCTTTGGCGGCGATCAGTTCTTGTAATAAAATGAGTTTAATTGGTCTTTGTATTCGTGAAAAAATAATCAATTTTGGTTTCCCCATTTTTCGAAATATTTGATTGTTTACGCAGGTGTATCGCTTGGAATATGTATTTGGTACTAAACATGCTTATATCCCCAAATCATATCTTTCTTGGTTAACTTATTTTGCCGAGGATACCATTGATTTAAAAATTGAATTATTCTTTAAATACACTCTTTTATGGCACTTTTTTTGACATTGTACTCATGAAAAAAAGAGAAAAAATAGAAGAGAGAATAAAAGTCAATAGACTTGTGTGTGTATTATAATGAGAACTAAAGTTCTATATTACTTCCGTTGAATGACACTTTACAAAATATTTGCTTTGTTAAAATCTTTTTTGATAAAAATTCAAACGAATGACAGAGAGTATAACTATTTTGGAGTATCAAAAATAAATGTTGCCTCATTAAAACATAGCTAGAAAAATTTAGTGGGATAAAATCTAAACGAAAGAAAGAGTACAGCTACTCTCCCTGATGTTGATCACTGAAAATCTTTGAGTCTATGCATTCTAATCTTGTGAACCAATTTATTAACTGTAGATGCCGACAGTACTTTTGTGAATAAATCAGTCACATTGTCACTTGAGCAAATTTGTTGATCATCAATGTCGCCATTTTTCTTAAGCTCATATGTATGAAAGAATTTTGGAGTAATATGTTTCGTCTTGTCACCTTTGATATTGCATACTTTGAGTTGTGCAATACAAGTTGCATTGTCTTCATAAAAAATTGTTGAACTAACTTTCGTTGAAGTTAATCCACATGATTCTTAAATATAATGGGTTACGTTTCTCAACCATATATATTATTTACCTGCTTCATGAATTGCAATAATTTCAGAATGATTTAAGGATATTCCTGTCAAATATTGATTCACAGATCTCCATGATATAATTGTTCCTCCACGTGTAAACACATATCACGTGTGTGATTTAACTTTATGTGGATCGAAGAGATAACATGCATTTGCATATCCCACTAAAGCAAATCCTGACTTTTGAGAATAAAATAATCTCAAATCAATAGTACTTTTCAAGTTACTAAAATGTGTTTAACACCATTTCAATGACTTTGAGTTGGTGTAGAGTTATATCTTGCTAGGAGATTTACAGAAAAAGTAATGTCGGGTCGAGTGCAGTTTGCAAGATAAGTTAATATTCCAATTACATTATGATATGATACTTCAAGACCAAGAATATTTTTCTCCATTTTCAAGGGGATAGAATGAATCTTTTTGACATCAACTGATTAAACAACCATATGTGATCCCAATGGATGTGCATTATTCATATAAAAATATTTTAATACTTTTTCTGTATATGTATACTAATAAACAAATAATCTTTCTAGAAAGTGTTCAATCTACAATTCAAGACAAAATTTAGGTTTTTCCAAATTTTTCATTTTGAAATTCATTTTTTCAAAAAATCTGCAGTTTTGTTGAACTATTCAGGAGTTCTAATTAAATTTAAATCATCAATATAAACTACCACAATTGCAAATCCAATATTTGTTTTCTTTATGAAAACATATGGGCAGACATTGTCATTTTTATAGCATTCATTCAACAAATATTCGTTAAGACGATTATACCACATGCGTCTGTATTGTTTCAATCCATATAATGATCTTTGCAATTTAATTGAGAACATGATTTTCGAGCATGTATCATTTGTTCCTGGCAATTTAAGCCCTTAAGGAACTTTCATATATATATATATATATATATATATATATATATATATATGTCACTATCAAGTGAATCATACAATAAGGCAGTCACTATATTCATAAGACGCATATTGAGCATTTGTGACAGTCAAACTATTTAAGAATTTAAAAATGATAGGGTCCATTATGGGAGAATATATTTCCTCATAACCAATTCTTGGTTTTTTGCGAGAAACCTTGAGCTACGAGTCCGGTTTTTTGTATCTTATAATTTTATTATTTTCATTTCTCTTTCGTACAAAAACTCATGATATCTGACAGGGATTATATTTTTAGGTGTTCGAACTATATATCCAAACACTTTCTGCTTGTATGTCTTTTTTTCATTTTGGCCAACCATTTTTATGTTGGCAGTTTTTAACAGAATGTGGTTAAGGATCCTCATTTTACATAGTATCAAAGCCACATTAAAGACGAAAATATTGTATATAACAATATTATTTTGTTTCCATATGATATAACATATAATTTATTAAAATCTTATTATTTTTCGGACACTTGTGATTTTTCGAGAATTATATTTCCAATATTTGATTGATCAATCTTTTCTAATATTACTTCTTCTGAGGTTATTAGCTGGTTTTTCTCTTGTACTTTTCTTTTTCGAGGTACATAATCTTTTGAACCAACTGGTCGATCACGTTTGTGACGTATTTGAGATTCATTTGTTACAACAGATTGTCCTGTAGGGGCATCAATTTTTGTTGGAATATTTTTTGTTGGTATATATGATTTTATCATTTTTTCTTGTGTCAAACAAATATATCTGCCAATTGATTTGCAACTCTTTGCAAAATGAATAATTTTTTCAATCTCTTACTCACATTAATTGCTGTGGGAATCAAAGTGAGATATAATTGTTTTTCATTCCAATAAATTTTACAATTTTTTTTAGGATGTGGTTTTTTTCCCTTCCAAAGTTGGGAAAATCATTTCATCAACATGACAATCTGCAAAACGTGCAATAAATAAATCACCCGTTGAAGGTTCAAGATACCTAATAGTAGATGGTGAATCAAAACCCACATAAATTTCAAGTTTTAGTTAGGAACCTATTTTAGTGCGTTGCAGGGATGAAATGGGGATTTGGACAGTACTGGTTCGTAGGTGAAAAATATTAATTTTGTAATCAAATGCAAGTTGCAAGGGTGAATGTTGACAATAGAAAAAGTTGGTCTTATACAAACCA
This sequence comes from Osmanthus fragrans, assembly GCA_019395295.1. Classification (NCBI taxonomy): domain Eukaryota; kingdom Viridiplantae; phylum Streptophyta; class Magnoliopsida; order Lamiales; family Oleaceae; genus Osmanthus; species Osmanthus fragrans. The sequence goes on along the minus strand of CM033347.1, from coordinate 16,887,348 downwards.
ATAGTGCAATATGTAGTATAGCATGACTCCAAACAGAAATTGAGAGTTTTATTTTCATAAGTAATGATCTAGTAATAAGTTGTAGACATTTAATAAACAACTCCGCTAAACCATTTTATATATGAACATGTGCAACAGAATGTTGAATAACAATCTCAATTGACTTACAATAATCATTGAATGCTGATCTAAATTTACCTGAATTGTCCAAACGAATATTCTTGATTGAGTAATCGAGAAATTGCCCTTGTAATTTTATAATTTGAGCAAGTAGTATAGTAAATGTTACTTTCCTAGTGGAAAGTAAGCAAACATACGACCATCTAGTAAAAGAATCAATTTATACAATAAAATAAAGAAATGGTCCACATTGTGGGTATATTGACCGACATATATCTCCATGAATTCTTTCCAAAAAAGTTAAAGATTCAATATTGACCTTTATAGTCGAAAGTATAATTACTAACTTACTTTGCGAACAAGCTACACATGGATAATCATTAGGTAAAAGAATCTTCTAGTTCTTTAAAAGATGTTCATGTGAATTGTTTATTATTTGAAGAATTATTATAACTCCTAGATGTTTAAGTCGATCATACCAAACTATAGAACTTTTAGGGTCAATCATTTTTATAAATGTATAATATGCCAAATGGGAGTGTATGAATTTTTTTTATATGTTTTTGGTCGGATACAAAAAAAGTTACGCAAAGATATTCAATATTATTTTTTTGAATTATCTCAATGTGATATCTATTGCAACGGATATCTGTAAAGCTAAGCAAATTTCTTCTGAATTTTTTAGAATAAAGTGTATCGTCAATATATAAATTTGTATTATTTGGTAAAATAATATAAACTCTACTGGAGATTTCAACAATATTCGATGCACCTGATATCATATTAACATTATTTTCTACTAATGTTAAAGTCAAAAAATTAAATTTTTTGTCCTGAAAAATTGTATGTGTAGTTGCACTATCAATCAAATAGGTATTTTGGTAATCCATCATGAATCTATAGCAAAATAGATATACTTTAAAAACTTAAATTTAAATTTAAGATAGTAAACATAATTCAATATTATCAAATTAACGATGCATAATAAAGTTTCGAATTTTTTGCGAAAAGTAAAAACATATTTCAATTTGAATTTCTAAAACAAAAGAAAATACTAGAAAGTAAACTAATCAAATTATCAATATTCTTATTTGGACCAGCAACGAAATCAGAGACATCCAAATGAGTCTCATCAATTGGACTATCATAATTAGCAAAATTTCTCTCTACTTTTTCCTTGATGGATTTTTGGTAGAGATCTATAAAATATTTTGTCGCACAACAGGTACGTGTTCAATACCCTTTCATTCCACATCTAAAATAACTTTTTTCGTACTCCTTTTTGGATGTGATACTTTCTTTTGTTTTGTACATTTTGAAATTGTTGCCTTATTGTTGATAGTCTTGTTGATTATTTCGTTTATAGTTTATTCCACGTACACGTTTGTGTCTACGTTTGTGTCTACATCTATCTCATTGTCTTGATATTGCATTTGTTTCAAGTAATGCAGTACCATTTACTTCAGACAATGGTACAAAACTAGTTAGATGTAACCATGATTTTTCATTAGCAGTTCATTATTTTGTTTAGCCACAAGCAAATAAGATATGAGTTCTGAATACTTTTTAAAATCACGCTCATGATATTGCTACCGTAGGAGCACATTCGAGGCGTGGAAGGTAAAAAAAATTTCTCTAACATATCTTCATTAGTTATTTATTCTCCACAGAAAGTCAATTTTAAACATGTTCTGAACAATTCAGAATTGTACTCACCAACAGTTCTGAAGTCTTGCAAACGAAGGTGCACTCACTCACAGCAGTTATAGTCCTCTAATAATCAAATCTTTTAGTTAATTTTTTTTCCAAAGAACTTGTGAATTTTTCTTAGTGAGATATTTAATTTTCAATCCATCGTGAGATGATGATGAATGAAGATAAGTGCTTTTGCACCATTCTACAAGAAATCTTTGTTTTCTTTTTTTATTGTCTCTCTCAGACATTTGAGAGAACATGGATATTAACATCGAGTATCCATGACAGATAGTTTTTGCCAGATAATTATTTGTAATAGATAGATCTACGATTAACATTCTTTTAAAATATTAATATAATGTTGTGTTCTTTTAGGAGCAACAACATAATAATTTATCAATTTAAATTTATAAGAGAATATTTAAAAATATTTACGTAGGTTAAAAAAATATTAATTACCATACATGTATTAGGGAAACAAATTTTCATATACACACAAGACAAGATTAAAATCTCCGATCCTACGTTAATACTTTATTAAAGGCATTAAAATCTTCAACCATCCATTAAGGCTATGGTAATTTGCGACATAATTATAAATAGAAATATTTTTGAGAAATTCCAAAAGTATTCCAAGAGCAAAGAGCGAATTATAAAGAATTATCTGACATCATGTTACAAATATAATAAGGGTCCGTTTGATAGAAATATGGAATTTGGGTGAAAAGAAAATGAATTACAAGGAATTGAATTGCGTATAATTTGTTTTTACTAGAAATTGTAATTAAATGTGTTTGATTGGTATAAATTTTCACATGGAAAATTAATATTTTTGGTATCCGTTTGACTTTGTTTTTCATGAAAATTGTCAATTAAATAAATAAATTTTCTTACCATTGAGGACAAAATTTGTTTAGATTGCCAAAAAAAATTGGAAAAATTTTGGTGTTCATTTGATTTTGTTTTACATGAAAATTTTCAATTAAAGGGATAAATTCTTTTACACATCATTTTAGAATTTGTTTCTATTGTTAAAAAAAAAAAAAAAAGAGGTGGAATTTCAATTCCTACCAAAGTGGTGGGAGAATGAATTCCTTGAAATCAAGGAAAATTTTAAAAGTTGGAAAACGTTTTCCATGGAAATTTGATCAATCAAATAAGTCAAAAGTGAAAGTTGAAATTTAAATTCTAACTTTCAAGAAAAATAATGTGCCATCAAACGGATCCTAAATGGGACAATGGTAATTTGCTACCATGGAAAAAGAAGACCTACAGCCATCAATTACTAAAATTATTGAATTGCCAATGACACCATTTCATAGAAACCAATACACAAAATTACGGTAAAATAAAAAAGGTGGGTACAAAAATGGTACACATGTATATATAATTAAAAACTGAGTGAGTAGAAAGAAACAAGAAACTGGGTACAATTACGATGGAAAGTCAAAATTTGCAACCACACAATTATGAAGAATTCATTCACCTTTGTACAATTATGTAGAAATCGTTCAACCGTGTATAAAAAATCATGCACTTTGTATATATATATATATATATATATATATATATATAAAATAAATCCTTCACTAGTATAACGTGTATATATAAAAAAAAATTCATATGTCATTGTTGACGCACAAAATCAAGCCCAATTAAGCAAGCCCAATTAAATGGCCCAAAAAATAGAGCTTAAATCGACAAGAGAGCAAAACTCAATTGGAAAGGCAGGTCCAAGTGAGATTACCCAAGAAGGAGTCGTGTTACAATAGCCCATAATCACTCAAACATGCTGGATGTCACTCAGCTGCGCGAAGTGCCCCATATTTGAGCGAGCATAACATCTCTTCGCTTCCAAAGGCCACGGTTGTTAAAACAGTTAAAGGGCAATCTTATCGCATCAAAGAAACCTGGGGGGTAACATGGGGGTAACCAAAATGCAAGGGACAATGTCCAAACCAATGGACAAAACGCCCCATGTGTTAATAATGGTGGAAATGCTCAGTTTAATGGCAACAATGGCTTGAATAACGGCGCTTACGCCGCGAACCAAGGACCAAACATTAGGCCTCAAGCCATTCCACCAATAAATCAACCTGTAGGAGTCCCATATGATCCCAACGTTCTGTTGAGGAATCAAATTATGGAAATAACGCAGGACCAAATGGCTTTTGGGACACGCCCTTTCATTAGGCCGACTTACACAAAGTCATACCTTGATTGGGTAGACCAAGCATAACTGTGGTCTAGAGGGTACAAAATACCTAAATTCTCGTTATTTATTGGCCTGGGAGAGGTTTTTACTCTAGAACATGTAGGACGATTCACATTACAATGTGGAGAGTAACTGACTACCACAAAGTAAGACTATTCCCTAATTCGTTAACAGGAGTAGCCTTCTCATGGTTCATTAATTTGCCAGCAAATTCTGTCCAAACATGGCAACAACTAGAACAATTGTTTCACACTCAGTTTTACAAAACTGAATCTGAAGTCACTTTGGCCGATTTGGCGAATTTGCATCAAATGCCAAATGAATGGGCAGAAAGTTTCCTTCAGAGGTTTAAAACAGCCAGGAGCAAATGTTTTGTGCCTTTGCCCGAAAAAGAGTTTGTCAAGATCGCTCAAAGTTGTTTAGGCTTTGATCTAAAAAAGAAATTCCAGGATAGGGAATTCTTTGATCTTTTCCAGTTAAGTTCTAACGTGATAAGGTATGAGCGTTTAATAAGGAAAGATGAACAAATGAAAAACTCTAGTAAAGAGACTTATTACAGAGACCCAAACTTTGATGTTTATACTGTAGAGGGTGATCATTATGATCAGACAGAAATATGCTTGGCCGAACTAGTTAAAGGAGATGCCTATGCTTGTCCTGTAATGGCCAGGTTTAGAATGTCCAGCAAAGATTAGCCTATAAAAAATGAAAACAAAAAGGTTAGGACATTCTCCTTTGATGTGACCAAAGTTGACCTTATATTTGATAAACTGTACAACGATAAGCAGATAAGGTTGAGCGACAAGCATAAACTGCCAGACCCTGAACAAATCAAGGGTAAAAAATATTGTAAATGGCATAATGCATGGTCACATATAACTAACAATTGCCTGATTTTCCGTAATGTGTTATAGGATGCTATTGAGTCTGAGCGAATCATGTTTGATGATAAGAAGAAAATGGCAGTGGATGAAAATCCTTTTCCACAGCCACTGGGGGCGAATATGATGACAACAGACTTCAAAAATAAGTTGCCAAAGTTCAAGTTGGTCCTAGATGATAGAGAAGAAGACTCTGCGTTGCATACCAGCGTCTTTGAAAGGATCAAACAGGGGAAATTGGAAAAGACGAAGATATCCTATGTTCCAGATGCAAAGGAGAAATAGCTGAAAATATGGAAAAGCCAAGGATATGGCATCACCAACATCGTCCTAATATTAATCCTATTTTTTGGCCCAATAGAGGACGAGGTACGTCGAGCTATGGAAGACCGCCTTTTGAGAGGCAGTTTAGGCCGAATAGCAATGGAAGGACATTCAGGCCACAACCTCATCGACCAAATATATGGCACTCCTTCCAGTACAATGCAAGAGGAGTCATGCCTTTTGATGAGATGACCAGAACTCAACAGAGGCGTTTTCAACGGAACTATGGGTGAATGATGAGGAACAACAAGGGTCGTCGCATCCCAAAGAACCTAAATTGCTCGAAGTAGCCAACAAAAACATTCTCAGTATCTTTAAGGGTGATGAAGAAACTGGCACTGGCGAGTCACTGGGAGAACTGTCAGAAAGTTCTTCTGGAAGGTCAAAATTTGAGCGTGAAAAGAAAGATGAGGATGGAGAAGATCCAGATCAACCTCTCACTATTTAGTTTGGTACATTACCTCCTGTTATGGCTAATAATTACATACTAGCCAATTAATTCAAAGGTAAAGAAATAACAGAGGAGGAAAATGAAAGTAATGAGGAAGAAGAATGCGTGTTGGAATGCGAAGAAGGCCAGACATCCCAGGGAGTAGGTGATGAGGAAGAAAGCGATGACATGATCGACATTGATGAGGAAATCTATGTAGAAGAAGAAAGAAAGAGAAGAGGAGTGTCGTGCAACACATTATTGAAATAACTCCATCAAGAAGGTGTTTGCAAGGTGGACTTACTAGACGAACCATTTGGGCATTCTTTTGACTTCTACGTGATATACGGAACGCCATAGAGAAGGGTAAGAGTGCCTCGCTTTGAGAAATACGGGTCACCTCCAAGCATCCTACTGGTTGGATAGCCGGAGAAGAAGTATCCGATAAAAATGACAAACCAGAGAAAGCCCAAGAAGCAGTAGCTCTGTGTGAAGTGTTACACATGGACTTGTCGCAAGGAAGTAGTCCAACCAAGGATCAACAAGAGGTGGAAATAGGTGCAGCTGAGAAAGTCATCTTTAAGAGGCCCAATATGAAATTGACCAAACACTTGAGGTCGTTGTATATGAAGGCCTTGGTAAATGACATTCCTGTGGTGAAGGTGCTCATTGACAACGGAGCAGCTATAAATACCATCCCATCGAGGATGATAAGAAAGTTTGCAAAAACAGAAAGTGACATAATCCTAACAGAAGTTATCCTTACAAGTTTCAATGTAGGAGCAACTTCCGCTAAAGGTGTGATGCCACTGGACATAACTGTTGGAAGGACTACTAGGACCACAGTCTTCGTTGTGATAGATGGTCCTACCAGTTACAACGTGCTGCTTGGAAGAGATTAGATTCATGGGAGTCGTTGCATACCGTCATCACTCCACCAGTGCCTAGTTTTCTGGAATGACAAGGGTGAAGCAGAAGTGGTCCAAGAAGACCACAGGCCTTTTGTTGCAGAAGCAAACTCAATAGAAAGGTTCTGTATGAAGGGAACTATGAACCTGTTAGGATAATCCAAGATGGTAAAGAAGCTCAGGTCAATGCACAGAGCGAAAAACCATTTTCAGTAGACACACTTACTGAAATGTTTAACCAAATGAGGCCGAACATAGCAGCCCTTGAAAAGCCAGCAATTGGTAAAAGGATAATTCAAGAACATTAATGAATTGTCGACCACAAAAAGTGGCCGAAATCTAGGCCTTCAAAGCCAGATTAATGGCTTTCAATAAAGAATGTGAAGAAAAGACGAAAGAGGAAATAGCATTTGACACACTGAGAAACAAGCTGGCAGTGTTCGAATTGGAGCAGAGTATTGGCCGAGAAGTCAACAAAGTGGATTGCTTGGAAGAGGAAGCATTTGCAAAAAATATGGATGATGAAGCAACAAAGATTGCAAAACCTGGGCATGCTCAAGCACAAGACCCTTTGATGAAGGTGAATATTGGCGACGAAGGGAAAGATCACCCAACTATAGTCAGCCAGATGCTTAATCAAGAGGTAAGTGATAATTTAATCACTTTATTAAAAGAATACAAGAATTGTTTTGCTTGGGAATATGAACATATGCCTGATTTAGACAAATGTTTGATAGAACATAGATTACCGACTAAGCCGAATTTTAAGCCATATAAACAACCTCATAGGCGCTTTGCTCCTAATGTGTTACCTCAAGTAAAGAAAGAAATAGAACCACTATTAAAAGCAAGTTTTATTAGAACGGCTGGATATGTTGAATGATTATCTAATATTGTGCCAGTAATGAAAAAGAATGGCAGTATTAGGGTGTGCATAGATTTTAGAAACTTAAATCTAGCTATGCCCAAAGATGAATATCCCATGCCAACGGTCGATTTCCTAGTAGATTCAATCGCCGGACATGTAATGTATTCTTCTATGGATAGGTATTCAAGATATAATCAAATCTACATAACTGAAGAAGATGTGCATAAAACGGCCTTTAGATGCCCTGGGGCTTTATGATGCTTTGAATGGGTAGTTATGCCTTTCGGCCTGAAAAATGCAGGAGCCACCTATCAAAGGGCAATGAACATAATCTTTCATGATATGATAGGCGAATTTGTTGAAGTATATGTAGATGATGTAGTGGTCAAATTTGTTAGAGAAGAAAACCATTTTGAACAATTAAAACGCTCATTCGAGTGGATAAGGCAATATAAACTAAAGTTAAATCCTTTAAAATGTGCATTTGGTGTCAACATAGGGAATTTTCTTAGGTTTTTAGTACACAAGAGAGGGATTGAACTTGATAAAAATAAAGCAAAAGTCATTTTAGAGGTTAAACCACCTGGTAACAAGAAAGAATTGCAAAAGTTCCTAGACCAAGTAAACTTTTTGAGACTCTTTATCTCTAATTGTGCAGGGCGAACAAAATTTTTTTCGCCTCTTCTAAAGCTGAAAAATCAGGACGGGTTCGTCTGGAAAGAAAAACATCAAAAGGCTTATGATAGTCTGAAAACATATTTGTCAAGTCTACCAGTGTTGGTGTCACCTATCCAAGGACGACCAATGAAAGTGTACATATCGGCTGAGCAAGAATCAATAGCCAGAATGGCTGCGCAAGAAGATCAATTTGGGGAAGAAATTATGATTTATTATTTGAGTAGACATTTAACAAAATGTGAATGCAATTATTTCTGCTCTTGAAAAGTTATGTCTTACTTTATATTTCACATGTACAAAACTAAAGGCTTATTTGCGGCCTGTGACCGTCTATTTGATTTCAAATGTGAATTTAGTTAAGTATATGTTTTCTCGCTCTGTTTTTCACTAAAGGACAGGTCTATGGACTTTGGCACTTTCAGAATTTCAAATACAATATGTACCCCAGAAGGCAATAAAAAATCAGGCATTGACTAATTTTTTGGCCGATCATCCGTGCCTTGATAAGCCTAAAGAAATTGAACTAGAAGTTGATTATTTTGAAATAAAATCTTGGGTTTTATACTTCGATGGATCAAAAACTTCTGGAGGTGTAGGGGTAGGAATAGTATTGATAAATCCATTAGGGGTTCATTATAAATATGTCTTCACCTTAAATAGAATATATACTAATAATCAAGCTGAATATGAGGCATTGATCGTGGGGTTGAAACTATTGATAGAGTTGGGAATAAAAAAATGTAATCGTTAAGGGTGATTCTCAATTGGTAATCTACCAATTGATTGGTGATTTTAAATGCCAAAGTGAGTCAGTCATAAACCAATACGAGATCACCTAAGAATTATTGAAAAATTTGATCAAATAGAGATTCAATATGTTAACAGGACATATAACGATTTAGCGAACGAATTAGCCCAAATGGCATCGGGCTATTCAAAGTTGCTAAATATAGAGTCCACTTGTGAATATGAAATAATATTGCCCGTAATGCAACGAAGGGCGAAGAAGATTGATGTTCATTACATACAAGATGGGGATGGAATCGATTGGAGGGAAGAAATTAAAGATTTCTTGAGAAAACCCGAGAAAGGGGGTGATAGGAGATTGAAGTTGCGATCTGTGAACTACGTGCTGATAGATGAAGAGCTATTCAAGAAACGCTCAGATGGGCTGTTATTGAAGTGTGTAAGTTTACAAGAAGTCAAGATGATCATGGCTGAAGTGCATGAAGGAATATGTGGGGCCCATCAGGCTGGCCAGAAAATGAGATGGTTAATTATAAGAAGCGGATACTTTTGGCCCAAAATGGGAGAATTGTGCGTGTAATATGCAAATAGTTGTTTGGTCTGCCAAAAGCATGGTCCAATACAAAGGGCGCCAACAAGAGAAATGGTACCCGTTATCAAATATTGGTCGTTCAAAGGCTGGACGATAGATCTAATACGAAATATTTATCCCCTGTCGTCCAAGCAACACACTTTCATAATAGTTGCAACAGATTTCTTCACCAAATGGGTAGAAGCAATACTATTAAAGGAGATCTCTCAGAAGAATATCATAAACTTCGTTCGTGACCATATTATATACAGATTTGGAATACCATAAACACTAACGATAGATCACGGTACGTCTTTACATGGAGATCAAGTGAAAGAGTTTTTAAGCGATTTTGGAATTAAACTAGTAAACTCCACGCCTTATTACGCTCAATCTAACGGCCATACAGAATCTTCTAATAAGGTTCTAAAGAATATCATAAGGAAAATGAAAAGTGAAAATGCCAGGAATTGGCATGAATATTTGAATAAAGCTCTGTGGGCCTACAGAACGTCACCACGTTCGAGTACCAAAGTGACTCCTTTTCATCTTACTTACGACCAAAAGGTTGTGTTGCCCATGGAAATTAATGTGAAATCAATTAGGGTGGGCTTGCAGAGTAATTGGGACGACGATGAGCATGTTGAATCGTTAACCCAAAACTTACTAGAATTGGACGATTTAAGATTGGACGTCATAGATGGATTGCAGGTCCAAAAACAAAAAATGGCCAAGTTTTACAACAAAAAAGTCATAGCAAAGTCTTTTAGTTTGAGCGAGTTAGTTTGGAAAACAATACTTCCCCTGGATAGCAAAGATCCAAAGTATGGGAAATGGTCACCCAATTGGGAATGACCTTATAAAGTGAATAGAGTGTTGCCTAATGGAGCTTATCATCTAGAAGATTTGGAAGGCACGAAGCATAAAAGATCCATCAACGGTAAATATTTAAATAAATATGTTCATTCCATATGGGAAAACGAACAGATAGACCAACCATAAATCGCACAGGCAAAATAAATTGAACGATTGTATTTAAACGAAATACAAACAAGATATGCCCAAACACAATATTCCTTTATTCATCACAAACAAAAGGATGCAAATTACAAATATAGGTCGCAGATGGAAGCATGTAATTTTGCAATATTGGACTACATTTTCAATTACTAAGATGTAGATGAACCTTAATTATATTGTTTTAATATAAATTCAATAATTTGACGTCTATTCTTAGATTATTATTATAGGATTTAGTGACTTTTCAACTATTTGATCAATGATTGAATTGATTGTGAATTTTATTGATTTCGAGAAAAAACAATAGGATTGATAATGCTTTATAACAATTATTGTAAAGTCCGATTGAAAATAGAGATATAATGCTATGCTTTGCATAATTTTTAAAAATGTTCTAGTCTTTTAATGCATGCTTTTATGCTCACATCTTTCATAGAGATATAGAAATGTCGCATGAGATGTGGATTTAATTGATATCGAGAGGTAATTTTAATTAATTTAGGAACATTGATTAACAAGAATTTGCATATATTATTATTGATTTCCATTGAAACATATTAATAAAGGGGATTCTAGATCTTAGTAACATCCAGTTGAAATTTACAAAACTTTCATAACTTGCTCATTTTAATTGTAAGTTTAATTAGATATATTAGTATAAATCATTCAAACTAAAATTAATTGATCATTAAATAGCCCTCATGGGAATGATACTCTACTATTTACTTTATTACTTGTTCATGATACCATACACGTACGGGAAATCAAGCGATCAAGTTTTGGACGTTGTCGTAGGGGATTATTGTATTTAATTAATTTAAATTTATTTTAACTTTAATTTGAATTTTTATTTCTTTATTAGTTTAATCTTATATTAGAAAAAAATTACAATGCTTCTTCTCTTTCTTTTTCAGGATATTGTATGCAAAGTTAGAAGCACGGTGATCTTGCTCAATTTGATCCAGTCGAACATTCAGGTTAAGAAGAAAGAACAGATAGAAGCACAGCAAAAACAGTAAACAAATCTAATGGCAGAAAATATACAAAATAAAATTGTCATTGGGATGAATAATTGCAGTACATTCGATTGTAACTGGGTGGTATGAGAATGAAAGACTGATGGGGGAATGCATGATTTCACTAGTAGTAGAAATGAGATCCAGTATAGCTTACCTAGCATTTGGACAAGATAATTTTCACTTGAGGACGGCAGTGATCAATATCCTCTATAATGCATTGCAATTCTTTGGGCGATCTACAAAAAATCCGAATGCTCATATCTCGAGGTTTCTGGACATATGTGCATCCATTGTACCATGTTGATTGTGGAATGTTACAACCGCCTCCTCAAATTCCCTAATATGCACATATGAATTTTCATTTTCAAGTCCATGAAAATTGGGAAGAAGTTGAATCATTCTAGGTTTAAGTTCCATACGTGGCATATTAGATGGAAACATAATGCATAATGGTGTGGCTGTGCGTGTGAGGTGAAGATAATCATGTAAAGTCCTATAAGGTGTATCATGCTCACTATTAGACATTATGTTATGTGATGTGGTGTTCGTGGCAATAGATGTAGTGTCAAAAGATAGGGTTATAGAGATTTTCAAACACTAGAAGAAGTCCTTCGGTAGGGCTTTCTCACTCACCTTGATCACTGCTCATAAAACACAAAAAAAGTGTGAAAACAAGAAAATGACAAATAAGAAAATTAAATTAACTAAAATCAAAAAGTAAAGAACGATGTCACCCTTTTTCAATAGATCCCTTTAGTTATTTGTACCGTCTCCTCGGCAACGGCGCTAAAATTTGATTACGCTCAAAGTATAACGCGGTAATTGTAGTGTAGTTTTGGGGTGTCATATCCACAGAGAGATGAGAAATTATTCAAAAGATTAAAAAGTGGTGATTTATCCTCTTCAAATTCGCAAGAGATTTGGTTGTTGATAAATTAAATTAATATAAAAGTTTGAGATAAAATTCAGTGAATTAAGGTAGTGAAGCTTTGAAATTCCATCACCCGGTTCAGATCATTCAACGTCACTTATTCAAATTGATAACACAATTAGAGACTTTAATCTTGGTACTCTAATAGGAAGATATAACATTTAAGACCAATGATTTACAAATGTACTCCTAGATTCTAGTTTCTCTACACAATATTCACAACAAATTATTGAAATTAGATTGCAAATCAATCATATACATATAGCATAAGGTAGTAAATAATCACAACAATAATATTAAAGGAATTGAAATTCAACACATACTTCGATTGTTCGATAAAATAAATGATTGATTCTATGAAAAATCTAACACATGTTAAACCAATTTTACAAATAATTCTTAAAGATAAAAATCTAGATCTAAGAAAGTTTAACAAAATAAATACCAAATAATATGAATAAATGACATGAAATCTCCAAAATAAAGTGAGTTCCTTTCTTGCTTCACCAAGAGATTTAGTCCTCTTGTTGTTCTGAGCCAAAGATGTGTTGAAGAACGTCCCTCGTTGTCGAAGAATCGCTTCTGGCCATGTTTTGATGTATTTAGGTCGAGAAAATCAAGCAAAACGCGTTCCATAGGTGTTTAGGCAATTTTCCAAAAATAGGAAATCTTGCCATTTTTTAAGCCTATGCGACCGCGTGATATAAACTAAGGCTATAAGCAAAAATCGTCAAACCGGAAAATCAAACCGAAACTGCATTTTGAAAATCGTCAGTTTGGTGCCATGTGTATTCGTCAACGAAATGATTTTGAACCAAACCAAAACAGTCAAAAATGGTTTGGTTTAGATTTGAGAAATTTTATTGCCGTTTAAAACCAAACCGGACTGACAAAAAAATATATAAAAATTAAAAAAAATGAAAATTTCAAAATTGTAACTTGTAAGACTTTTGTGTTGGATTTTTTTATTTATTTTTAAATGAAACTCATATATTCCATAGGCTCTTAAACAGTAAGTTTGAAACGATTCATCAAGCAATCCCATGTTATATTTCATATAAATTACTATCACCAAACAATCATCAACTTATATAAACTGCATAGTACTCCAATGATTAAACAAACTTCAATCAAAATCAAAATCAAAATTTTACATTGAATTGGACATCCTTTAAAAAATTATTGCAACTTTTGTTTCTGTCGGTCATAATTTGTAGAAATGTAAATGAAAAGTTTTGATTGGAGCAACAACTATGTAATCAAAGTGAAAAAAATAAAAATTTCGGATCTTAAAAATGAAATTATATAATGTAAATAAATTTATTAAGGTATAGATTTACCCAATATTCTAATTTGGTTTGAGAATCAGTTAATCAAAGAGTTATAAGAAGAGAGAAGAAAATAATCAAAGAGAAGAAGGAAAACGCTGGGGTCTAAAATGAAAAGGGAACCGTATTATTTTTTATAAAAGCGATTGGAGATTGAATCGTATATTTTACCAAAAAAATAAAAAAATCCTATGAGAACCGTCTAGTTCCCGACAGTTCCTATACTAGAACCGAGAACTGGACCGAAATCGATTGATTCTTAATAATTTGTCCCAAAATCAAATTATTTTTTAGAAGATCCGGAACCGAATCGACCGGTTCTAGAAAAAAAATGCCCACTCCTAAATTAATGGCATAAAAATAGACAAACAAAAAAATATACGAAAAAATCGACAGTTTAAAATCAGACGACGGACAAAAAAATATACGACGAAATCGAAAGTTTAAAATTGGACCAAACCGTTAGGTTTATGTTTAAGTTTTTCTTAAATCGTTCTAAACGGTTTGATTTGAAAATTTGTCAAAAATCAATAAAATCGGACCGCTTACACCCCTAGTATAAACTCCTGTGGTTGCGTGGAACAAAGTAAATTAGTGTTTGTGTTCTCGGTAATATCCATGCGATCGCACAGATTTATAACCACGCGACCGCGTGATTTTTCCAATTTTCTGTCGGATAGTTTTGAGTATTTCGATGATATATTTCTCTCTTGATGTCAGATTGAAGTGATTCAAGATGTATCAAAAAGCTAACTCCAAGCGCTACAACATTTCTTCAGATACCATCTTTGAACTCTATCATTTTTCATGTTAAAAATTGATCTCAATATGACGCTAAAAAATCGATGCAAAACCTTTCAGCTTGAATATTGATATGTGATAATGTTTTGACTTTATTTTATCCCTTTGACTCCTTTTCTCATCCAATTGACCTCTACAACTCTCGAATCTTTGACACAAGGTTAGAAACAAGTTTAGAGTACTTGCACTTTAGTCCCTGAACTTTCACCTCCACGTTAGTCCCTTTTCGCTCATTTCTTCTAGTTTCCTCCGTTTTCATCCATTTGCAACCTAAACCAAGATATAGAAGTACTTAGTGCATTTAGGCATCAAACCATCATAGGAATGCAGATATTAATGGATGACAAATGTACTAAATGTGCTATTATCACACCCCAACTTGTTTATTGCTAGTCGCTAGCAATTTAATGCAGAGTGAGCAATTAAAGACTAGTCAACGTTGCAAGTCAAATTATCAAGTTCTAATTTAACTGCTGTTCATGCTCCCTTCAAACTCAACACCACAAGAAACTAACATTGTCACAATTATCAAAATGTCAAAAACACATGTCAAATGTGTAAGTGTGTGTCAAACCATAACCATCTTACCGCTAACCCTAACACATGCAACATCAAGTATATCTCGAGTTAAAGGTTCAACTCCATAACTCACGGGTATAACAGTGTTTAGTGCAGGGTTTCTCTCTATAGAGCTGAGAAAGAGATACGCTCAAATATGGTGGCTTATATATTCGTGAAAAAACAATGAGCAAACATTGATTTTATGATAGGCAGTATCAAAAGAGAATTCATCAAATTCTTACCAGAAAAGTACTTGGAATCAAAACAGTCAATATACAAGGTTGTAGTGAGGCTTAGATTGGGCTATGTGAAATGAAAGCCATAATGAATCAAACTTCCAAGCACATAGGCATTTCATCAAGAATTTCAATAGACTTTATCGTTTAACCTAGGGGTGAACACAGTTCAGTTTGGGCGATTTCTGTTATATTTTCAACTCAAACCATTTCAAGCAGTTTGAAATTTCTCCAAACCATTTCATTTTCCAAACCAAACCATTATTTGCAGTTTGGTTCGGTTTTAATCCGCGGTTTACCTATTAAAGAAAATGCCAAATTCTGAAATTCAACTAAGAGATCACAAAGATCAGAACTACAATTCATGGCTTTCAGTTCTA
This sequence comes from Osmanthus fragrans, assembly GCA_019395295.1. Taxonomy (NCBI): domain Eukaryota; kingdom Viridiplantae; phylum Streptophyta; class Magnoliopsida; order Lamiales; family Oleaceae; genus Osmanthus; species Osmanthus fragrans. The sequence continues at coordinate 16,871,635 of CM033347.1, read as the reverse complement.
GCATAAGTAATAGCAGGCTAGCATATGCACAATTGATCCTTTGAATCTAAACAGATAAGGGCGAAAGTTTAAATGATGTCAACTGCCAAGAAAGAGAAATTCAAACCGCGAGATTACACCCTAGATATCCTCAATTGTGTGACCATCGTAAGTTTTAAGTGTATAGCAGACCCATCGTCCATGAAATCTTCCTCTTCGATGATCAATAAATCTCCATCTTTACCCTTGGCAAAATTGGAATAAACTCTAGCAAGAACAAATTTGAGCATTTCTCTCACTACTTCTTCTGCGTTTACCTGAACATGATTCATGTATGACTGGACAGTATCCAAACCATATTGCTTGATAAGCTCCTTGATAAGTGAAATTCCTCTTTGATTTGCAGCAACTTGAGCATGAAGACCTGATAAATTATCTTGAAGCCTGCGTGTTCTAGGGATGTTAAAAGACGATCCCTCAGAACAAGGAAACTGTAAAAGTTTGGTGATCCATTCTTCTAGAAAATGCCCATTTTCCACGAGCTTGAATGCTTTTATTGCAGCTCCTTCTCATATAGACTTCGAGAAAGGCGGCATGCTCCAAAGAGTAATACCTCCAATCTCTGCATTATGCCATCGACTTGCAACGAAAAATACCAGGTTCCCTTTATCGAAAACGGGTGTAATAACAGTAATATTGGGAAGATGACTACCTCCAGCAGAAGGATGATTGGTAACCAAAACATCTCCTTCATTCAAATTGTCGCTCCAGTAGTTCAGCTACCAATCTAGGTTTTTTTAGTTGGGTTTGAGTTGTTCCTTTTTTTTTTTTTTTTTTTTTTTTCTTTTTTGGGCTTGGGCTTGGGCTTTGGGTTGTAAATTTGAAAATGGAATTTTTCGTTGGTTTACATTTTACATTTTAAATTCTAAAAATTATACTTTAATAAAATTATATATGAGAATTTATAATTTAAAAAAATTTAATTAAGAAAGTGCGGTTCGATTTGGTTTTGTGCGATTTTTGAAAATCGAAACCTAAACAAAACCATTTTGAAATGGTTTGGTTCGGTTTGAGAGAAAAAAAAATCGCAAGTCCACGTGGACCCAAACCAACGGTTATGGTTCGATTTGCGGTTTCGCGATTTTTTGAACAACCCTAGTTTAACATTCCCCAACATCCTCATCAACAAACCAATCTGCATTTTTCATTATTTTTTTAAAAAAAAAAATTTCTCTTTTTTTTTGTTTTGTTTTTATTTTTGACTTATTTTCTCGAGCACCTATCTACTCTTATCACTTTACTCATTGTCCTTCTTCTCAAATGAAGTTGCATTACCTACTATACACTGGGAAGCATAAAAGTGGAAGAATGTTTACAAGTTGTATTCCAGTGCGTAGACGTATGGATAACATGGTTGCATGAAAAAGAAAATGCTATATATATGTATTGGCTCAAAGTGGCAACTAGAGGGTTGCAAATTGGCTTGAAAGGCTCAAATTTTATCCTAAATTGACTGCTATCATTTTCCAAGTATAATCCACCATCTTACCACGGACCGTATAATTTTATTCTCAAAAGAAGTTTCCAATTCACAAAATCAATACATGCTTATCACATTTCTAGTGTATTTTAGCTCTTAATGCTCACCAATTTCTTCACATGAAAACTTCAACAAGAGAATCCTCTAACTACATGTGTTAAACCACCATCTTTCCACAAGGCTTGTGTGTACAAAAATAGTTCAGCAAATGTCTCAACATCTAGATTCTCATAAACAACATTAGCTCCTAGTGACATATTTTGTCATTCAAAAGCATAAGCATGCAGCAAATTAGAGACTCAAACAAAAAAAAATTCAACATTCCATGAAACTATGCCGATCATATGCAATTCACAACGGAATCCAAGTTGACCCTCCCCCAACTAAATATTGCGTTGTCCTCAATGTATAACATATACACCAAATGAAAAGAAGGGAAATGTATCACCTGAGTATTGCTTTGAAGTGACACAAAATTGAATGATAAGAAGCCTGAAAGTTCTCAATGGGATGGTAATGCAAGAAAAAAAAATTTTAACTAAAATATGAATGCAAAAATAAAAAGAAAAGAAAGGAATGAACTTCCCTTGGGTTGCCTCCCAAGCAGCGCATTTGTTTATCGTCGTTAGCTCGACCCAATGTTCCCATTTTAAGCTCGCATCTAGTCAGGGTGATCCTAAGTTTCCTTGTGGTACACCGAACTCATTACACACAACCATCGATGTGGCTCTTGTGCCTCCATCTAATACATGTGTGGGGTTATTAGGGAAATACGCAAAATCTGGAGTAGGGGTATGCCCATCGACGGCCGCGTCCAAACTATCTGGTTCTAGAGTTTCCTGTGCTGGTCCAAGAAACATATCATTAGCTACCTCTTGAGTGAGTGCATCGATCATGTAGGTTTGATGACACTTATCATCTTCCTCAACCTACTTAGTGATATGAAAGATATTAACTTCTAAGGTTATATTCCCAAATGATAGCTTCATTAGACCCTTCCTGCAATTTATAAGGGCATTAGCCGTGGCACGAAAAGGTCTACCAAGAATGATGGGAATCTTAGAATTAACATTCACATCCACTTTTAAGTCTAAAATCAAGAAATCAACAGAGTAGTAAAATTTATCAATTTGTACTAAGACATCCTCAACTACACCTCTTAGTCTTATAGTGGACCAATCAGCCCATTGTAGATTTATAGATGTAGGTTTCATCTCACCTAAACCTAATGACAAGTAAATTGCATAAGACATGATGTTGACACTAGCCCCTAAATCAAGAAGGGCTTGTCAAATTTCATGGTTCCCGATGATGCAAGAAACAGTAGGACAACCAGGGTCATTAAACTTTGGTGGGGTCCTTTGCTCAATAACGACACTAACATGTTCAGTTAAGAAAGCAGTTTTCTTGACGTGGTGTTTCCTTTTGACAGTGCATAAGTCCTTAAGGACTTTAGCATAGGTAGGAACCTGTGAAATCACATGCAAGTGATGGAGATTGATTTTTACTTTTTTAAGGTGTTCCATGATTTCACTATGTTGGCTAGTAGATTTCGTGGGTATGGTTGAGAACTTGGGGGAAAGGTATTCTCAATGGATTTGCTACTACTTTCTCATTAGGGCTACTCTCTTCCAGCTCACGAGACTCTTTTTCAGTTTTCCTAGGTTTGAGAGTTGGTTCTAAGACTTTCCCTGAACGAGTGGTCATGACATTCACTTCCTAAAGTTGGTCTCATGTGGTCCTGAAGTTTGTGCCAAGTGTTGCCCTTTTGGATTTGGTTGTGCTTGAGCAGGAAATTTTCTACATTCTGCTACAGTTAAGGCATTGGTTAATTTAGACATGTGATTTTTTATTTATTTGTTTTCCTCAACAATTTGGGTAATCATAGTCTCAAATTTTTAATTTGTTTTACCTTGTGCCTCTATAAAAGCATGTAAAGTGTCTTCTAAAGAGTTCCTAGAAGATGAAGGTACATGATATGGTGCAGGGTACGATCTAGGGGGCTATGTAGGTGGCTGATTTTCAGACTTCCAGCTAAGATTTAGGTGATTGCGCCACCCCGAATTGTAAGATTCAGAGAAAAGGAATATATGGCATTTGGTACATGCCCAAGGCATTACAGTGTTTCTCGTAAACCCCCCTCATCTCATCAAAAGTAAAGCACTCTTATGCTGGATGATTAGCTCCCCCACACCCGAAACAGTTACCACTAGACTCAATACAGGATGCATTCTGTATAGATTTCTAGTCTTTAGCATGTAGGGTTTTAAGTTCTTTACCTTTGCTCTAAGGCTATCATCTTCCCTAAGATGATAGATACCTGTGTTAGTGGGGTTACTTGTAAGTCGTGACCTATTATTACTCTCAGTGGCACTAGATCCAGTCCAAGTATAGGCTTTTTCAGCTAAGTCATCTAAATATTCTATAGCCTCGTCTGGATCTTTTTGTAGGAAATCACCATTATACATCATCTCAACAAACTGACGTTCCCTAGATGTTAACCCCTTATAGAACTAGCTCACAATGCGCCAACTCTCATAATCATGGTGGGGACAAAGAGTTTGGAGTTCTTTGTACCCTTCCCATACTTGGTATAAGGTTTCGTGATCTTTTTGGGCAAATGAATTGATTTGTTTCTTCAATGTACTAGTTTTATGATGTGGGAAGTACTTACTAAAACATGCTCGAGTCATTTTCGCCCAAGTTCCAATCGAACGTGGTCTCAGCGAATACAACTAGCTTTTCGCCATTTCCTTAAGAGAAAATGGGAAGAATTTAAGTCTAATTGCATCCATTGTACCATGTTGATTGTGGAAGGTTTCAACTACCTCTTTAAATTCCCTAACATGCACATATGAATTTTCATTTTCAAGTCCATGGAAATTGGGAAGAAGTTGAATCATTCCCGGTTTAAGTTCCATACGTGGCATATTAGATGGAAACATAATGCATGATGGTGTGGATATGCATGTGGGGTGAAGATAATCATGTAAAGTCCTATAAGGTGTAAAATGTTCACTATCAGACATTGTGTTATGTGATGTGGTGTTCGTGGCAATAGATGCAGTGTCAAAGATAGGGTTATAGATATTTTCAAACACTGGAAGAAGTCCTTCGGTAGGGCTTTCTCGCTCACCCTGATCATTACTCATAAAACACAAAAAAAAAAAAAAAAAAATGTGTGAAACAAGAAAATAACAAATAAGAAAATTAAATTGACTAAAATAAAAAAGTAAAGAATGATGTCTAGGAGTAGGCATTTTTTCCCGGAATCGGTGGAACCGGACTGGAACCGTTTAGAACCGATCGGTTCGATTCCGGATCTTCTAAAAAATAATTTGATTTTGAGACAAATTATTAAGAACCGACCGATTTGGTTCGGTTCCCGGTTTTAGTATCGGAACCGAACGATTTTCATAAAAAAATTTCTTTTTTTTCTTTTTTTTTTTGGTAAAATATATGACTCAATTTTCAATCACTTTTATAAAAAAAAATTATCGAGGTCCTTCTTCATTTTAGACTCTGTGCACTTTTCTTCTTCTCCTTAATTCTTTCATTCTCTCTTCTTATAATTATTTGATTAATTGATTCTCAAGCTAAATTAGAATATTGCGTAAATCTATACCTAAATAAATTTATTTACAATATATAATTTCATTTCTAAGATGTGAAATTTTTATTTTGTTTTCACTTTGATTCATAGTTGTTGATTCGATCGAAACTCCTCATCTAGATTTCTACAAATTATAACCAATAGAACCAGAAGTTGCAATAACTTTTTAAAGGGTGTCCAGTTCAATGTGGGATTTTGATTTTGATGAAAGTTTGTTTAATCATTGGAGTACTATACAGTTCATATAAGTTGATGATAGTAACTTAGGCAGTGTTTGATTGCAAGGAATTTGGGTAGAAAAGTGTTTGATTGCATAACTTTTTCATAGAATTCATTTTCACCCATTTTCTAGGTACAACCATTTAAAACACATTTTCCATCTTTTATTTTCCTATGGGTATGGTGGGAAAATATTTTGGCGATGGAAACATATTCTAAATCCAATAGTAAAAAAATTTATCCATTTAATTGACAATTTGCATGAAAAATAAAGCCAAACAAACACAAAAAAATTTCAATTTTTTTTTTTACTTTTTTGCAATCCAAACAAATTTTCTTTCCACCCATTTTCCACCCTTGCAATCAAACGGACCCTTATATTATTTGGATATTGTTTTTAAATTTGTATTCTTATTTTTCTTTTAATCTTTGAATAGTATCTTCGGTTCTTATATGTTTTGTTGAAAATATCATGTTAGTAGCATCTTTAGATTTTTTATTAGTGGATATGTTTTTTGATATTTTCAATGTAAAGAACCGAACCTGACCGAATCGAAACCGATTGGTTCGGTTCTGGCTCGGTTCCATAGCTAACTATGGAACCAATGGTTTCATTTCTAAAATTCCAATGGTATTCGGTTCGGTTCGGTTCTCACCGGAATAGGACCGAATCGAACTGCACCCACTCTTAACGATGTCACCCTTTTTTCAGTAAATCCATTTAGTTATTTGTACCATCTCATTGACAACGACGCCAAAATTTGATTATGCCCAAAGTATAACGCGGTAGTTGTAGTGTAGTTTTGGGGTGTCGTATCCACAGGGAGATGAGAAATTATTCAAAGAATTAAAAAGGGGTGATTTATCCTCTTCAAATTCACAAGAGATTTGGTTGTTGATAAATTAAATTAATATCAAAATTTGAGATAAACTTCAGTGAATTAAGGTAGTGAAACTTTGGAATTCCCTCACCCAGTTCAGATCATTCAATGTCACTTATTCAAATTGATAACACAATTAGAGACTTTCATCCCGGTACTCTAATCGGAAGATATAACATTCAAGACCAATATGATTTACAAATGTACTCCTGGATTCTAGTTTCTCTACATTCCACAACAAATTATTGAAATTAGATTACAAATCAATCATATACATATAACATAAAGTAGTAAATAATCACACCAATAATATTAAAGGAATTGAAATTCAACACATACTTCGATTGTTCGATAAAAAAAAATGATTGATTCTATGAAAAACCTAACACATGTTAAACCAATTTCACAAATAATTCTTAAAGATAAAAATCTAGATCTAGAAGAGTTTAACAAAATAAATACCAAATAATATGAATAAATGACATGAAATCTCCAAAACCAAATGAGTTCCTTCATTGCTTCACCAAGAGATTTAGTCCCTCATGTTGAAATCGAGCAAAACGCGTTTCCATAGGTGTTTGGACAATTTTCCAAAAATAGGAAATCTTGCGATTTTTTAAACCTATGCGACCGCGTGATATAAACCCATGCAGTCATGTGGAACAAAGTAATTCAAGTTTTGAGTTTTCGGTAATTTCCATGCGATCGCATGGATTTATAACCACGCGACCGCGTGATTTTTCCAATTTTCTGTTGGACAATTTTCAGTATTTCGATGATATCTTTCTCTCTCGATGTCAGATTGAGGTGATTTAAGATGAGTTAGAAAGCTAACTCCAAGAGCTACAACGTTTCTTCAGATACCATCTTCGAAATCCATCATTCTCTATGTCAAAAACTGGTCCCAATATGAGACTAAAAATCGGTGCAAAACTTTTCAGCTTGAATATTGATATGTGATAATGTTTTGACTTTATTTCATCCCTTTGACTTTTTTCCTCATCCAATTGACCTCTAACACTCTCGAATATTCTTCACAAGGTTAGAAACAAGTTTAGATTATTTGCACTTTAGTCCCTGAACTTTCACTTTCCTCTACTTTAGTCATTTTTTGCTCATTTTTTTTTAGTTTTCATCCATTTGCAATCTAAACCAAGATATAGAAGTACTTAGTACATTTAGGAATCAAATAATCATAGGAATGCAGATATTAATGGATGAAAAATGTAATAAATGTGCTATTATCAGTAGCCCATTTGTTAAATTAGATGAAGAGGTAATGCAAAATTACTCGAAGCAACAAAATAATCTATATTTCAATACCTATATTGTGGTCGAAGAAATCATCCAATTTTTTCTTGGAATAATAATCAATCATCTCAAGTTGCACCACCAAGCTTTCAGCAGCCAAAAAAGAAGGCCTCATGGGAAGAATCATTTACTAGAATGGCTGAAGCATCAACTAATTTCAGGGAAAGGAGTGATAAAACTTTGCAGGTTCAAGGGACTGCTATCAAGAATTTGGATAATAAAATAGGACAATTCGCAAAAACACTTTTAGAGAGACTACCAGGAGCCTTGCCAAGTGACATTGAGATAAATTCCAAACAACAACTAATGTTAATGAGTGTTTTGGAGAGTGAAATAATTGAGGACTCGCCTGTGAAAGCACTAACTCTAGTTCAGGTAATTACTACATGAAGTGAAGGACTTCTAGAAATTATAGTTAAGAGACAAATAAGGAGCAAGTGAATAAATATGAACAATCAGCAAAGATAGCCCTAGATCAGAAGTCAGATGATCCGCAGGTTAAGGTAATCGTTCCTATCAAGACTTATGTACCTCATGTCCCATTCCCTCAGAAATTGCAGAAAAGGAAGCTCGGTAAACAATTTGATAAATTTTTAAACATGTTGAGAAAGCTCCACATCAACTTACCATTCATCGATGTAACTAGACGAAACCTAATTTATGCAAAGTTCCTGAAAGACATGATATCAAAGAAAAGAAAGCTTCCAGAATTTGAAGTGCATTAACAGAAGAGAGTAGTGGTAGACTGCAAAATAAATTGCCTCCCAAACTCAAGGATTCAGTGAGTTTAACTTTACCTATTTCACTAAGCAAAGAATATTTTCTTAATGCTTTATGTGATATTGGTGTTAAATGTTAATTTAATGCCTTTATCTATCTACAGGAAATTAGGACTTGAAGAAGTAACCAAAAAAATGGTAGCTGATAGAAGCATTAAATATCCAAGAGACAAAGTTGAAGATGTACTCATTAAAACTGGAAATTTAATATTCCCAATGGACTTCCTTGTTCTTGATATAGAAGAAGATCAAAATATTCCAATAATCTTAGGTTGACCCTACATAGCAACTGATCAAACCTTGATAGTAATGGAGAAATGTAAACTAACCTTAAGGGTTGAGGATGAACAAGAAGTTCTTAAATTACACTATCCATCCAATCAACCAATCATCATTCCTCGAGGAGTACAAGTGTGTCGATGAAGATGATCTACAGAGCTCCCAAAAGAGAAATCCTAAAGTTGGTGAAATTCTTGATCGAGATGGGAATGGAGAATTTAAAGTGTGGAGAGCAAAAAGAGGGTGCAAGGCTCGAAATTGCAAGAAATGCAAGGGCAAAAGAATCCTATTTGAACCACCATGATAATCTCCACTACAAAGTCTACCTAAAGACTTGAAAACACTTAGGGTGCGTTCTCTTCGTGGTTCTGTTTTGTGTTTTGAGTTTTGAAATTCGTTTTGTGTTTTGTGTTTTCAGTGTCTGTTTTGAAATTACTGAAAATGCGTTCTCTTTGTCATTTTGAAAAACAGTTTCTCAAAACAGAAAACACAAAACGCGTTCTCTTTGCAATTTTTTAGAATATTATTTGATAATATTTTATTCAATAAATCTGATTATTCAATTAACTTTAATTGTTTAATATTAATATATTATTAAATATATTATAAACCTGAAATTTCTTTGAATTTTGAAATATCTTGAAATATTTTTTCATATATTAAAATAACATATAAATTTTGAAATTTTTTTATAATATTTTATTCTAGAAATCTGATTATTCATTTAATTTTAATAGTTTAATGTTAATGTAGTATAAAATAACATATAAATGTGAAATATTTATAAATTTGTAAATATTTTTCCACTTTTAATAAAATAACATATACATTTCGATATTAAACACTTTTATAATATCTTGTGGGGTAGAACATGTCAAAAGGGGGTTTTGCTACATGTACGATTTACATCTTGGTGTCTAATGATGAAATACCACTTGAGCATTATGTACATCAAGATGTAAACTCTAATATGCACATAAAATAATTCGTCAAAAGTAAATACACATTCAAAAGAAATAACCGATGCTATAAATCATTTATCAGTCTATATCACTTATTAGATCTGTAAAAACGACGATGAAAATCTAAAAATCAAAATTGGATAAATCATCAGCCTCAACAACTATGTATGGAAGAAACAATATTTTGTTATTGATCTTCAAGCGACAAAGAAAATCATTAACTATCCAAAACCATACAACTAAAGAGAAGTATCATCCAGTTAAAGACGGACCTGTAAAAAGTTTAAGATGATACATGGGAGAAAGTTCTATTTCTCTACTCCTAAGCCCAAAATCAGTAGAGAAAAAAAATTGAATTTGCTAACACATAGCAAATCATAACAAAGCCTTCAAAGCTTCAAAATAAATTGGATTGACAGCAAGAATCATAAATCCAACATTTATCCTTCTCAAGAGTGCATGACACCCATCTTCTTTGCAAAGTCGTCTCCATGTTCATCATCAGGGTTGAACCATAGCAGCACATCGATTGTCAGAGCAGGAAATAGGGGAAGCGGTTGATGAGCTATCAGAATCAAAGACGGTGAGCTCAATCTGCAAACACATCCAATTCCAATACAAGCAATTCAAGAACTATCAAACTCGAGCAATTAAAAAAATAAATAAAAAAAGAGCTGAGATTTTACTCCAAGTCCACTTGTCTTGGGGCAATCGTTACAGTTGCTGCATGCAACCCACACTATATCGCTCCCAGTATCAATTTGCACATTGAATTCTCCTGGTGGAGATCCCAATTTAACTTTGGTATAATAAAGTCTGCAAGCAATAGAGAATATTCAATCAAAATGGAAAATATCAGTCAACTACCAATTACTACAATGTTACATATTAAAAAACAGTAAACTGAAATCAAGACGAGAGAAAGTCCAAGTTGAAATAGAGTCGACAATAATTATTTCTATTTAAGGAGACGTCAATTAGTATACTTTTTTGAACAATAATTTTTTTTTTCCGATATAATGCCCATAAATTGTATAATACACTAAATTAGAAGGATCAGAGGTTCCGATATAATACGCCAATTGTATAATACACTAAATTGTGCAACTGTTATGAGACTAAAACTCCAAATCCACATATACTTAAAGGGCTGACCAAGAAGGATTTTAGTTCAGTTACTTTTATTCCCCTTCAAACAGATAGAGACATAAGATAGTTGCTCAATAAAAGTTCTTCACATTTCCGCTTAAATGTAATGAATGCATGATGACCAAAAGGAAATAGTCATCCATCATCAAGACAGAAACATTGCACAGCTCTTGCTAGAAAGGTTCTGATAGAAGGAATCTGTATTTCTTTTTGTATTCCTCCAATCAATTAAATAGTTTAACTGTTTAATATTCACCAATTGCTAGAAAGGTTCTGATGGAATGTGTATTTCTTTTTCTATTCCTCCAATCAGTTAAATAGTTTAATATTCACCAACCAAAACAAAGACAAAAGACAATGGCATAATGCACTTCTATTAACCTATGTAAATGCACATATTTTAAAGAAATAAATCTACTTAGACCAATTTTACATGACACCAGCAAATAGCAGGGTGCGTGTAAAGCCACTCACAGTGACCGGCCACAAGAGGAATTAAAAAAACCAATTGGCTGTGATTGATTAGTCAGAAAACCAAGTATCGGGTAGGAATTAAAAATAAGTTAAATTTGTGTTGCTTGTCCTGAAAAGTGTTGTTTTAGACCAAACTGAATTTATATTGAAATTGTTTTAGTCTTTTGGATATAAATTGCACCAAAAATAGAGGTACCTATCAGCAAAACTAGTTTCAGAGCATCTGTAAGACACCTTCCAAGCTTCCTGCTTTTCTCTTTATCGTCTCCTGCCAAAAGGAACGAAGATAATGATATAGCCTAGCTGCAAAAAGTAAAACCTACAAACATTAATAATCCATTGAAACAATATTAATTGACTAAGTGAGATAGATTTTACCATTTATTGAAAATGGCCTTAAATAACTAGAACAACAACATTAAGAAAACGAGCACAGTAAAGTTGTCACGAGTTACTTGATTCTTATAGAACAAAGAGTGTAAGCCCAACTGATTCGTTGATGGAATATGAGGCTCAAATCGTGGTAATATTAAGAAATATAATTCCAGTGTCAAAGGAGGAAAAAGATGAATTTGTTATGCATATGTAACCCAGTTCTGAAAGCAACAAGGGTGGAAACAGTTGGTTCTCATGAATAAGGCCCCAACAAAATGCATCTGCATTATTTACTATAATAGGTCAGTTCTAGCATACATATTTTTCTTGTATTCAAATTACTATACATTTTTTTTAGAATTAGTACTTCCCATGTCCAAGTAACAATTAATAACTCAAAATAGGAAAATTGCTTGCAATTACTATAATAGGTCAGTTCTAGTATATATTTTTTTTTTTTTTGTAGAATAAGTACTTTCCTTGTACAAGTAACAATTAATAACTCAAATAGGAAACTGCTTTCAATTAGTAGGACTAATAAATTCATGGACAACAGAATTCAATCCTGTTCCAGTTTGATAATATATAATCAATAAAATAAATAAACTTGCAAAGTTCAAATGGGCTCCAATCTGAGATGACGAACTTCTACGAACTATGTGTTCTATGAGTGCAAGAAATTGGTAGAAAATCATATCATAATGCAACATAAATTGTAAGTCTAGAAGTGTAAGAATATGCTAAAAATGTATCAATTTGAAGAAGACTGACAACCTTCACAATCGTGTTCACGTCAAGTATAGCGAGATCAGACTACGATGAGATATAAATACACCAGTATTTCCAGCTCCAAATTTTCTTTTCCCTGCAGTTCACAACACCTATGAAGAGTGAGGACACATCCTTTTAAAAAAACCACCTATTAACCGAAACAATTATGAAACACATCAATAATGGGAAGGCAGCCCACTGAACTTTGAACTGTAAAACAAGCATTGTAGTATCACTTATTTTGAGTAATCTAATAAGCCACTGTTAAACTCTGTCTCTATACAACATAGAAACTAGCGTGTAAGTCACAAAAGTAATTGGTTTCACATATCATATCTATAATATAATCTAGCATAGAGTATAATAGAAATAAGATGATGAGAAAAGATAACAAAAGTAACCATTCAGGGACTTAAACCCAATATTAACACCCTTCCTGTATATCAAAACGAAAGAAATTCGTAAGCACATTTGTGCATTGCTTAACCATCGAATCAACAACAAAATGTATGATTAAACATACACATATCAAACCCAAATAAACATACACCCTTCCTGTCATTCTTGTTATGCATATGTAACCCAGTAAAGAGTAAATGTCAAATGAGCCAATTAGCTTACTGAAGCACATATATACCATAATCTTCATTTCATTTCTCTGAGATTCTGAAAAATGAAATCTGTGGCAAGGTGTTTATAAACAAAATCAGAAATCATCTACACATTACAGTGGCTAAATATCAAACAAATCATTTAACACCACAACTCATAAGGACAAGAATGAACCTCTACACATTATAGGCCTAAATATCAAAGAAAGCAAAACACGAGAAAATGAGAGGTTATTAAAGGGGAAATGACAGACGCTCGAAACTGAAAAAAATCAATAAATTTACAAACTCGAAATTAACCTTAAAATTAATAGCAGCATACGATTTGTGAGAAGCAAATGAGCTCAATCAAATTTTAAATCATCATTTCAATATCAAATAAAGGATGAAGACCACATTTCAGCCCAAGCACATAAGCAATAAGTTGCCATCCAATCAACACGGATTCGTCCCTAATTCATAAAACCAACAAATCTAGACATAATCAAACCTAAAACCATAAGATGACACCACAGCGGCCGTTGAATACTCGGTCACTTCAGCAACGGCAAAGACGGCAGAGACAGACGAGGGGATCCTTCGAAGTTATCAGCTCGGGGGAACGGCACCCACAAATGACACCACAGCGGCCGGTGGAAGACGGCAATAGAAGGGGGAGCGAGAGAGAGAGAGAGAGAGAGAGAGAGAGAGAGAGAGAGAAAGATGTGAGGGAGATGGAGATGGAGATGGAGATGGAGATGGAGATGGAGAGGGAGAGTGAGATGTGAGAGATCTGTTTTTAGGGCTTAGCGTTTCGCGTGTTTTGGGAATTAAGCTTCAAAAGGCCAAAACGCAGAAATGCCGTTTTGGGTTTTTAGTGAAAAAAAAAAAAAAAAAAATTGTTTTGAAAAATTCGTTTTCGAAAACGGGAAAGAGATCGCGTTTTCGTCGTTTTGGAAAATCGAAAACAGAAAACGGCCCCAAAATGACAAAGAGAACGCACCCTTAGGGTCCGTTTGATAGCAATGGTGGAAAATGGGTGGAAATGAATTGAATTGCAGGGAATTGAATTGCCTGAAATTGTTTTACCGGGAATTGAATTAAAGGTGTTTGATTGGTATAATTTTCCACATTTCTATTATAATACGTTTGGCTTTATTTTTTTATGAAAATTGTCAATTAAATGAATAAATTTTTTTACCATTGGGGACAAAATATGTTTAGATTATCAAAAAAAAAAAATTATTTTTTATTTTTACGTTTGGCTTTGTTTTGCATGAAATTTGTCAATTAAAGGCATAAATTTTTTTACACTTTATCTTAGAATTTGTTTATATTGCTAAAAAAAAAAGGTGGAAACCAATTCCCACCTATATAGCAAGTCATTGAATTCCACAGAATGACGCTTCAAGTGGTTGTACCTTGAAATTGGGTGGAAATCAATTTCATGGAAAATAAACACTATCAAACAGCGCAAAAGTGGAAATTTGGGCGTATCAAACACAACCTTATTGGGAAAACAACCCAATTTTTTACTCTTTTATTATGCTCTATGTCAGTGTATTGCATATAGTTTATTATGGCGCATTAATTTATTTAAATAAAAGGGTATCATGTCTTCATCAAGCTAGATAAAGAAAACAATATATATTGAGTCAAAAATAGAAGAAAAATAATTAAGCACGTTTTCCAGGGAAACAGAGGCATTAAAAAAATTGATTATCTTTCATACCACGTTATAGCTTTTAAACTTTTTCTTGACTCTTATATTTATCTTCTTCTTTCAAAGGTATAAAGATATCAAACGGGAAGAAGCTTAACAATCTAAAGAATGGAACGGAATGGTCTGAAAAGCCTACTTTTAATATCAGACAGAAAAATTTGGGGAGTTCCTCTTCCTTTTTTCTCCGCCCCTTTATATGCTAGGATAAATCTAAAGTGCCCACCCGGATGACCACTTGGATGACCGAATGTGAGTGTGCGGGCCCTTCATGAATAAAATAATATTTCCTCTCACACTCACATTCGGTCATCCAGGTGGTCATCCAGATGGTCATTGTAGCATTACTCTATATGCTATCTCAAACTTTAAGACATTGAGGACAATGTTTACTTTAAGTATGAGGGTGAAAAAATATTGAGTTTTTAGTTTTTCTGTGTGATTATGCGTTTATTGCTTTACTATATATGAGAAAAATACAAAAAAATGAAATTTTTTACAAAAAAAAATTAGAAAAGATTTTCATGTTTAGTGTTTGTTTGGCCCTATTCTTATCCATTTTTTTGAAACCTTTTTCCAACAACTATGGACCCCAGATTAGACAAAGTACACGTTTCCTCTGACAACAGTCGAGGAGTTTGTGTAGATAGCTTTTAAGTGACGTTTTCAAATTTGGAATTTTCCATTTATGCCTTTAAAATTAAGGTAGGTGGCTGACACGTGCAAATGCATTAACACACCGGTATTAGTAGTAGGTGAAATGTTTTTGAAACGTCAAAATATGAGTCTCCATTTCATTTTTTCTGACCAATGAAGATGCATAACAGGCTGATGAAAAATTTATTGCAGAATTCGTTGAAAACGAAGATGGGTTTCTCTATCAAAATGTGAAGTAAAACAATTACACACATGCTATGCGTCTTCCACTTATATGCTTTGTATAAATACTAACGTAGCGTCTACGCCATATAATTATTGTTGATCTATACTTATTTTCATATTTTGATTATAACAAACAAATCTCGTTTCTCTATTTTGTAACAATCATATTTGAGTGATATAACAACTATGGCAAAATCGATCAAACATAGACAAAAGAATTGCTATCATACACTTGCAAGAAATGACCAAACGAAAGTCAAGAAAGAAACAAAAGTGTGCTTGCCAAGTTGAATATTGAAGACATTAGACGTAGATGTTTTTAAATTCATCATATGTAAAGGTAAAACGCTTTAACAATTGACAATGAATTTATTGAAAGCTCAAGTAATGAATTTCTTATACACGTCAAAAAATTCATGTCATTGAAACATTTGCACAAGAGAAACAATTTTGGAGTTTTTGAAAAGAAAGAGGGTAGACCGGCCGTGGAGGCGGTCGACTGGAAATTCCAATGGTCCAAATTTGACCGTTCTGAATATGATTTTTCTTGTACAAACGATCA
Organism: Osmanthus fragrans; assembly: GCA_019395295.1. Lineage (NCBI taxonomy): Eukaryota > Viridiplantae > Streptophyta > Magnoliopsida > Lamiales > Oleaceae > Osmanthus > Osmanthus fragrans. The sequence continues at coordinate 16,855,549 of CM033347.1, read as the reverse complement.
TTTTGGTCGACCAAAAATGGGGGCGTCGACCGGACTAGTCAACCGGCTGGACAGAGATTTTTGGACGATTTTTCAACTATAAATACCAACTTACTTTACATTCATTTCAACACTTCCAAAAGCATTAAAGTGAGATACTCTTGAGCTTAAATATTGGTTTTATACTCTTTACTTATATCATTTGATTCTTGAAAAACCTTTTGAGTGATTCAACCTTGAAAATCATTTTTCACTCACCAAACACTTGAACTTCATTCATTGTCATCTATTAAAGTGTTTGCCTATTTTCTCTCATTGTACTCAACTTTGAATATATCATTTATTGAGAGGAATAGTTTCAAATTGTAAACTCAAACTTTTGGGTCGTGTTGAGGTCTCGGAAAGCTCAACATTGTAAAAGGATCGGCGCTCCTTGGTTGTAAGTCACCGGAAGCGTTGTAAAGGGTTGAATTGCACTATAAGTCAATCAACATAGTGAAAAATGCCTTGCTCATGACGGAGAGCTTGGTAACGGGGACGTAGATCATTGCATTGGATCGAACCTCCATAATTATATCATTTGCAATCTCTATCCCTTCTACTTAGCATCTTTTACTTTGTGTAAATTATATTGCTCCACTTACTTGTATACTTGTGCTTAAGTTGCCTTCTATTATTTGCTTGATTATTATATTAAAACTTGAATCATTTAAGAAAAAGTTTTAATAACCAATTCACCCCCTCCTGGTTAGCCAATCTTGGGCTTTCAATTGGTATCAGAGTTAGGTACTCACTTTTTTAAAATTTCACAATCTTGAGTAATGGCTAACCCCATGTTTCAAAATCTTGAGGGACATTCTACAAACCGACCTCTTTTCTTTGATGGCACACACTACAATTATTGGAAGGCTAGGATGACGATTTATGTTCAATCAATTGATTATAATATTTGAGAAATTATTGAACGTGGTCCTTATGTGCCTACCAAGACAATTAAGATCGACGGTAAACCCGATCAAACTATTCCTAAGGATAGAGAGGAATACGATGAAGAAGATAAAAGAAAGTTGTCCTTAAATGCCAAAACCAAAAGCTTATTTTATTGTGCATTAGATAGAAATGAGTTTAATTGGATTAGCACATGTGATTCGGCTTCTGATATTTGGCATGCTCTTGAAGTTACTCATGTTGGTATTAGTAAAGTCAAAGAAACCAAAATAAATGTTAGTCAAAGAATTTGAAAATTTCTTTATGAAACAAGATGAATCTATTGCTAACATGATTTCTCGTTTTACAGATATTGTAAATGGTTTAAAAGGTTTCGATCGTAAATATACTAACGATGAACTTGCAAGCAAAATGCTTAGGTCACTCTCGGAGGAATGGAGCCCTATAAGGATGTTGATAGAGAACACTAAGGATGTAAATACATATCCTTTGGAAGAACTTTATGAAACCTTGATGACCAACGAGTTTAACAATGCCGAAATCAAGGAAAAGACAAGAAAAAGCAAAGAGGAATCAAAGGAGGCTCCAAAGCGTCAAATTTCTCTAAAATGGCAATTGATGAAGGAACAATAAGTAACAACATGAGTGATGAGGATCTCGATGATTTAGTCATTCTCGTCAAAAAATGGAGGGAGTTTCGAAACAATAAAAAGTTTCAAAGGAAGGATGACAAAGGAGAAGAGAGAAGCAATAAAATAATTTGCTATGATTGTGACCAACCGGGTCACAAAAGAACCGAGTGCCTGAACAAAAAAAAGAACATCAAGAAAAAGGCGCTCCAAGTCACAAGAGACGATAGTGATGATGAAGATCAAAATGAAGGCGATGGTCAAGATGAAATCACAAACATATGTTTCATGGTACTTGAAGATGAGGTAAGTCACAATGAAACTTGTTTTTATGATGAATTATCTAATTCTTATGATGAATTAATTGAAGATTTTGAAAAGCTTGCATTAAGTCACTCTATCCTTAAAAAGAAAAATTCTTTATTGAAAGATGAAATAAAGAAGATTTTGGATAAACAAAAAGAAAATGTTGATTATGATTTATTAGTTAAGGAAAACACTTCCCTAAAAGAAAAAGTTGAAGATTTGACGAAAATCATTTGTAAATTCACCGAAGGGAAGAAAAATTTCTATTTAATGCTTGGAAATCAAAAATGTGTTTTTGACAAAGGGGAAATCAGATTCAAACCCTTTTTAAAACAAAAATCTCTCAAAAATATGTTTGTTAAAGCATCAAACGTCACTTGTACATTTTGTAATAAAAGTGGATATGTTGCGTTTAATTGCCTAACTAAAAAGAAACTATACTTTGAAAACAAATACAAATGGATTAGAGCAAGTTCATATGGGTACCAAAAATCAAAAATTAAATTGTCCTTGTAGGTACCGAAGAAAACAAAGAGCAAATGGTTTTTGGATAGTGGATGCTCTAAGCACATGACCGAAGATCGATCACTACTATCAAATTTCAAAAAGAAAGATGGCGGTCATGTAACATTCAAGGACAATGCAAAGGGAAATATTATTGGTATCGGTAACATTGGTAATCACTCATCCCCCTCTATTGAAAATGTTCTACTAGTTGATAATCTCAAACATAATTTGCTAAGTATTAGTCAATTATACGATAAAGGTTACAGTATTTAATTCGATTCTTCCAAATGCCTAATTAAGGATGCTACATCAAAAGAGGTGATTTTCATAGGAAACCGAAGTAAAGATGTTTATATCATAAATATCGAATTTGAAAATAATGAACATTGTTTACTTGGATTGAAAGATGAAACATGACTATGGCATAGGAGACTAGGTCATGTTAGCATGGATCTTATTTCAAAAATCTCCAAAAATTGTTTTGTAAAGGGTTTGCCAAATTTGAATTTTGAAAAAGACAAAAATTGTGATGCATGTCAATTTGGAAAACAAGTAAAAAGCTCTTTTAAATCAAAAATTTTCTTTTCAACAACAAAGCCATTGCAACTTCTTCACATAGATCTTTTTGGACCATCAAGAACGGCTAGCCTAAGTGGTAAACACTACGCCTTCGATATCGTTGACGATTTTTCAAGATTCACTTGGGTTATATTTTTGTAAGAAATTTGAAAAATGAAAAAGGTTACACTATTACAATTATTGGAAGTGATCATAGTGGATAATTTGATAATCTGCATTTGACGATTTTTGTAACGAAAACGGATATGAACATAATTTTTCGGCTCCTAGAACTCCTCAACAAAATGGTGTAGTAGAAAGGAAGAATCGTACATTGCAATAAATGGCTAAAACCATGCTAAATGAGAATAATTTACTTAGCCGAAGCCGTTAACACTGCATGTTATATTATAAATAGAGTTTTATTTAGTCGTAAGAAAACTAAGACTCCTTACGAGCTTTGGAAAAATAGAATTTTAAATGTAAGTTATTTTAAAATTTTCGGTTGCAAATGTTTTGAGGGTGTTTGGGAGCGATTTTTGGAGAAAAATTGGTTTTTGAATAGTGATATGATGGAAAATGTGTGGTTGAAAAAGAAGGAGAAGTTATTGATGTGATAGAAAATATTATTTTATTGAAAAATGTGTGGTTGAAGATGAGAATTGATTTTGAGAATCTGTATCAAACAAGCCTTTTATTTTGAATACAAAGGATAACTTGGGTAAGTTTGACTCAAAATCCGATATTGGAATTTTTCTAGGATATTCATCGACTAGTAAGGCTTATAGAGTTTTCAACAAAAAAACTCTAGTCGTTGAAGAATCTATGCATGTCACATTTGATGAAACTAACCATCTTGAACGTGAGAAAGGTATTGATGATGATGTAGGTTTGGAAACTCCTTTCAAACAAATGAATATTCAAAATCAAAACAAAGGGGTGTCCAATGAAGAGCAATCAAAAGAGCCCAACAATCAAGCTAGTGAAGAAAAGTCGATTGAAGCTCAAAACAATCCCACGTTGCCAAAGGAATGGAAATTCGTTTCCTCTCATCCAAAAGAGCTAATAATAGGTGACCATCTAAAGGTATCACTACTAGAGCTTCTCTTAGAAATCATCTTAGTTGTTGTGCATTCATCTCACAGATTGAACCTAAATTTTTTAAAGAAGCTGAGTTTGATAAGTTTTGGATTCTAGCTATGCAAGAAGAACTAAATCAATTTGAAAAAAAATCATGTATGGGATTTAGTCGCTAGACCTAACGATCAAACCGTAATCGGCACAAAATGGGTATTTCGAAACAAACGGGATGAAAATGGAATTATTGTGCGTAACAAGGCTAGATTAGTGGCCCAAGGTTACAATTAAGAAGAAGACATTGATTATGAAGAAACATTTACACCTGTGGCTAGGTTAGAATCCATTCTCATGCTTCTTGCATTTGCACGTCATAAAAATACCCGGTTTTACAAATCACAAGTTTCCAAATCATGTTTTTAAACTTAGAAAAGCTCTTTACGGTCTAAAACAAGCCCTTAGAGCTTGGTATGAACGTTTGAGCAAATTTCTACTCTCAAATGGTTTTTCGATTGGTAAAGCGGATACTACTCTCTTTGTCAAAACTCATAATAAAGATTTGCTTATTGTTCAAATCTATGTGGACGATATTATTTTTGGTGCAACAAATATTCATCTATGTGAAGAATTTTCAAAAAGCATGAGTATGAAATTTGAAATGAGTATGATGGGAGAACTCAAGTTCTTTCACGGACTTCAAATTAAACAAACGCATGATGGCATTTTCATAAATCAAAGTAAGTATATTTTGGATATGTTAAAGAGATTGGAAATGAATGATTTAAAGTCTATGAATACTCCAATGAGCACATCCATGAAGCTTGACAAAGATGATCAAGGCACTCCCGTTGACATCACCAAATATCGAGGTATGATCGGATCCCTTCTCTATTTAACTGCAAGTAGACCCGATATTATGTTTAGTGTATGTTTATGTGCTAGATTTCAATCAAATCCCAATGAATCCCATCTTCAAGCCGTAAAAAGAATCTTTAGATATCTTAGCAGGACCTGAACCTTAGGACTTTGGTATCCCAAGAAAACTCACATTAACGTACTTAGCTATTCGGAAGCCGATTGGGCCAGTTGTCGAATTGATCGAAAAAGAACTAGCGGGGCTTGTCATTTTCTAGGCTTTACCTTAGTCTCGTGGTTTAGCAAGAAACAAAATTCCGTGGCACTATCTACAGCCGAGGCCGAATATATCTCGGCCGCAAGTTGTTGTGCTCAAGTACTATGGATGAAACAAACTTTAAATGATTAGCAATTGTCTTACGATCATGTTCCCATTATGTGAAATAATACTAGTGCTATCAATTTCTCCAAAAATCTTGTCTTGCACTCTCGAACTAAGCATATTGAAATAAGACATCTTTTTCTTTGGGATCATGTTCAAAAAGGTGATATCATTCTAGAATTTGTTGACACGGACAACCAATTAGCCGATATTTTTACAAAACCTTTTGCTCTTGATCGTTTTTCCCACATTCAACGAGGTTTAGGCATAATGGATGAAAAGACATCTATGCTTGACTTTACATGCCATTATTTGTGTTTCAAAATATATATATATACACCGAACGACGTCCGGTCGACGGGACCGACGGGTTTTTTAAACCCATTTCGCCCCCCTTTTCTTCCATTTTTCATCTCATTCTCTCATTATTCTTCATTCTCTCCTTAGATCCAACCTCTATTTCTTCAAATCTATCATTAAAACTCAAGATCTACTCAAGATTTGAAAAACCCGTCACATCTTCTTCTCCAAAGTTTGAAAAATCACCATTTTTCTTCAACTATACTTAGTTTTCTCTCCCTATTTCGTTTTCACTTTTCCATAGCAAAATCCCTCATTTTCATCATGCCACGAGTCAAGATGGCAAGAAACCTAGGAGGGAAAGGATCCCAAGTCCCTCTTCATCGGAGGAAGAGCCTGAAGTACTGGAAAGTCACTTTGACAAATCTCCCATTCTTATAGGTAAAAATGTAGATTTTGCAAGTCTTTCTCTTGATGCACCTGAATTTCATATAGAGGAATACTTCGTAGATCTGGGGTGGGTATCTCTTTCCTCCATGAATGAATATGCTTACCCTAAACTCATGAGGGAATTTTACAAAAATATGGTTTACATTCCTAGTAGGCATTGTATTTCTTGTTTGTTAAAAGGGGAAAAAAAAATCACTATTACTACATCACTTATTCACTCCTTGAATTAGAAGAATGTCCAATCCAAAAATTTTGTCATATGGCTCACCCACGTTGTGAAGGTTACGATCCTATAATTGCATGTCGAAGAATTACCGGCAAAACTTTTGAACATCCAATCAAGCTTAGTTCAAATCAACTAACCTCACCTTGTAAACTCTTGCATATGATCATTGCCCACATTATTCTTCCTAGGAAAGGTTATATTGATGAAGTCACTCACTTCGACCTACTTTTTCTCGATTCCTTTTTGGTTGGACGAAAATTGAATTTTCCAACGATCGCCTTCGGTCACATAAATTTAGTCCACTCCGCCACTCGCATCAAAGCTTTACCTTATGGCATGCTCCTCACCAAAATCTTTAAACATTTTAAAATTCCTCTTAATGGTGAGATCTTCGAGTCACTCTGTCCTACCGATACTATCAACATTCACACTCTTAAACGAATGAAAATTGTTAAGGAACATGGCTAGTCGGTGGCCCGAACCAAGGATTTTGACCGGGAATCTGGACCATCAACTCTACCTCTTGAAAATGCCGAGGATGATCATGAGGACAACATCTCACAAGTTCCTAGTCCACCTCCTAACATTTCAGGATCTAGTGCTCCTCCACCTTCCAGTCGTTTTACCGAGGATCACTACAACCTTCTCAATGGCCGCATTGACTCTCTTACATCTACTGTTGATGGACTTGGCAGAATGTTTCGAGGAATGAAAGTTCAACAAGATGCCATATTACAACAACAAGCGGAAATGCACGAACAACAAAATGCATTTTACTCTTATTTCTATGCCCACTTTCCTCCGCCACCACCACTGGAGTATTAGTCCATTATTTGATGTTCTTATAACTTTGTTTATTCATATGTTTTACGGAACTTGTTATGGACATGTTTTGAATCTCTATTGCTTATACCTATGTTCATGTTTATGGTTATGCACTCTATGTTTATGGTTATACACCTATATTTTCATGCTTCAAATCTTGCTTATGTCAAAAGGGGAAAAATATATGAGATGATTTACATGCTTACTTTGCATAAGTAAGGGGGAACACATGTATAAACACTAAAGGGGAAATCAATTACATTATTACATGTGCTCTCGACTATTAATTTATTATAAACTCATCTCTTGTTTGTCATAATCAAAATGGGGGAAAATTGTTGACCTATACTTATTTTCATGTTTTGATTATAACAAACAAATCGTCTTTCTCTATTCTCTAACAATCATATTTGAGTGATATAGAAACTATGACAAAATCAATCAAACAGAGACAAAATGATTGCTATCATACACTTGCAAGAACCGACCAAACGAAAGTCAAGAAAGAAAGAAAAGTACGCTTGCCAAGTCGAACATTGAAGACATTAGACGTAGATGTTTTTAAATTCATCATATGTAAAGGTAAAACGCTTTAACAATTGACAATGAATTTATTGAAAGCTTAAGTAATGAATTTCTTATGCACGTCAAAAAATTAACGTCATTGAAACTTTTGTACAAGAGAAACAATTTTGGAGTTTTTGAAAAGAAAGAGGGTAGACCAGCCGTAGAGGTGGTCGACCGGAAATTCCAACGGTCCAAATTTGATTTTTCCAGTACAAACGGTCATTTTGGTCGACCGAAAATAGGGCGGTCAACCGGACTAGTCAACAGGCTGGACAGAGATTTTTGGACGGTTTTTCAACTATAAATACCAACTCACTTTACATTCATTTCAACACTTCCAAAAGCATTAAAGTGAGATACTCTTGAGCTTAAATATTGGTTTTATACTCTTTACTCATATCATTTGATTCTTGAAAAACCTTTTGAGTGATTCAACCTATGAAAATCATTTTTCACTCACCAAATACTTGAATTTCATTCATTGTCATCTATTAAAGTGTTTGCCTATTTTCTCTCATTGTACTCAACTTTGAATATATCATTTATTGAGAGGAATAGTTTCAAATTGTAAACTCAAACTTGTGGGTCGTGTTGAGGTTCCGAAAAGCTCAACATTGTAAAAGGATCGGCGCTCCTTGGTTGTAAGTCATCGGAAGCGTTGTAAAGGGTTGAATTGCACCATAAGTCAATCAACATAGTGAAAAATGCATTGCTCGTGACGGAGAGCTTGGTAACGGGGGACGTAGATCATTGCATTGGATCGAACCTCCATAATTATATCATTTGCAATCTCTATCCCTTCTACTTAGCATCTTTTACTTTGTGTAAATTATATTGCTCCACTTACTTGTACACTTGTGCTTAAGTTGCCTTCTATTATTTGCTTGATTATTATATTAAAACTTGAATCATTTAAGAAAAAAATTTAATAACCAATTCACCCCCTCTTGGTTAGCCAATCTTGGGCTTTGAATTATGTAATCGTTGCCATGGCATGTCCTCTTCGACTGTTGCATCTAGCTCAACGACCATTTCATCTTCTTCACCGAGTTGGTCGATTTCAAATTCATCGTCATCCACTTCTTCGGCTCTATGAAACCCTCATCCAATTGACCGTTTCTCCTAAGGAAATTATGTATTCCCATTGTGGCTAGACATTCGATCAAGAATCTTTCATCTCTGTTTCCAAACATCGAACGAACCCTCAATAATGTTACGACACAAGGAGTGATGAAAATTAAACTGCTCTTGTGCATTTCAAAATCAAACAAACGTAAAACACATTGAAATCACACGCATCCAACACATTCTGTGTTAGAATCCCCTCTTCTAATAAATCCTCTCTTCTATATTGCGGAAGTACTACTCTCACATGCATTCCGTCGATTGCACCAAAGCAGTCCCGCTATTATGCAAGTATTAGAACCATTTTTGTCCTCTACATGTTCTACCAACAGTTAAATTACATATTTCACTTTGAATACGTAAACTGAGTCGAGTCTTTGAGCCAATGAGGCAAATTAACTTCCTTAACATAGTCTTAAAAATGTGTTATTCAGAAAATCACTTCTTAAAAATCAAAATTAAATTATGATTAATCGTCTCTAATATATATATACACACACGCACACTAGTGTTCACAGTTCACACCCACCCATTCTCAGTCTCAGTCTCACTCACATACACTCTCTTTTATTTTCAATTTTTACACTATTCAAATATAGGGTAATTAGCAAAAAAAATGTCATTACTTTTTTTTTTTTTTTTGGCATTTTCACCCAATTTCTTAATAAAAAAAATATAAAATGATAAATACGTCCTCCTATTAAAATTAAAAAAAAAAACAGTAGTGAGGTAATCTTAGTTGAGCTGACAACCGCAATGTGAGGGTTTGATTCTCACCTCTTACAAGGTATGTAATTGGACTTTTTGTGGTCACCAGTATGACAGCTCTTGTACCTTGGTTTGTTGATGTATATATCGCGATTTACCTCCTCCACAATGTTCTAGAGAAAGACGGTGGGAGACCTCAAAGTTGGGCTTCAACCTTTAAAAAAAAATAAAAAATTAAAGAACAAATTGCAAATATACTCCTAAACTTTTTAAAAACTGCAAATGAATCAAAACAAATTGTTAAAAGAGTAATTACCTTTCAATATTATTGTGCAAAACGTCCCTATATATATTTTTTATTTTTAGTTTTTTTACATTTTCACCATTAGTTTTACATTTCATTGCGAAAATCATCACTTTCATCAATTAAAAGCTGTAAAATTATGAATATACCCTCCTATTTAAAAAAAAAATAAAGAAAGAAAAAATTGCAACCATTATCCCAATTTTTAAAAAAAAGTACAAATAAATTTCAAATAAATAATTAAAAAATCACTTTTTTTTGTGAGTATAATTGAGAAATTGTCCTTTAATTTTTATTTTCTTTATTTATTTATTTAAATAGGATGACTTATTTATTATTTTATATATATATATATATATATTTTGAGAAATTGAAAGAAAAAGACATTTTTCGTAATAAAAGGTTAAAATATAGGTGAAAAGGATAATTGGCGCAAAACGTCCTTATCTTTTGTGTTTATTGTGGAAAACATCATTACCTTTCATTTTTTTGGCGCAAAATATCCATACCTTTCACTTTCTTGGTACTGAAGGTCATTTTCACAAATTTTTAACATAAAATGACCAATAGACCATCCTATTTAAATAGAACAAAAAAATAAAAGAAAAATAAAATACAAATTATAGTCATACTCCCAAACTTTTTAAAAAGTGCAAATGAGTCATAAACTTCTTATTAAAATTGCAAATGACCTATAAAGCCCTACGCAAGCCTGTCGGCAAAGTCTTGGTCGTGCCTTTGCACCTTCGCCCATCTCTTTTTCATTTTCAAAAACCCTTAAATTTCTCTCTATTTACAGGTCAATTAAAACTACATATACAAATTTCTGCAAAAACGCAAACCCAAAATACCCAAAAAGCTACAAATCACAAGATCAGAAAGGAAACCCAAAAATATAGAATTATTACTTCAATATGCGTATATATACACACACTAGGTTTTCTCAGCTACGAGAAAATGATTCTTCAACCAACACCAGTACTGAGCTTACACTCAAAACAAATAAAATAAAATTCCGCTGATTGCCCAAGAAATGAAGAATTTCTACAGTGGGTTTTCGACGTTGATATCCACGGAGGCGGAAGCGGTGGAGAAAGTGCGTTTAAAGCTCGAAATCTTGGCCATAACGTATGAGAGAATTGGAGAATTGTTCGGATTTGGATCTTGGTTTCTCGAATTCTTGTTTGTGGAGAGAAAAAATTCAAAAAATGTTGCATTATTTATGTTCTTGAGCTGAAATTTGCAGTGGGATATTGTGTAGATATGAAAAATTGATGTGTATAAAGTTGAATTAGGATGACTAATATTGCAATAGAGAAGCTGAAGTTGGAGAAAGTGGTTAACAGATAACCCCTTTATATCCTTGTCTTTCTTGAATCTGAGCAAGAAAATTATCCAAAAAGGAAGAAGAGGCATGTTGGCTGCTATCAAGATGTTGCACTCGCTCATCTTTTTTGCATTGATAACTAGAAATTAACCTTTGTGCATATTCAAATCAAGTTAAAGAGTATACTATCATCACAGAATAGTAAATAAATTAAAGAAAAGACGGAATATGTACATCTACACTTTTTAAAAAGTTTGAGAGTATGTTTGCAATTTGTGTTTTTTTTTCTATTTAAATAGAAGGGTATATTGGTCAATTTATGTTAAACATTTGTCAAAAGGACCTTTAACACCAAGAAAGTGAAAGGTATGAATGTTTTGCGCCAAAAAATAAATGGTAGAGATGTTTTTCACAATAAAAATGAAAGACTACATTTTACGTCAATTATCTTAGGTGAAAATGTCAAAAAAAATAAAAAATAAGAACGTTTTGTATGATAACATTGAAACGTAAAGGCGTTTCGTGTAATTACCCTGATACCCTCCTTTGTTCTTAGGTAATATGTGACTTTCAAATCCTTAGGTAATATGTGACTTTCAAATCCAAACCAGAAGGCGCAGAAATGGCGTACACATGTACTGACACTGGAAATCTAATGGCGATAGCCCAGCAACTCATCAACCAGAAGCAACAACAAGATCAACAGCAACAGCACCTTCTCAGCATTAACCCCTTTTGCTCCACTAATGCCGACTCCGGAAACCAACAAAATACCGCCCGCCGCCTCTCTGAGCTATGGCGCCGACGCGGCGGATACGGCGATCCTTTTCAGGTAACTGACGAAACGGATGCTTCTGAACGTGGATTCCAGTTTCCTAACCTGGAGCAGCACTCAACTGGGTTCCGATACCCGGACTTGTGCGGCGGAACCGGTGGTGAGTTTGACTCGGATGAGTGGATGGAGAGCTTGATGGATGGCAAAGATTCAACTGAGCGGTCCAAATTCCCTTCAGATTGCGACGCCTGGCAGACGGAATCCGAGTTCAATTTCTACTCCTCCGATCCGTTTTCTATTCCACCCTCCGATCTCAACCGAGCTATCTTCTCTGAGCCCCCGGAAACCTCCACATGGGTCCCACTTCCGCCACAGCCTGCCACCGTACCGAACCACGTCGCTTTTACTGGCAATACAGGTACTTCCACTAGCTCCCAAAAATCTTCACCTTCAAAAAACCCAATACTAAATGCCTTAGTAGAGTGTGCTCGACTCTCGGAAATAGACCCAGAAAATGCAAAGAAATCCTTGATTCAACTCAGGGACTCGGTCTCCCAACACGGGGATCCCATAGAGCGAGTTGCGTATTATTTCCATCAGGCTCTCTACAGCAGAGTCTCCATTTCAGCAGAGAGAACTCCAAATATTTACGATGCTGCCTCGGAAGATTTCAATTCATTGTACAAGGTCCTCAATGATGCTTGCCCTTACTCCAAATTTGCTCATTTGACAGCAAACCAAGCAATTCTTGAAGCCACTGAGAATGCCAAAAGAATTCACATACTGGATTTTGGGATTGTTCAGGGTGTACAATGGTCTGCACTTCTGCAGTCATTCGCCACCCGTACGGCCGGAAAACCCGAAATGATTCGGCTTTCTGGTATTCCGGCCCCGATTCTCGGGAATTCTCCAGAAGCATTGCTTATGGCTACTGGAAATCGGTTGGATGAGTTTGCCAAATTGTTGGGTCTGAATTTCGAGTTTGAAGCGGTTTTGACCCCAGTGGAGGAGCTAAACAGGGCGACATTCCGAATCCACTCAGACGAGGTCATTGCGGTGAATTTCATGCTCCAACTGCACAATTTGCTCGATGAGAGTAACGAAAATGTCGAGGCCATTCTAAAGCTTGCGAAATCTTTGAATCCGTGTGTAGTGACATTTGGTGAGTATGAAGCGAGCTTGAATCGGGGTGAGTTTCTACATCGATTCAAGAATGCACTCAAGTACTATGGGGCAGTTTTTGAATCACTGAACCCTAACTTGGCCCTTGACTCACCAGATAGACTACGAATAGAAAGGTTGCTGTTCGGCCGGAGAATAGCCGGGGCGGTGGGCGCTGAGGAATCAGGGACGGGAAGATTTAGCATGGAAGATAAAGAATTTTGGAGGTCACTAATGGAGAATGCCGGTCTCGAGCCATTAGGCCTCAGCCATTATTCGAAAAGTCAAGCGAGAATACTTCTTTGGAATTATAATTACAGTGTGTCGTATAAGGTGGTTGATTCTTCTCCACCTGGATTTCTCTCTTTATACTGGAATGATGTACCTCTCCTTTCTGTTTCTTCATGGCATTGATTGTTTTAATATATTTGATTGGTTTCTTTACTGCATAATCTCTTTTTCCATTTCTCTTACTGCAAAATTAAGTGTAGTGCAGGTTTTGATGAGCTTAAAAAAGTTTCAGTGCAAGTAAAAAAAAAAAAAAAATTATTGGTGGGAGTTGAAAATACGTGATTTGGTTATCCAAAATGAGTATCTCTTAATTTGGTGCCAAAATAAGTAGTTTCTTTACTTGCAAGTAAATGGTTTAGCATTGAATTTTGAGTTTTCTTTTTATTTTTAGCATTTCACCTTGACGTGGGATTTCTTGGTTTCTTTGTTTTGGTGTGGGCTGATGGAGGAAGAGTTTATATGAATACCTATACTGATCGCGTGTTTGATAATATGAGACACTATTAACAATATTAAGGTGGGAGAAGTAATTTTGTTCATTGTATTCTTGAAATGGTCTAATATTGTTTACCGAACATGGTCCATTGTCTTATTGAAATGGTCTAATATTGTATACCAAAAATGCAGAGATTGTGCATAACGTGGAGAAAGACTATTTGACAATGTTAAAGTAGAAAATACAGGTAAAATGTTGCATTGTGAAGGACAGTCTCATCCCGAGGTTTCTTTCTTAGGTTTCTTTTTTTCTCTTGGATTACGCCCCATTACTGGCGCCCTCACCTGCCCTGCCTTGAATTTTAGTAAAGGAGGTAAATCGCAGGTTATGTCTCCAAGGGTACAGGGTGGAAGACTGCTTGTACACTTGCACTTATTCAAGAGCCAAATTCATATTTTAGGATTCGAACTCTTGACGCGACAGCCTCAAGCAAAGTTGAATTTCTCCACTTTCCCCTTTTACCACTTGGAGATGTGCCCTGGGGGCATTCTTTCTTAGATTTCTTTCTTGTTTAATTGTTTTAACTTGTTCTATATAATTTGTCAAGGAAGAATTTTATTCTCTTACAAGGTTTTGTGAGTAGTTGGTATGGGTGCCAAACGTGCTAAGCGGCTTGTCGGCTCGGCCGCTTGGCTTGTGGGCTACTTGAGCCCGAGCACGAGTTTTTGTTCATTGTATTCTTGAAATGGTCTAATATTGTTTACCGAACATGGTCCATTGTCTTCTTGAAATGGTCTAATATTGTGTACCAAAAATGTAAAGACTGTGCATAACGTGGAGAGATACTATTTGACAATGTTAAAGTAGAAAATATAGGTAACATGTTGCATTGTGAAGGACAATCTCATCCCGAGGTTTCTTTCTTAGGTTTTTTTTTTTTGGGATTACACTCCATTACTGGCGCCCTCACCTGTCTTGCCCTGGGCCTTGATAAAGGAGATAAATCGCAGGTTATGCCTCCAAGGGTACATGTTAGAAGACTGTTTGTACACTTGCACTTACCCAAGAACTAAATTCATATTTCAGGATTCGAACTCTTGACGTGACAGCCTCAAGCAAAGTTGAATTTCTCCACTTTCCCCTTTTACCACTTGGAGATGTGTCCTGGGGGATTCTTTCTTTGGTTTCTTTCTTGTATAATTGTTGTAACTTGTTCTATATAATTTGTCAAGGAAGAATTTTATTCTCTTACAAGGTTTTGTAAGTAGTTGGTATGGGTGCCAAACGTGCCAAGCGGCTTGTCAGCTCGGCCGCTTGGCTTGTGGGCTACTTGAGCCCAAGCACGAGAATGTGGGCCTACTCACCAGGCGAGCCGAATCAACTCGGCTTGCCTCGTGGGCTAGCGGCTCGTGCCCAAGAGCAGATTGGGCAAGCCACAATCCTCTCCATCTACAGTGATAGATAGTTCAGTGATCGTTGCCGCTATTAAAAGTAGTCGTTTGACCCTTTTTTTTACTCTATAAATACTTCAATATATTTCACAATTTTTTCACACAACAACAATTATTACTTTATTCCACATTCTACAATTTGCTACATTCAATTTCAATATTTTTAAAAATTACAATTGTGCTCTCTTCCGTACTGTTTATTTACTTATTATATAAATTACAATACATATTTTCTACATAATATTTTGTACACATTATCATTATAATTTTCATTCCTACAATTATCAAATTTTTACATATTCATTCGGCGTATCATCGTCATTCAAGTTCTTATATTGCCGAATTTGGAGCGACGAATGCAGAAATATTTGTTAGTAACGTAGGACATGGGTGGAACTCGGCATACTTATTATTGAAATCATGTGAAGGATATGAACATTTAATACGATGATGACGTTATTTTGAATGAATCTAATTGGATGTTAAGCTTTTAAATTTAAAAAATTTTGACAAGTTTTTATCACTTTACAAATATTTTATCTAGATGTATTATCCCACTAGGTGTAGGGTACTTGAACGTCTTTATATCGTTGCAAGGATTTTTGATAAATAATAAAATGACTGAATTTTAGTGAAATTATATTTGCTATGAAATTTAAGTTTAAAAAATATTGGGAAGTTTTGTCTATGTTATTTCCTATGAAATGCATCGTATATTTCAATACAATTTATTAGGTACTAAATATGTAATTGATTAAATTTCAAAAGTTTTAACTTTTAACACACATTACTTATAGAAATTTAGAATAAACTTTACATGAATTGTAAAAAATTAGTCGGCTCCCACTGCACCTACGTCTCCCGCTAATTTTGAAGAAGACGAAACTGAAATACGAAATTTATTTGAAGGCATCAACACATATAAATATGATGCAGTAGATTATTCTAATATGTCTACCTATGTGATCAGACATTGGACACAAGTCCAAATCTGTTGTCTGCTGAATCAGTTGATTATTTTAATCATCATATGTCTAGTAATGCATCAACTAGAAAAAGTTCGGAAGAAGTAATTGTCTTCTGGTGAAAGTACGAACGACGATGGCTAGTGGTATCTGCGATTACAAAAGACTTACTAACACCTCTGGTTAGCATTGTAGTTTCGGAGTTTGCTTTTATTGCAGGTAGAAAGGTTATGTTCAAGGTCACGAGTTGACTGAAAGAAGATGTTTTAGAAGCATTGATGTGTGTGAATGATTGACAAGACGATTATTTCAGACTGTAAGATAAGTATACTGAAATTGCGTGTTGTTAGGTAAGTGATATTTAATTTAATCATATTAATAAAATTTGTTATTTCATAGTACTATTTTTAATTTTTTCTTAAAAAAAAATTGTACACTCAAGAAGTTGTATGTGTACAATTTTTAATTTCGCCTAATCAAATTTAAGTACAATTTCTTAACCAGAATAAAGGAGGAGGATTTTTTTTTTTTTTTAAATGGAAAATCGGTGAGCTCATGGCCAAGCTCGCCTTGGCCCATGGGCTACGAGCTTGAGCTTGGCCCTCGAGGAACGAGCTACGAGTCATGAGTTCAGCTCGTGACGATGACAAGCTGAGCTTGTGAGCAATAAGATAGCCTCAATGCATTGTCACCCCCCAAATATTGGCAATAATAACATGTTTGGGGCTGTATCAAAGACTCAAACTCTCCTAGTGTTTAATGCTTTTCAGTTTCCAGGCCAATGAAAATACGCTGTTTCTTGCTCAATAAATGGCATTTATATTGGCCCATTTCTGATTTCTGATTCTACTTCAAGTCTTCTGATTGTTGTCTCAATGTAGAGCAGCAGCAACTGCAGATTCACCCTCATTTTCCGCGGAACAATGGGCTAGGTGGGGTTGGGTTAGGAAGAGCAAGCTGGCGGGTAAGGGGAATGGACGGGGAACAACCTTGCCCCGTTTAATTTTTTCATTTTTGAAAATATTAAATTACGTTAAATATATAAATTAAATTATAGTATTTAATCTGAAAAATATATACTCAGATAATTGAGACACTAAATGAATAAGATAAAATTACATTATTTATAGACCTTCTTTTCTATTATGAACAATAGTTTTTCGATGTGGAATAGAATGAAATTCTTATTAAAGTCATATTACTTGAATTATAAATGCATTTAAAAGATCTCACATCGAATTTTATATATAAATGTGTTGAAAGATAAGTCTATACTTATCATTTATAATACTAGTTGATGTCACGTGCGTCGCACGAATTTTGTATTTTTTTGTAACATAGTGTGAAGATTGTAGGTTTTCAGAATTTTTGATTCATTGCTTTGCTTCATAATCATTTCAAAATTGCATGTGGTGAAAAATTAAAGGCGTATACTTGATATTTCTTTTTAGAGAAAGCAACAAAGATTCAATTGTTTGTCAAAAGTAACTTCATTTTTATTTTTAATTTTCTCATGGGAAAAGCAGTAACATTTTGTCTGTTTCTTAATATTGTGAAACTCTTGTTAAATATGAGAAAAGAAAAAGCTCTTGTGATTCATTGAGACTTATTTATTACTTCTTCATTCTTCAGCTCCTTTCATTCTTTAGCCTGCATCTGAAAAAAATTGCAGACTGTGTTCATTCAAACATCAGCCTCTCTTCACAACAATTTTATTTATTTTTTTAAACTTTTTACTTAGATTTCGCTTGTCATTGGGATTATTTTTTATATTATTTGTTGCATGATCAATTTTGTTTATTATATATTCATTGATGCTATGGTCACTAATTTTCCTTTCTATTTTTATGTTCTTATATTTTTTGGTTATGTTTTATTTTTTTCAATCACCTTTTATTGAATATACATTAGGAATGAGTCGCCTCACTCGGGCCCTTTTAATTCTTAAAAATAACAAAGAACACATTAAAAATAATAACATTTCTTCAATATACATTAAGAGTAATTCGAAGAGGTTCATTTATATTATTTTGGAAACCCAAGGACTCAATCATATGGATATGTAAAATACAGGATTTTCAATCCTAGCATGAAATGGAGAGAAACAGATACTCAATTTTTCGATAGTTTCAATTAGCCCCTCCACAATTTTTCTCAAACTTGCGATCCTCCAACTATATAAAATGTTACTACTAACAGTTGAGTCTCATGACGAGTTGAAAGAAGCAGACTGCTAAGATATGAAAGAATAAAAGATATCATAAGCAAACATTTGAATGTTGAAAATATTTTACAAAAAAAGTAGACAGTTGAGAATGAAAAGCCTATGTGGAAAGCATATTGTAATTTTTGGGGAAAGGACTTCACTTTGAAACCAAAAATTGCTACAATGCCTTGCACATGTGGGGGCTTCCGAAAATATGCATATTCAATTCCATTTTAATTAAAGTAAAGAGGAACATTTTGGAACAGTTCTTGCTAACTGGATTTATAATCCAAAAACAACGTGGTCCAATATTTTACAAACTTGTATTTACTATATTATTATTATATCAAGTTATTTTTTAAATTTTGCCAAAATGTAAATAGCCAAAAAAAAATGTTGAAATTTTTTATTCAAAGAGGAGTAGAGATTTTGAGCTTAACGGATTCGTTTTACACTTACCGGATTTCGATAAATTGAACTTACCAATTTTGGACAGAAATTATCGTATTTTGTGGTACTTACCGAATATTCTTTGCACTTACCGAATTTTGACTTAAGTAGCTTACTGATTTTCTTTGACACTTACCGTGTTTCACTCAAAGTCACTGAAATACGATATTTTGGCTTAAATATCCGATAAGTCACAGAAACATAAAATTGATTGTAAACAATTTATACAATTAAAATTATGAATTAAAATCTTTTAATATTTTATGGTTTTTCCTGTGCTTTGTGCATGATCAGCTGAAATTTTTCTTTTTCTTTTTTATTTTTTTTTCCCATTTTGATCTAACCTCTTATAAAAAAAGGCAATTGAAATACTAAAAAACATCTTCCAATATTTTACAAACTTGTACTTATTAATATTAATACTATTATTATATATCTTCCCATATTTTACAAACTTGTACTTATTAATATTATTATTATATCAAGTTAATAAAACAATTAAAAATTCAAATTGACAATGTATCTGATTGTAAACAATTTATACAAATTATTAAAATCTTTTAATATTTGACGGTTTCACCTATGCTTTGTGCATACTCAACTGGAATTTTTCTTTTTCTTTTTTCTTTTTTCCCATTTTTATCTAACCTCTTATAAAAAAAAAATGGCAATCGAAATACTAAAAAAATATTTTCCAATATTTTACAAACTAGTACTTATTATTATTATTATTATTATTATTATTACATCAAGTTAATAAAACAAAAAAAAAAAAAAATTCAAATTGACACTGTACCTGATTGTAAATAATTTATACAAATTATTAAAATCTTTTAATATTTGACGGTTTTACATATGCTTTGTGGTATGCTTAGTTGGAATTTTTTTGATTTTTTTTTTCGTACGGTGTAAAATAATGAGAATACGTATAAATACTATTTGGTATTACAAAATTTATGTATAGATATTTCTCTATTATTTCTTGCATTAACGAAACAGTCCACAAGTCGGGCTATATAGTTAAAGAAAATCCTTATTATCGAAATTATACCAACAATAGTGAAATCCCAATAATCGTACGAAAATAACCTAGTAATAAAAGAAGTAATTTATCGAAAATATGACTCAAATCAGGTTTATAATCATCTCGAAAAATTACAAAACGAAAAGAAAATGACTAAAATTGGTAAAAAATTAATTTTTTTTTACTTAACAAACTATTTTTTTTTTAAAATCTCGCATTTACTTTAAATTTTTTTTTTACTTAACAAACTAATTTTTTCGATGATTTGTCTTTAATTACATCCTCAAATAATCTAAAAATGGAAAAAAAAAAATTAATTTGTTAAGTTATAGATAAAGAAATTTATTTTTAAAGAAGTTCCACCTTAATTATAATAATAATTTTTATTATTTGTTAATATTAAATCACGTTCGAATATTTTGCATAATTACTTATGAAGTCATTTTTCAAAAAATGTGGCAAAATTACGAATCGCTAAAAAACAGTCCAAGACACGGAGAGACGGTGTCTCCGTGTGCATGGAGGCACCATCTCCGTGACACGGCGAGATGGTCACGTCGATCCCCGTCAGGGGCGTTGCCCCCAAACTCCCACGAGGGGTGTTGCCCCTCGACCCCGTGATCTCTACTTATTTTTCTCAATTCTATCTGTTGCGTTTAAATGTGATTTATTCTGTAGATATACCTACAATTGTTACTTTATACCCTATCAGACAAATTACAACTCTAGATCACACCGTGTCGCGGAGAAACTTAATCATTAGTTTCTCCGTGACATGGAGAAACTTAATTTTCTCCGTGATACGAAGAAACTTTACTTTCTCCGTGACATGTGTCACGGAGAAACTTATTTTATTAAAGGTACAGTACTTTTCTTACCTTTTAAAAATATTTTCTCTCTCATGTACAATTTTAAAATATATTCATGCTTGCATCACATAAGATTTCCACAATAAAATGCCCGATTACTATTATATCTACAATAGATTCTTATTGCTCTTTTTATAAGAAGTTTGACATAAAAGACTTTACATTTGAATAGGAATGAAATCCAAAATTTCAACACTTCAATTATAAATGCATTAAAAAAAGGTCTTACATCTACAACTTGTCAGTTGTCATTGATACAACTTTATATTTATATTTATATCATACAATATAATAATTAAAGTACATTTACTAATATGGGCGACAATCATATTCTCCGTCCCCACCTTGTACCCTATTCGGAGTGGAAACTCAACTTGAAAAAGCTATTTGTACAAAGTTATGTTATAAAAGTTGGGGTACAAAGTGTGTTGTCAAAATTCAGGCTATTGATTTCAAATGATTTAAAAATCTGTTTTTGAAATGATTGGTGTAGATGTTATTTTGTCAATCAACTTTGTAAATCAACAAACATGTAGCATAACTCTAAAAAATTTATCCATGTCTCAGTCCCCAATTAGTCGAGGAATCTCTGTCCCATTCGAGCCTGGTCCTCATGGGAAACGGGAATTTTCTGCTCTATTATTATTTTTAGTTGAAATTGGGGTATTAAAAGATAAAACTTGATAGTCTATGATAATTATCACAAGATGTCTTATCCAATCTTCCCTACTGTACATATTAAGCCCTTATTTGAGCTCCATTTTTATTAAAATATATTTTTCTATTTCTTCTTTTCAACCACACATTATTCAATAAATAATATTACACATGAATTGAAATTTTTTCCTTATTTTTGCAACCACACATTATTCAAAAAATCACTATTTCAAAATATATTTTTAACAAAAAAAAAAAAAGTAGGGTTCAAACAAAGGCTAAAAGGGGATGTCTTCCCAAAACGAATGATTGGAAGTTGTTGGAACTAGCTAAGTGGATAATAAAACTTACATATGGATGTCAATCGATGAACCGAAATGACCATAGCAATTTACTAAGTTAAAAGAGTCACTAAGGGGGGGGGGGGGGGGTATTTATTTGGGACTTTTAAATACTTTTGAGACTTTAAAATTTTTGATTATATTCATTTGAGACTTTTAAAAACCCTCTTAAAGTTAAGTCTATTCAATTGAGACTTCTATAGATTTTTGAAAAGTAACTAGAAGTCATTAGGTGTTTAACTGAAACTTTTTAGAAGTCTCTATAAATCATGAGGTATTCAAATAGATAATAACCTTTGAAGAATTCTCTACTTGATTTTTGGAGACTTTTTGTTGAAAAATATAAATTACAAATCTCAAAGAAAATCTTTCATATACTCTGAGATATGTGAAGATTCCAGAGCAAAAAAATAAAAATAAATAAATTTAAAAAACAAATGAATTTTTTTTTTAATTTTAGGATATTCTCATATCTCTTCAATTCATTTACTGTAATCAATTTATGATTATTCTATATATACATAATTACTTTTAAATTGAAATTATCTGTAATTATTTCATAATATAGAATTTCATGTAATTGATCTGTGTTTTTTTTTTTCTGGGCATCATGGTTCTCGAAAATGTTAATTAGGTAGTAAAAAAGATTGTAATTTTTCAAGTATATAATGAATTTGTTAGATGGATTTTTTTTAAAAGTCTCGAATCAAAGTCTACAGAAGTCCATGGAATACTTTTATTAATTTTTAACAAATCCATAGAATTCACTTAAAGGTCCATAAAATCTATAGAAGACTATAAAAGTCTCAATTGAATACACCCACCTAAATTTTGAGGATGTTAGATTGGTTACTACCTGAAACGAATGACAAACTCTGGTTAGTGTATGTGTAGTATTTTTCAAACCATTTGTGATGAATACTGTTAGGACCTTTCCGAGAAAATGGATATGGCACGGGGCTGTCTTGCACGATTCCATGGCCGAAGGCATGCGTGAATGCTCGGTGCAGTGCGCAAATTTGGGTTGGACGAAGCATGATCAATGTGTTGGCTTTTGTGGTGAGCAAGAGGTAGAGACACAGATGCCTAATTTGGAGCTGTTGTAAGTGAAAAAAAAAAAAAAAAAAAAAAAAAAAAAAAAAAAAAAAAAGGGAAATTGCACTAGATGTCACTTTTTGGCTTGACATTTACAAAAATGTCATTTTTTTAAAGTCTTTGCAAGATTGTCATTTTTGGACATTTTTACTCCTCTAGATAATTTAAATATCATACATGTCCTTGACTTGACAACATAAAAAAGTTGTACAAAAAGCGAAAAAAAAATGTGACAACCAATCACCTCACAATTATACTTCAAAATCACTATTATATTAAAAAAAAAAAATCTTTGATTATTAACCATCAACTCATTCATTTCTCTTCTATTTCACATAAACATTTTCTCTCTCCAACTCAATCACCTACTTCACTTCTCCACACAACCATTGCAAAATTTCTCCTTTCTTCTTTTCTATATTTCCTATCACGATTCTCTAAAAACTATATGGAGTGCAAGTTCTTGTTTTGGGATCTCACTTCAATATAGAATGAAGAAGAATATCCCAGGTAGGGTTTCGAATATTTGCGTTTCTTTTTTCGATCGATTGAAAGTTTCGTTTCAAGTTTTTTTTTTTAATTAATGTTCCTATTTTTATCTCAGATTGCACCATCAATTTTGAGTTTCATACATCTAGATCGTGAGTTTGTTTTCTTCATTTTGGGTTCATTCTTCACAACGACTTTGCTTAGGGTGTACATTTACAGGTAGTTTGGATTTCTCCATTTTTTTATTTATATTTTGTTGGGGGTTTTTATTTTTTTCTAATTTTTTTGGTGTATTATATATGATTTTATTTTTTATATTTTTCTAAAAAAATATTTCAAGTTGCTTCATAAACTTTGTGCACGTAACTATATTATTTTGATGTGTTTGATGTGCACGTAATTTGACCCTTCATGTCTTGGAAAATCAATATGAATGTGAAATGTAAATGTAAATGTCAATCCAGACAGTATTGGAATTATCTGTTGATATGAACTGCCGTTTTCGATAGTTAGGCTCCGATTGTGAATATCTGACTTGCTATATATTTTGAGTTAAAAATTAACTGCTACAACTATTTTCTTTTTTTATTCCTAACATTTTTTTTTAAATCTTGAGCTCCCTAGAGCATTTCATATTTCTTTACTAGCTGCTTTCGTTCGACAATGATATTTTATTTGAAAATTGTGTTACTAAATTCATAACAGTTTCTTTTTGGATCCTTAGAGCATTCAATGCTTGTTCGATAGCTACCTAACATATTAATCTTCCCGTTTTAAGAAGTCATGCATGTGATATATATACTTATAGTTTCTCTTCTTTACTTGGACATATTTATGAATGCATCGTCTTGATATGTTAAAAATTATATTGTCAAGTATATTGTACCTAAATTTGACGACGAACTTATTCAAATTAACACTTGGAGGGTGCAATGATTAACGCATTTTATTTGGTTGGAAAGGAACACCAGCATGATTTCTTTTTAAGAAAAGCCAATAAGTAATTATTTTGATGGCATAATTTACTCATTTACAAACTCTTTTAGTACTATTTTTTTCTTCTATCATTGATTCATTTTGGTGTTTTAGAAGATCAAACGATGAGTTTTTAGTACCTTTTACTCCTTTATCATTTTGGTGGTTTAGAAGTCAAAAGTAGAATTCTTGATAGTTCACTTCAGTATGCAAATGACATCGCAGTGAACTATCGTTCCCCTCAGTAATTCTCGACAGATGGGTGAATGCTGACACATGAGTTGAGTCATTTGTCGATATTAACTATCGTTATCGATTGATGAACTGTCGAAACCGACAATTACAGTCAATTTTTCTCGACACATAGCAGTTTCACATGTCGATCTTTGGTTCATCCAAATATTACACGTGTTTTTGGCATTAACATGTACTACTATATTATGATCTGACGATTTTTTATTTGTTGTACTTTGGTCCACATGTCCATTTTCGATTTATCTGAATGTTACACGTGTGTTTGACATTAACATGTACGAAATATTATGATCTGACATTTTTTTCTTTCTTGCTATATCTTGTTGTTGCAGATGAATTTCGAATTCTTCATTCCCGAAAATGCATGGTTGCTCGCCCACATTACGCAAAGAAGCAATTTCAAGTACCTAAAAATCGTCATGGAGCATATTAATGACTGCATTACAAGTCTAGATACTAATTGAAGCTTGGCATGGAAGAACATTTTTTCCCCTTGATGTATAATCTTTCCTTTAGTTCATGAAATTTCAGTTACATTGATACTTGTGAATTGTGTAAGAATATCATAAAATGTTTATACTAAAGTTGAATCTAAATCTAGGGCCCATGTATACTCTTTGAAAATCTTTTATGAGTTGTACATCTGCTAGGTGTGAATCTTTTGTGTTTACTTGGAGTTTGATTGAATACAAACCTTAAGTTTGATTTAACTAATGCTTCATAGAAATTAATTCTTGGTTATGTATACTACTATGTAGTCAATTACACTATGACACATGTCTTACACGTGTGTCTCACTAATAATTGCAGTTACTCATTTTAGAAGTTTCTCGTTTCTCATATTCGTTGGATTGTTTGATTAAAAGAAGACAACATTTTTTAATTTCATGATTGAATGAGCCACTGTCATTCGATTTGTTTCAATATGAAAATTACCAGAGAACCATGTTACAATTAAGATACAAGAGTACTAATAAAATTAAATAATAACTACATGCAGAAAACTTGAAGATAAAATGATACACATGATTTAAGATTCACAATTTTCATAAATTATGGTTGAAGTTTAGAGGATAATGGTACACTTAGACCTTAAACCATCACACCAATTGTCTTTCAAATTTATATGAGATTGAATTTGGTGGTTGAGTATTAAATGACCATAAGTGCTTCCTTCCAAAAAGTTGATTATAAATAGGATGGTATCACTTCATTTTGAGTTATACTTGAATACTTCATAAACTTTGTGACACTTTATACTACTCACATTCACAAAAAATTTCACCCAATACGACCATATTGAAATAATGGATTCGCCCACGGGAAGCAACGAATCGGTCAACCTGAATAAGCCTCTACCAATACCCGATTCATCCCCATTATTTCCCATTATAATTTCGTTGGATGATGAGGAAGTTAACCCTCAAAATGGTAGGAGAGTCATTTTTGTTGTTTCCTTTCCCAACCTGGACGAAGTGTCAAGTGAAGCATCGCAACCAACCAAAAGCGTGCTCGATGAGGTATTCGAGTTCATGGTTCCGTACAAAGATTAATCCGATGATGATGAGTAGTTGGAGAACATTCCACCTCTTGCGATAATTGTTATAAGCTCGGATGATTCTGATCAAGACAGTGAGAGAGAATGTTCAAATTGATGGATCAACAAACGAAGTGGACAGCAATTGCATATGGTTGTGTACTAAATAATGTATAGTCTTTTTTTGTCAGGGATGAATTTGGTTGGTGTAGAGACCCAAATCTTTTCTATAAAGCAAGGCCCATAATTGTGTGATTAACTTCACATTAGGCCCAATAAAGGAAATATAAGCCCAAAAGATAGTCCAATACATGTTTAAAGGTAAAATGATGTTTATAAAGTATTTTCTTAAAAACGATTTGATGAAGATTGGACGGAATGCAAAGTATTTCATTTTATGGTTAAAATTATACTTCAAATATTTTTAGTCTCCTTTGAGACCCATTTTCGATATAGAAAACATTCTAATTTGAAAATGATATCGGAATAAAAGTTGTAGATCTTTGAGTTATCTTTCCAACACACTTTGAATCACCTCAATCGGATATCGGGAGAAAAAGTTATGATTGAAATACCAAAAGCTGTGCAATACCAACCGGACAACCGGTCGACCGGAGCAACTAACCGGTCGACCGGAAAAGCAGAAAACCCACGATTTTTTTGAATTAATGGCCACTACTTGCACTACTTAATTACCCTATTTAATATGACCTTTCACCCACCCCAAACCTCACCTATAAATACCCTCTTCACTCATTTGATTTTTCACACCAAAAGCACTTTCAATTTGCTTTCAAAAGTTGAGAGAAAAATAGAGAGTTTGGGAGAGAGAAGGAAGGTGGTTTTTCAAAGTGTTTTCCAGAAGTTTTAAGTGTGGGCAAAAATATTCTGCAAGAAGGTTTTTGTGGTTTCAAAAGGTTTTCAAACAACAAAGGAAGGTCCAAACGTCCAAGCTTCGTCAAAGTTTTGAAGTTTATCCAAAGTTTTTCAAAGTTCTTTTCAAAGTTCGTCAAGCATCAAATCAAGGTAGGTAGAGGTGTATAAAGTTGTTATACGTGTTTAAGTTATAATTTCTAGCAAGTAATGTTCTATGTTAAAGGCTAATGTTGTGTGTCAAATGGTATCGTCGGTTCGGCATGTGCCTTTCATGTCAAATGGTTCCGTCGGTGCGGCATACATTTAAAGGTTAATGTTGTGTGTCAAATGGTATCTTCGGTTCGGCATGCACCTTTCATGTCAAATGGTTCCGTTGGTACGGCATACATTTTCATGTCAAATGGTACCTCCGGGTACGGCATGTTTTATGGAAGTTCTAATGTTAATTGTTATGAAATGCTTAGCTTAATCACGATTGCACCTATGACGCCTATTGAGTTTTCAACTCACGGGTTTCTACTCTATATCTACAGATTAAATGTTGATGCACCGGGTTGGATGATGGAAGAGATGGAAGGAGATGCAATAAGCCTATGGGAACCCGGTGAACAAGTGATTTAGATTTAAAGTCTTTAATGTTTCAAATGTTATTTTCAACGTTATTTCTTTTGAGTATCTTGAACAAGTCATGATTTCATCAAATAAATTATATTCCGTGATTTTGGAAAGTTATAAAGTGTTTTAATCCAATATCCTTCAAAAAGAATGTTTGTTAAGATTTAAGCTTCCGCTAATATATGTACACTTGTTACTAAACCACCGGTTAAGTTAAGTAAAGTAAGTAGCGTCCCGGTCCACTAGGGGTTGGGGCGTTACAGTTGGTAACGTCTTTACCAAATGTTCAGCAAAAGCACGTCCCTTGTGCATCTTTTGTGTAGTTAAATTTTGTCCTCCGGACCAACTATTGAGAATGACGGAAACAATCTGCCGGGAATAACAAATGAACTGTCGGATGTTATATAATATTTTGTCCATGAATTTGTATTTTGCTTGTAAACTTAAACATGTCTTCTCCTGTCTACAAACGATAATGTAAGTTTAAAATAAGAATGTAAGTTGAGAATGTGTTGGGGAACACCACACTACTTGAAGTATCGTATTTTCGAAGTGTTACACTGAGGTTCTAACATGTGGTACAGTGGAGGTTTAACGTGAGTTGTGTTACCAACTCCACCACAACGAGTATATTTCCTGAGTCATGTGGTAGACTCGTATCTGGATCGCTTATGTCGTGTCGGTGGTAGACTTTGAACTTCAATTCAATTTCAGTGCGGGGACCAAGAATTCCAAGTTTGTCCTTCCACCATAACACAAGTACGACTACGGTAATATTTGTCGGCACTAAAATGGAAGTGAATTTGTTCTCTCTCCACTTCCATTTGGGAATGGCCCCGCCACTCCTCACCCCGAGATGGGGCGAGGGCTTGATCCGTTTAATATTTCTTTTTTAAAATTTTCGAATTACGCTATTATTAGAGAATGAAATCCAAATTCAAATTTTCGAGTTATGTTATTATTCAAAGTTCAACTCTTAACCCAAAATCTAAATGTCATTCCATAAATTTTAATTTTTTCTAGTTTTTTCGATCAAAATATTATAAACTTGATTTGATTATATAATTTAATTATAATAAAAAGATTGGATAGATGGATTTATAAATTATATAAAACAATTGTTAGTTAGGTAAAATTTTAAATTGATAATTGTATAATATAATTGTTAGATTAGAAACAAGTTACAAAATAGCAAATACATTCTACAACATTTTAAAACTAACCATTCATAAAAATTCTATTTTAATTTTTTTTTTCATAGGACGGGATGGGACGAGTTTTTTTGCCATCATTACCTGCATTTGTCGTTCATATGAACAAACTTTTTCCCATGCAACACGATGAGTCTCAAATGATTACTCATACTTGAAACGTTAAGATTGCAACGGTAAGAATTCTGCACAATCAATATATCGGCATTTAATAACATGAAAGTATCACTTTCAAATATTTAAATTCATGCAATAGCAAAAAGTGAAATAAATGGTTTCAACAATTTTCAAGTGTCGAATGCGACAGTTAAATCACTATACCAGAAACAGCCTTTTGCAACGTGCAAAAAATGTTGCCAAAGAGTTTTTGCAGCGTTCGAGCGCACGTTGTGGATTGTGATGTTGCCATGGAGTGGAACGTTTTCGCAACGTTCAGCAGGGCAACGGCAACGTTCGCTGAACGTTGCGAAAAAGGGAAACAGCAACGTTCCTTGAACGTTGTGAAAAAGAGATCTTGAACGTTGCGAAAAAGAGAAACGGCAACGTTCGAAAAAAGGTTACGGCAAGATAGACCTAGAGTTTTAATGATAGCATAGTAAGCCTCAGAGATTAGACACTTGATCCATCAAATATCTTCCTTGTACTCTTCATCACAAAAAGAATTCTTTGTTTCACCATCATGAAGGTTTATTGTATCCATGGATGTCACATTCTTCTGAATCAATACAACACAAAATATATTAATTCTTATCATATTCAAACAGAGAAGCAAGATTAAAAATGAAGAATAATTTAGACATAATACATTTCAGAATACAATATGAAATACATTAGTTCGGAAAGAAAAAGATTTTAGATAATCACATAAATTATGAAAATACCATGAGATCAGAACAATCTTTTTCTTATTTTCAACCTAGTTGAAAGTATCATTGATCTATGATTTATATAGAAAAGAACTATATGCAATGCACATGTTGAAGAATAGTCTAGACATAATACATTTCAGACGCACTAGAGGAGAAAGTTCAAAAAAGAATGAGTACAATCACAAAATAAGTGAAACAAATTCATGTATTATTGGAAAACTTACAGCCATGAGATCATAAGTAAGACAGAAGACTCCATAACAATCAGGTTTCTTCTTGAGATCCTCAGTGTTCACAGCCACTGGTGCTTGAAATTCCCTGAAAACAACCCATCAACAAGATTTTCTTAAAAACCAAAATCCCACCATACCGAAACAGGAAAAACACTTACTATACATTTATATACAAAAAAATCCAAAAAAAGAGGTAGTTTACTTCGAGGTTACAGAGCAGCATATTCTTGAATGTTAGTCTTAGGGAGCGGCCTAAGACTGAAATGGTGGCTATAAGAAAGTCGGTTTGACACATAGGAGAGTTGTGAAGAATACTGAAGGTTAGTTTTGGTGTGTAAATCTGCCACCGCCATTAAACTGTGGCAGCAAAGAAACAGAGTTGCAAAGTGAAAAAATAGCTTGAAAGTAGATAATTGTGTGTGAGTGGAATGGAGGGAGTGAACGAGAGGAACAAGTGAAAAGAGTGGCAAGAAAGCAAGGAGTGGATCATATATTGAATTTGAAATGTAGTTTGCAAGGTAAAAATGGTAAAAATGAAAGAATACATTCTTCAAAAATGTTAATTGATTTGGGAAAATCTCAATCTCTCCTTTATTCTCCAACGGGTTACACATATATGTACCTGCAAAGGATAAAATGGATATATTATGATAATTCTCAAGGGACTAATATTTTTAGACACAGACCATGCTCTTTATATTAACGCCATAGAATGCAAAATGACCATAAGTGAATGCCAAATATTCTAACAAACAACTGAATATAATTTATAAAAGAGAATGACTAGAGATTTGATAGAATTAAGAGCAAAGAGTACCTTCCTCAACACAAAAGGTCGGTGTAGCTCAATTTCTAGGGTGGGAATGCCCCTATCTGCAGCATAAAACTATAGTTTTTACTGCGGGAGCAAAGAAATGCACTAGTTAAAAAGAACAAACCGAAATACCACGCACCTTCACATGTTCATTTTCCAGAATATTCTTCCCACGTATACACAAGACAGATCCTTCTTTGTCATACTCTACAGTCTAAGAATAATTTCAAGAAAGTCGTGTCACAAAACCTCAGTCTTCTACAGTAGCTTAATGCAAACTTCTAGATAAGTCAAAGATTTACAACTCTAGCCTCACCCCCAGCTGCATAGAAATATAACATTCGAAACAAAACAATTTTGTCTAATTGTTTTATAGATTTTGATTTAATCAATAAGTAAACATGGATCTATTAGAGAAAATGTTGAATACAGTCAACTTTAAAGCATGGAACCAAGAATGACCATTAAGATTTAGTACAATGAACAAAAAGATTTAGGAAGTCGGACATATTTTGACCATTAAGAGGGAATATCAGCTTGTAAGCCTCGGTATTCACTAAAATTACTATCTAAACGAACACATTTTTTTCACTATTTTTTCAAATGAAGAATGAGTCTATAAAGTCTAAGCATCAAAAATTTGTATTCCTCACAGAATATAGAATCCTCATTTTGATGAACTTCATCAAACAATTAGACAGCAAAAACATAGCTATACATGTCTAGTAACAAGTTCCTAATTTGGTAACCAAACATTTGCAGAACTTTACCTGCATCGAAGGTGAGCTGGTTCTTCCTATTCTACGTCTCGCTTTGAGCAGCCACTTACAATTTGCAACTTCTGTCTTTTCGCCATTTCTTCATTTTGCCACTGTTGCTGTCTTTTCTTCTTTGTTTGAAACTCGTGTGAGGATTCATACTTAGGCAAACTGTGTATCCGAGGAACAGTTGGTCACATAAATGAAGGAAAAATATCTAGCAAAATTTTCGTGCAAATACAATAGCTGTATTTCTAGAGAAGCTTAGGGAGTTTTCGCTAAAAACAATATGAATGTGAAGACAAAAGAAATAACCAAACTCCAAAGGCCAACCAAATGGACGATTAATACGGAAATGCTATCTACCCTAGACTATAGGATGTAAAGAAATAATTTGGGATATTATTACCACACATACCTTTTCGGATCGCAAGGCGAGGGATCAGCCCAGAAATATTCAGCAACTAGAGTATCCTTTGCAGATATTCTCTTCAAAAAAAGAAAAAAATGAAAGCAGTTAAATTTCAGGATCAATAGGCCTTAAGATACCCTTTGTATCGATTTTATTCCGGAGCAAGAGCTGTTCGTATAAAATTACATAACATCATTCCAATAATATTTTCTGTGCAATATAACAATTAAACAAAATTAAAACAAGCAAATACCAGAGCTCCAATGGCTGCAGGGATCCCAACAGTAAGAGCCATTGCGGTAGTTGTCTTGCCATTCTTAGTCCTTCCACATTCCAATAGAGTTGCTCTGCGGTTTTCAGTCCGTCGACCATTTGGGAAATCCACTTCTACTTCATGGTGCATCAGCACCATGTCCTGGCCAGAATCATATTAACTATATAATCATCCTCCAAGAGAACAATAAATTGATATCAATCAGTTTAGCAAGTAAAATTATAGAAACCACCTGCCTGTCCCAGAATAAGCCAACCTTTCTTCCATGCGGAGGCAGGTAACGTCAAATGCACTTCGACAGGAATTTGGTATTTCTGATTCCTCGTGAAATCCCAAAAATCTAATGAAGAACAGGGTTTCAAGAACGTGATTTGACGGGAAAGTTTCTTTGAATGAAATAAAAACCTAAAAGATTAAAAAAGAATGTATAAGGGGCCTGATCAACCCCAACATCATAGTAATGGATACACCCTCTACAACTCAAATTAGGGATTACAGGATATCGACACTATTAATAGCTAATCAGTCAATGTTGACCAACGAAATTAAAATTCCCAAAATCAAAAGATAGTACAGTTAATCCAGAATCTGAAAACGAGTGGGGATATAGAGGGAAAGGTAGGCGGCGAGAGAGTAGAAGGCGGTGATGACTTCGTCGACCCACTTCGCCTCGCGCGTCACGACTCACGTTGTTAGGGTTGCTGTAGCAGTCCTTGGTGGGTGGCTTTTTCACTTGCAAGCCACCGTTGGTTGTGGTTGCGCCACCCAGAGATCGCAGCGTCTCTACGAGAGAAGGATTGAGAGAGAGGAAGAAAAGAAGAGTATTGTAAGAGAGGAAGTGATGAGAGTCGAATGACAAGAACAGAAGGAAAGATTAGGGCTCGTTTGATTTTGATGAATTTTTTTTTTTGGGGTTGGTTAATTTTTAGCAACGTTCAACAATTCGAACGTTGCGAAAAGTGGATTTTTTCGCACTTTTCCCAGCGTTCAAATGAATGTTGCAAAATTTTCACTTTTTGCAATATTCATTTGAACGTTGCAAAAAAGAAAGGTTTTGGCAACGTTCAGTAATTAGAACTTTTCGCACTTTTCGCAACGTTCAAATGAATGTTGCAAACTTTTCGTTTTTTGCAACGTTCATTTGAACTTGCAAAAATGAGAAGTTTTCACAACGTTCACTGAACGTTGTAAAAAGTGAAATTTTTCGCAACGTTCAAAAAGTGGCATAGACAACATTCTTTTGAAGAATGTTGCTAAAACTCAATAAAACTAACCAATTGCAACATTCACTTATTAGAATGTTGCCATAAACTCTTTTAGCAACATTCATTGATTGAATGTTACATTTTGAGTGTTGTAAAAGGTGATTTTTGGTGTAGTGAATTGTCAATCTCAACAGTTTCTAAATGTCGAGTTCGACAGTTGAAATGTCTACCCTAGACGGTTTCTAAACGTCAAATTCAACAGTTAAACTGTCGGTAAGCATATATGTGGGTGATTGAAACAATTTTTTCATCACATTAAGTGTGGTCATCAATATTGTACTACCGAATGACAAAATATTTTTCTCAAATAATTTGCACAACAAATCATTAAAGAGACAAACCTTGAAAACATGTATTTGGTTTGATTTGAAGAAATTACTCAAAATATTAATGGTGATAATCAATTTTCAATTACAATATCAAAAACATCTTCCGAAAAATAAATAACTAAATACTTTATTAAATATGGAATCCTTTACGAAAGGTAAATGATCGTCACCCTTCGAAAATATTTCAAAAACCAAACAAATCAATGAATAATAGTTTCAAAAATTTCAAATGCATATGACCATGTTGTATTTAACATCTAAAACATAGTAAGCTATAAAATATAAATATAAGCAATTTTTAATAGCAACATCTCAAAATGGATGATGAATCCAATAATAATATCTTCTTGATTAAGGAATGAAGAAGATGGATACGAAGTTAGGGTTTATTAATGGTAAGAAGAAATTTGTTTATATTAACTTTTCAAATTCTTTTATCTTTTTTTATTAACAAAATTCATATTTTCCAATGTAATATACATATATCTAATGTTTATAATATACAAATTAAATCATCACATCCTAACATTAATAGCATTCAAATCAAGTATTAGTTAACATTAAATGCTCCTAAAAATGTGAATTTAAGGGTAATTTGGATCTTTCACACAAAAAAAAAAAAAAAAAAAAAAAAAGGCATTTTTTATCACCAAAAGTGAAAATGACAATTTTTTTTTTTTTTTTTTTTTTTTTTGTGGATTTTCAAATTTAATGATATTTATGAAAATTCCCCCAAAGAATAGTTTTTGTTCACATTCAACACAACATTTATAGGTAGAAATATTGTTTATGTATAACTTATGAGTGTTTATAAATTATGGTCAATAACATAATAGAAAATGTTGTCATAATTACTCAAACACAATACTTTTAAAGTACAACACTTTTGTGAGTAAACAACGGTTAATAAACATAATAAAAAGTGTAGTCTGAGGGAAACATTGTTATTATTACTCAAATGCAA
This sequence comes from Osmanthus fragrans, assembly GCA_019395295.1. Taxonomy (NCBI): domain Eukaryota; kingdom Viridiplantae; phylum Streptophyta; class Magnoliopsida; order Lamiales; family Oleaceae; genus Osmanthus; species Osmanthus fragrans. The sequence continues at coordinate 16,820,879 of CM033347.1, read as the reverse complement.
CGATTCTTTTAGTTAAACAACAAGAAAAAAAAGAGTTTTGCCAACCAAAAAATTGGTCACTAAAGGTCAAGTATCAGATGGTAAAACTAATCTCTGACTATAAAATATTGATCATCGTCATCAAAAGCCGACCAGCAAAGGTTTTCATTGAACATAATGTGTGTTCATCGAAAAATATTGGTTGGGAATGACAAAACTTTTGCTGACCACATAGTCGGCACAGTAAAAGTCTAAATGAAGTCAGGAAAAATATAAGCTGACCATAGATGTTGGTAAGGAAAAATATACATTTGTTGATCAGTAAAATTAAGCAAATGAATTTGAACATGTGTAGTCTACATTTCCCGACTATGGTTTCAGTCGGTAAATGTGATTTTATGTAATTGTATTTTTGAACCTATCCAGTAATCTGATTTTTAAAATAGATTGAGAGTCCAACTCAAACACAATGCACCAACAAAAATACAGAATCAAGAAATATCCAAAATCACAAAGCAATAGTCACAATTCAAAAGCCTCTAGTACATATAAAACAAAATAATATATTGTATCTTTTTAAGTCAATTCTACTTCGAAAATATAAGTAACTACATACGCATATATTTCAAAATAGTTGCATAGGCAATAAAAAGCCTAGTCATGTTAAAAAAAATATGAGAAAGTGTAGTCCAAAAGGAGCATAAGCTATAATAGAGAATCAACTATCAAGATAACTCTAAACTAATAATCATCACATGACTCATGATTAGGTGATGATCATGGATAAGTAGTGGGCACTCTAGGGCTTCCTATTGCTAGCAGTAACCTTGGTATAATCTCTTTAACTGGGTGAGAATACCCTCATTTTTCTCTGCAAGTTATGCATGACTTGGGGAGCTCAACATTATCTTGTTGAGTTGTGTCTGCGCAAGATGCAGCACGTGGAACCTTTGGGCCTCTGTCCGAACTCCTATATTAGCAAGAAGTAATGATATGATCCGGGATAGGCCACAAGCTATACGAGTTTGATGAATGTCGGGAAATGGATAACGACAAGCTCGGGACCGAATAGAGTTGATAAAGCTAGCCAATTACTTGATCGAGCTATGGATTATGAAATGAAGAAGTCAATGAGCCGAAATCCAAGTTTGATGTTCGAGTCGAAGGCAGACGAGACTAGGAGCAAGATGGTTCGAAAGGCGAAACGATGGACCGGACATGACACTATGCGGTCGTATAGTGTCCCACGCCATGCGACCTCATGGCTCCATGCAGGGAAACAGCCGGAGGATTTCATGTGAACCATATGACCGCATGGTACTAAAATTGGGCCGAATTTCCTTTTTCCGCGAAATTAATTATTTATGCATTAATTCTTTTTTTGGACAACTTTCCATATTCTAGGACTCTTTAATTCCATTTTTCCATATTTTTTAGGATTAGTATAAATAGGAAATTTATCTTTCGTTGTTGGGGAAGACTTTGATTATCGAGACTTATACAAGGGGCGATTTTGCTTCCAGTCGAACATATCAAGGATTTTGAATTCTTGTGGTATTCAATAGAGCTTATCAAGAGTAACATCTTGTGGCACTCAAAAATTTGGATGAGATTCGATATTTGTGCAATCAAAAGGTCAATAAATTCCTGTTTATTAGTTGTTTGGTTCATAAGTTTTGGATTAAATCCAAAACCTTGACTTATTGGTGATCTTGGGTTCCGTGTCAATTTGTTGTCGGGTTGCGTAATGTTCGTTGCTACATGGTTCTCATCAAGTAATGCCAAGGGCCTGGGTCGCAATCTCATTATATGTAAGCTATATTCATTAATTATAGCTCTTCTCGTCGTCAACATATGCCTCTTGTGTAGTCTATATTCTAAGAAATTTAATACATAAATCCAGCCATATTATTCAAGACAAGAGTAAAATCTGCTATAGAACTTCAAGCACCAATGGATCTTCTAGCCAAAACCCACTTGATAATTCCCTTTAACTTGATGGAATAAAACACAGGACTTTCTTTAGAGAGAGAAAATATTGCAGGAATGTTTTGTACGGGCTTGGCTAGGGACCCTTTGGCATCCATATATAGACACCACTACACCACTTCCCTCCATCATATAATTGGGTAGTTAAAAATAAGGCAGTTAATTAACTCACTTTAATTTAAAATTCAAATCAAATAATTAAACATGTGGGCCAAATTAATTAAACAATTACATTTCTCCCACTTGGTCCACATGTTCAACGATAAACCTTAAAGTGAGTACTTAAAATGGCCATATGCTGAAACTGTCAATAACCTACTCAAGTAGAAATTCACAATTCTTGAATCATGACCGTCATGTTCTAATAATCAAACATTTCCTTCCATGTATTACAAGTATGATCACCTCTATAGAGTACTTTACTTTATGAATGAACTTCATATAAGTCATTCAGGGTCCAAACTTTAATAATCAAGATGGCTATCCAAATTACAAACTTTAAGTGCACTAATAACATTGTTTCAAATACAAAAAAACAATCTTAAAACCAAATATCAGAGTATCATATTGAGCATGCAAGTCCCATATTCTCAACATGAGCTTTATAAACTTTAGCCGGCAAGCCCTCAGTCATGGGATCTACAATCATGAATTTGTCTTGATATGCTCAATGGCCACTTTATTTTTCTTTATATGATCTCTGACAACCAGATTCTTTATGTCGATATATTTGTTTCGGCTTCCACTTTTGTTTTTCTTGAAAAGAAAATTGCAGCCGAATTGTCACAATAAATCTTCAAAGGCTTCTCTATATTATCGACAACTATTAAGCCTTTGACAAAATTTCTCAACCATAATGCTTGTGTTGTAGCTTCATAACAACCAATGAATTCTGCTTCCATTGTAGACCATGCAATTATAGTCTGTTTGCTGCTTCTCCAAGATACAGCTCCTCCAGCTAGAAGAAAAATATATCCTAAAGTAGACTTTCTTGTGTCTACACATCCAGCAAAATCTGAATCAGTATATCCAACAATTTCAAGATTGTTGGAATGCCTATATGTGAGTTTGTAGTCTTTGGTTCCTTGTAGATACCTCATCACTTTCTTAGTAGCTTTCCATTGTTCTATACCCGGATTACTTTGATATCTGCCTAGTACACCAACTGCAAATGCAATATCGGGTCTAGTACAGACTTGTGCATACATCAAACTGCCATCAGCGGAAGTATAGGGTATAGAAGCCATGTACTCTCTTTCCAATTCATTTAATGCACACTGATTCTGACTGAATTTGTCACCTTTAACAATGGGTGCTACACTTGATGCACAGTCTTTCATCTTGAATCTCTCCAAAACCTTTTCAATGTAGGCCTTCTGAGACAATCCTAATGACTTTTTAGATCTGCTCTGTGAATCTCTATGACAATGACATAAGATGCTTCACTCATATCCTTCATTTCAAAATTTTGGCTAAGAAATTGTTTTGTGTCATGTAGCAATACCAAATCACTACTTGCAAATAAGATATCATCCACATATAGGACTAGAAAAATGTATTTACTTCCACTGACTTTAAGATATATGTACTGGTCAATGATATTTTCTATAAAACCATATGAAGTAACAACATTGTGAAACTTCAAATACCACTGACGAGAAGCTTGTTTTAGCCCATATATAGATTTTCTTAATTTGCAAACCATGTGATTACCTTTATTATTGGTAAATCCTTCAAGCGGTTTCATGTATACTTTTTTCTCAAGATCCTCATTTAAGAATGTTGCTTTCACATCCATCTGGTGTAGTTCCAGATCAAAATGAGCTACTAAAGCCATTATTATTCTAAATGAATCTTTCTTAGAAACCGGCGAAAATGCTTCATGGTAATCGATGCCTTCCTTTTGAGTGAAATCCTTAGCTACAAGTCTGGCCTTATATAGTTCCATAGTACCAGATGCATTTCTTTTGGTCTTATAGACCCATTTATAACCAACGGCTACATGTCTATCTGGCAATTCAACGAGATCCCGAACTTGATTTTTAGCTATAGATTTTATCTCTTCCTCCATGGCATCATACCAAAATCTTGAGTTTTCCCCTTCAACGGCTTGTGAAAACAAGCTAGGATCATTGTTAAGTCCAACACATGTATCGGACTCTTGAAGATATACAACATAATCGCTAGGAATTACTGGTTTCCTTATTCTTGAAGATCTCCTTATACCTACTACCTCATCTTGATTTTGCATATTTTGAGCAGTAATAGGTTCTACATGTTCCGCATTGAGTGGGGATTCTCGTTCTGCATTTTCCTCATACAGTAATTGTTGTTCTTGAGTTAGTTAATTTCCGGTTGTACTTGAGTTCTTTCTTTCCAAAGGAATCAATATACCTAGATTGGAAGATGACCCAACAGATTCGTTTATTTCCTGAAAGTCGATATTTCTAGGAAACTCATTCCCACTCACTTCATGATCCTTTAGAAATTTTGCATTTCTAGCTTCGACAATCCTTGGAGTATGCGAAGGACAATATAATTTATAGCCCTTGGAGTTCACTGGATAGCCTATGAAAAATTCACTAACTGTCCTTGGGTCCAACTTCTTTATGTGAGGATTGTAAACATTCACTTCAACTAGACAACCCCAAATGTGTATATGTCTCAAACTAGGTTTCCATCCATTCCAAATTTCGAAAGGTGTTTTAGGAACTGCCTTAGATGGAACTCTGTTTAAGATAAACACAACAATTTTTAAGGTTTCACTCCACAAATTTAAAGAGAGACTTGAATTGCTCATGATGCTCCTAACCATGTCCATTAAGGTCATGTTTCTTCTTTTAGCTACACAGTTTTGTTGTGGTGTACCCGGCATCGTATATTGTGCTACAATGCCTTGTTCTGCTAAAAACTTAGCAAATGGACCGGGCATTTGTCCCTTTTCTGTGTACCGTCCATAATATTCTCCATCCCTGTCTGACCTTATAATTTTGATTTTTCTTTCCTTTTGTTTCTCTACTTCTACTTTTTAAATATTGAAGGCATCTAGTGCCTCATCCTTATGATTTAGAATATAGAGATACATATATCTTGAATGGTCATCTATGAATGAGATAAAATATCTCTGACCATTTAGACAAGGAGTAGGAAAAGGTCCAAAAATATCCGTGTGAATAATCTCAAGAATGTCTGAACTCCTTTTGGCACCTTTAGTGGTCTTGTTTGTCTGTTTTCCCTTTATGCAGTCAATATAAGTCCCAAAATCAGTAAAGTCAAGAGGTGGCAAAACTCCATCATTCACTAATCTTTTAAGTCTTTCTATGGAGATATGCCACAATCTCATGTGCCATAACTTATAGGAGTTCTCTTTAACGATACAACGCTTATTGCCTATACCATCACCATGCAGTTCAGATGAGTTACACTCATAAGTGGGATCTAAAGAAAATTTATATAAGTTATCAACCAAAACACCATGTCCAACAATAACTGAATTGTGAAATAAGCTAAAGCTTCTGTTTTCAAATACAAACTTGAAATTCAAAGGTGCTAGTCTTGAAATAGAAACTAAATTACGAGAAAAACTTGGAACATAAAAGGTGTTTTTAAGATCCAAATGAAAACCAGAATTTAAAACTAATCTAAAGGTTCTCACGCCTTCAACAATTGAACTCATCTGGTTTCCAGAATAGACTCTTTGTTCATTTGGTTGTGGTTTTCTTAGGTTCGGAAAGCCCTGCATAGTATTGGCAATGTGAAATGTAGTGTCTGAATCAATCCACCATGTATTGTTTGGAACATTAACAAAAAGAGATTCATGACACACTAGAGATATAACAGTACCTTTATTTTCGAGCCATTTCTTATACTTGAAATAGTCCTTCTTCATATGCCATTTCTTCTTGCAAAAGAAACAGACATCCTTATTACCCTTTTACTTTATTGGCACTTTGTTCTCCATTTTAAGACCGTATTTACCCTTTTTCTCATTTCCTTTATCATGAGTTGTCAGATGAGCAGTTTCCAAGCTTTAACCTCTCTTCCTCCTGAACACACATTGTTAGTTCATTCACGGTCCATTTTTCCTTATGTGTGTTATACGATATTTTAAATGGACCACACTTCGTTGGAAGAGAGTTCAAAATGAGATGAACAAGGAATGACTCAGAAATCTCTATCTCCAGGGATTTAAGACGAGCAACAATATCTCTCATTTCCATTATGTGCTCACGCACACCTTTAAAATTGTCAAACTTCATGCCTGAAAGCCTTTTCATTAACGTGCTGGCCAACATTTTGTCAGAGCTTACAAATTGCTCTTCAATAGCCTTTATGAAGTCCTTGGCCTTATCACATTGAGGGATCGATCCTATGATGTTTTTACTAACACGAGTCTTCGTGAGACTCACGCTCAAGCGATTGGATCTTTCCCACGATTCATACAGTGATCTCTCTTCTGGCATACTTGATTCCGTAGGGACAAGTGGTTCATCCAGACGGAGCGCCAAGTCAAGATCCATGCATCCCAAAGTGAGGAGAATTTTCTCCTTCCAGTCAGAAAAGTTATCACCACAGAGAATTGGAATTCGAATAGAATCATTGAAAAAACTAGGAACCGCTGCACAAGATAAACACATACATTAATCCTATGAAGACTATCTTTATATTGAATTAACCAATGTCAATTCAATTATGTAAATTCAAACCTTCCTATGGGTAGAGGTTGTTGTCACACATTGAATTTACAAAAACTTTAGTAATATCAAATACAAGTATTTTCCATATCAAAAACTTTATAATTATACAACAGAATGAATCTGGTGGAATCACAATGGAATTAAGGCACAAAGTGCTTTAATAGTCAGAATGTCAAGTTTAACGATACAAATAAATAATTAATTTGATTAATTACTTGGGCATTCCCATAAGGTTGTTCGCATGTATACTGTTCAAGAGCCCTTATTAACATGCTATAAACCTGTCTTTCAAGCATATCATGTAAAATACTACAATATTCATACATTTAGTGCTATATATGAAGCAATGATTAGTAACAGAAATGGTGCATATATTTTACACAGAAAAATGGAAATGTGATGACAAGTTACTGCATTGGAAAGAATTACATTCGTTAAAATATTGTAGTTATCATTATTCCAAAGGCAGTCACTTAAGAATTTACAGCAACTTAAGAATGCATATTTCTTCAAAATCTGAATAAACAAGCATGAAGGTGGCTCTGATACCCATGTAAGAAATTTAATACATACCTCCAGCCATATTATTCAAGACGAGTAAAATCTGCTATAGAACTTCAAACACCAATGGATCTTCTAGCCAAAACTCACTTGATAATTCCCTTTAACTTGATGGAATAAAACACAGGACTTTCTTTAGAGAGAGAAAATACTGCAGGAATTTTTTGTACGGGCTTGGCTAGGGACCCTTTGGCATCCATATATAGACACCACTACACCACTTCCCTCCATCATAGAAGTGGGTAGTTAAAAATAAGGCAGTTAATTAACTCACTTAAATTTAAAATTCAAATCAAATAATTAAACATGTGGGCCAAATTAATTAAACGGTTACATTTATGCCTAGCATCTCCTTCTCTTAAGACAATATTCTCATTTCTTTAACAACTTGACACACACATAACGTGATATAGTGTGATCGAATCTCGGAATAGTATAAGATCAACTATTAATGTAGATGCACAACAAGTTTATTGAGTTCCAGATAAATGTTGAATCAATCACTAACTAGTGTTTCGTTTGAAGACTAGTTGATTTTAATCGTGATATAGTGTGATCGAATATCAAAATAGTATAAGATCGACTATTACTATAGATAGACGACAAATTTATTGAGTTCCAAATAGATGTTGAATCAATCACTAACCAGTGTTTCGTTTGAAGACTAGTTGAGTTTAATCGTGATATAGTGTGATCGAATATCAAAATAGTATAAGATCGACTATTACTATAGTTTGAAACTATGCATCCGAGGAAGATGTAAGGAGCTTACAAGGAACGACATGAACACTTTGTGGATAAACTATAGTTCTCAAAGGTCTAGATGAATCTAAGGATCCCGTGTCTCCATCCCAACATATGGATCACACGGGACGAAATCAAAACTATAGACACGTGGTTGCAGCATGGCAAGTGAAATATTAGGGCAATTCCATAACTTTGTCCGATCATGTAAGATAATAATGAGAGATTCAAGAATAATGCATCAGGAAAATACAGCTGAGTCCCAAAAAAGGAGGAAGGAACAATTGTAACATAAGGCCTAGTGGGATATGAAATCTCCGACTAGAATCGATAGCAAATAAACTAGCAAGGCTCATTATATTCACGGAAAATAGGTATTACCAAACAAATAACACAGCATGCACATATATATTGCACTAGAAAGAGCCTATCACAGCCGCAGAATCCCAATAGACTTGGTAGTCTGAAACAACGAGAGATCCTAACTGTCAAATATGGAAAGACACAAAATAATTGGCTGAAGATACAATGCATAAAAATGGGAGAAAAGAAAGTCTCTTGAAACCACGGACAAGTCGACAATAAATTAATCTAGTGACGTCATACACTTTCCATTTGCCCAAAGCATTAATTGCGAAGTACGGAGATCAAGCCAGGCCCCTAGGAAAGCTCATGATTATGGAATTGTGACGAAAAAAATTTTCATAAATAAGAATATAAGTATGATTTATTTCAATAATAAAAAAAAAAATTTCAAACTTTAATAATCAAATTTTTATATAATTAATTATATATCTAATTAAAGGTTATAAATATATATAATTTGATTACAAATTCATTTATTAATCACATATTATCAAATTAATTAGTCACAAATTATTTCAAAATCACAAATCAAATATTTTATAAGTCATAGTTTATTTTCGAGATCACAAATCAAATATTTTACGTCATAATTTATTTTCGAAGTCACAAATTAAAATTTTAATATGTCACAAATTATTTTACGATCACAATTCACATATTTCATAAGTCACAATTTGTTTATCGGTTAAAAATCATAATTATTATAAGTCACAACTTATTATACAGTTACAAATTATCAGATTATTGGCCACATATTATTTCTTAGTAACAAATTATCCAAATCATTGGTCACATATTTTTTATGTGTCATAGATTAACCAATTTAGTGATCACAGTCAACCAATTAATCTGTGATCATCACCCGACAATCGTCTCCACCATACCACACCACCACGACCAACCAAAAAATTCCTAAACCTACCGTCACTGCCGCTGCCACCACCACGATCACCGCCAACAATCCACAACAGCCACCACCAACACCAACAGATTTACCAACCTGTTAAACCATCACCGCCATCCAAACACCACCACCACCACATCCCCCTCACCAACTGAAAACAGCCAAAAAAATTGTGATTCACCACCACCACCACCACCACCAACAGATTCACCACCAATTAAACCATCACCACCACGAGCACCACAACCACCATAGCCCCCTCATCAACTGAAAACACCCAGCACCACCATCGTCACGACGACAGCAATCACCACCATCGCTTGCACCGTCACCATCCCCATAACCACCGCCAAAACGCCCCAACAGCGCCGCCACCATCCAAAATCACTACACAAGCACCAGAAAACAACATCAACTACAAAAAATCGTAGTCAGATCTAAATTGTAGCAACCAGTTAAACGATCACCTACAAACACCACCCATTTTCTTCTTCAGATCTAAACTGCAGCAACCACAACCAAAATCGTCGTCACCAGATCCACCACCGTCACGACGACAACGATCATCACCATCACCATCCAACCCCACAAAATCGCACCATCCAAACTACCTTTACTGTGTCATTTCACCACCGCAACTCGTGGTGATTCGCGACGGAAAAAGGGCGGCAACGCGATGGATCTGCTTCGTCGTGTCATCTCTTCTTCGTTACAGCAATGCCAACGATGGTCTCTCTTCTTCATTTTAGTTATAGAGGTCAACGCCGTTGGGTGGAGAGAGAGTCGAGAGATAAAGAAAAATGGTTTCAGGAATTAGGGATTAATTTTTTTTAAATATTAATTAATTAATAAAATATCTAATTTTTGAATAGTTAAACTTCCGGTCTGATTTTAGAATACTCCATTTATAAAGTAGGGTATTATGTAATTTTCACTTGTGACAATGACAAGTCCTAAATTTAATATGAATTATAAAATATGACTTGGGAGACTATTTGTTAAACAAGGTAAGAGACTTTGCAAGATCCTTCAACGAAACAAATGCAACATGCAAAAGAAAGAAAAAGCAAAGGATTCGCCCAAATGTCGTGACCCAATCCCCCGTATCCAAGCAGGCTATAGATCGTCAATGAGGGGCATATGGGCAAATAATATTGCATATACATGCCTTGATTTACCAGGGTCTGTATAGACAACTTACATTGGGGTGAGTGATATATTTTTTAACACAGATGGGTGAGACCCTGTATAGACCTCAGTAACAAAGGCTTATACAGTGGACTTTATTCATGAATAAAATGTGATTCTTAATCGAAATCAGTTATTAGACTACCAATCAAGTATAGCCACTTGGTGCAGTGCAAAAGTTACCAAATTACCCCAATTCTTGGAGGAAAATTTATAAATACCCCTTTCCATTTGAAGAATGACATGCAATTCAAATATTTCCCTTTTAAATATGTATTTCTCCTCTTGTTCTATTTTAAGCATTAAAACTAGCAAAGTTAGGAGCCGAAACTCACAGTTAAGTGAGAGGATTTGTTGATTATATTTACCTCGATTTTTTATTGTAATTATTTGTTGATCCGATTTTTACCGTAAATACTCCTATCTACTTATAAGTAGAGACCTTAAAACTCTCATTTTTAAAGAGTATAATAGCTTGGATTGTAAGCTTATCTAATTAAAAGACCTAAGTTCGTTGAATAAAGAAGGAAAATAACATATCTATTTCATATATTTGTTTTTATGAATGATTGACTATATTAAACATGGAAATCTGAGCAGCTTAATGTAACACTTTAATATATTATCCTACATAAAATCCTGTTGAAACTATGACTAATCTTAAATCAGATCCTTCTTTAATGACTTCAAGACGTGTGGCATATGCTAGAGTTTTCCTCAACACACTTGTCAAACCTAGTGAATACGTGTGAAGCTACTAGAACCTATACCTTTGGTTCGCTGCATGACTAGGGAAATTCCTATTGATCCACAAATCCATGCTTACACAATATATCCTCGCTCTCTCTTTTGTCCCTTTCTCTATATAGTGTTATATATGTTGTTTTCTTTTAAACATATATTGTTCAGAAGGAAAATGTTCAACGTTGTTCGATCGGTTAGGGTACAACCACCATCAGCAGCTGTTTTCTCTTCTCAATTGCCAAATAACGTGAGCAGGAGAGGCTGTGGAGTCAGATTTGTACAAGCCATGTCAGGGCCTAATCAACCTCAGAGCACTGAGAAAATAGACCAGGCTCAGGAATCCAAAAATCAAAGAGGGTTGGTACACAATTCTTGCTTTGTTCTTGTTGTTGTTTTCATGTCATAAAGTGATGTGCTTTTGTTAATAATGGTGGTATAGACAGATATTTCACTTAAAGGATGAAAAAATTTATCCGGTTTGTCGAAGAATTTTTCAAGATAAAAAGTTTGTCGGTGCAATTTCTTATGGTGTGTTAGATATATGAACTAATGATTGAGTTAATTAAAATGGTTTTGGAATTAGGGGAACTATTGATTCATTTGGAGAAGGATATGCTACGAGGTCTGATGAAGAAGGATTTGGAGGAATCTATGGACGGAACTCCAAGGAGGACGAGGAGACAATTGTTCATGGAAATGCCCCGGGTATTTTTTTTTTTTCTCTTAGCTTTTGATCAGTCACTGTCCCTTCTCGTCTAACATAAATTGTCTTATAAATATTTTAATGACTGGAGTTTTGATGAATTGTTCATGATGAAGAATATGACGAATCCCAAGGGTGTGAAGTGAAGGAGAAGGAAAGAGCTCGAAATCAGAATAAAGTTGCATCTTAAAGACAAGGGATCTCTTCGGTTTTTATTTTTATTTTAATTAGAATGATGTAGTACTCTGTAAAAGGTTTCTAGGGTAAATGCTTCCACCAAATAACAGATTGTACCGAATAAAATGTATTTGGGTGTGTAATTTTCACTTTATTTTGGAGGGACATAGCACATTAACTAGGAAAAAGAAGTAAAGGAAGTAAGGTTGTGAATTGCTCTATTCTTGTCTCTAGGAATATAGCTGTATGTTCAGCACTCGACTTGATCTAATAACTTTCATTAAGCTATAAGAACACATTGGGAGCTAGAAAATTTCTCGACTTCAGCCGCTCATCAAGATAAAGATGTAAGAAACTTCAGCACGTAAACCATCCGCATTGCATCCGTTTCAGTTTGGATCACTAGGTAGAGGCGTGATTAAAAGCCCATATTGAATTGCCATCTTCTCGGCATCCTCTCTGGAGAAGCGTCCGGAGAAGCGTCCTTGGCTTTGAATTTTGAATGCAAAAGCGGCAAGCATTGTAGTGTTTGCATCTCGAAATATGCCACCAAGTTCGAGCACGAAGAACAATGTTAAAAGTGCATTTTATGTGTTTATTCGATCTTCTATTTTTATTTATTAATATGTGATAAGTGTGTTTCGTACACTTATTTGGGCTATTAAATTTTGATATTTGTTGTTGATGTGGATGAATTATAGCTTATTTGTTGTTGACGTGGATGAATTATAGTTTATTTATGTGTTAATTAAAATTCAAGAAAAATTGGGTGAATCGGACAAAAGGAGCGAAAATAGGTGAAAGAGGACGAAATTGAAAGTTTAAGTACTAAAGTGAAAAATTATCATAGTTAATTCAGACTTAATATCAGCAATTAGAGAATGTTTGAGTTCAATTGGATGCATTTATTTGAAAGTTGAAGGATCAGATTTATACAAAATAAAATATTCAAAATACACATTGGGAGAGTTGGGACCGAAACGCACAAAATAGAAAGTTCGAAGGGGCGCGCGCGAGTGAAAAGCCTGTGCGAGGTGAAAAAATCGAGAGCCAAATTAATCCATGGTGCGGGGTGAAATAAATTAATTGAGAGCCAAATCGATCCATGGAGCATGTGCGGCTCAGGAAACGATGCGGTCGAGTGTGTAAATTTTGAGGACCTATTTGGCATTTTTCGATTTAAAATAGAAATTTAATTGAAATTAAATTTTACACGATTTTGGCTTGAATTTTGGATTTCTATAAATAGGAAACTTGTACCAAACATTGAAGACACCCCTATAGCTTCTGATTACACATTCGTATTCATAAATTTATCATGATCCGGGTATTTCTTTTGTTATTATTATTCTTGTAATTTATTTAAAATAATACTAAGATCCGTTCTTCTTTTGGATGAAGATGAATCATATTATTTATTTATTTTAATTTAAAACTAGTAATTTAGTAATTATTGCATTTTTTTTTATTAATTTTGCATATTTATTTCATTATTTAATTGATTGATCACCAATTGAATAATTAGTTTTTTTTTTATGGTATTGGGAAGCTCACAATAAGTTTAGAATACTATAAAAATTAATATATGTTCCATAAATGTTAGGAATAATCATTTATAACGTGTGCAATCACATAGAAACTCTGAAATTTAATGAGTTCTAATCATTCGAATTTGGATTAAGAATGGACTCGGGTCATGATTATGATGGAGTTAATTAATATTGGAAAAAAAAAAGTTTAATACTTTAGTTGTATTAATTGTCTAGAATGCATGAATATGACTAAACTACATAATAATAATTTAAATAGATAGCAATATGGGGAATTGAAATTCAATACAATCATCCATAATTTGATACAATAAACTTTTTACATATTTCTTAACAAAATTTAAAGTAATTATAAATTAAATCTCTTTTGTGTTACATAATTCAAATTCATTACAAAACTAGTAAATTTGAATTGAAATTTATTCTGTGTATGACAATATTCAGAGGATAAAGTTTTTAATTTGAGTTGTTTTGTTTTGTTTTAAGCTATTAATTACATACGTATCTTTCTTATATTTGGTTTTCTTTTTCAAGTGCTATCCACCAGTTTATGCAAAGATTATGATGATATTGAGCTCCTACAATTAGATTACGAGATCGAAATGACTTTAAGACAATGAATAAGAGAACAGAAAAAAGCAAGAAAAATGATAGATATCATCAAATTCAGTTATCACCCGATCTGCTAGTATAACCAGTTCCGCCAAACAGTTGACACGGAAGGGGAATTATTAGTACTGAATTACATGAATCTCGCTCCAGCTCCTGTGCAATCGACTATATTTATCTACCTTTTGGGTAGGCCAAATTTTAGATTCGATTAACTTTTTGTTTGAGCCCCATTTTGACGAAAAGAATGAATTTTTGAATAGTGTATTGATGGAAATATGTGATTAAAAATAAGGAAAGTTTTTGGATTTACGTGTAATATTATTTTATTAAAAAATGTGTGGTTGAAATGATGTCAAAACACTATTGAAAAATAGATTTTTTTTTTTTTCAAAAGAATGGGGCTCATGCAAGGGCTAAATGTCATGCTTATTTTAGAATTATCAAGATATCAGGTTCTCGGGGAAACCAATTGAAAATCCGCATGAGCACATTCAAGCCATCTTAATGCTTTGCAAAATAATCATTCACGAAAGCATGTTGGTAGAGATGGTGATGGAACAACAATTGAAAAAATGATAGAAATGGTGATGGAACAACAACTAAAAAATAAGAAATTGTCACTCATGTACATTTCCTATTCTGAAAATCAACATGTTGATACAAGTGACAACTTCTTTATGATATTTTTTTATGAACCTATATTACCCATGTAATAAATTGATAGGATCATGTATTTGAAATGTCCAACTTTTGTTTTAGTTACCTACACATGGTGTTTACTATTGACCCAAAAAAATGCATCAACAGAATTTCGACCTCGTTTCCTCTACGTGGGCGTCACCTGCACACTGAGCACTCTGTTAGAAGACAAAAGTCATCAGTCAAGAAAAATGTTCCGTGACTGTTTGCACTCCAACGGTCAAATCAACGATTGTACGAGAGAAACATAAAAAGTGCAAGAGACGAGAGAGATGAGGTTTGGTTAGGGTATCGAGAACATACCTTAAAATGAAATGAATTCACATATATATAGAAAAAATGAATGGGCCGAGTCCAAACCCAATGGGAGGACCCAATATGAGATAATTTTATATGTATAATATTTAAAATATGAATATTGTTGTAAAAGGAAGGTTTATTAGGGTTTGTAGTGAATGACAATTATACCCCTGTAGCCCTAGAAATTATTACCATTGTATCCCTGATTCTTACCTATAAATATAGGTTTTTGGTCATTAATAAAATACACACAAGTCTATTGACTTAATTCTCTCTTCTTCTTCTCTATTTTATAACACGTTATCAACACGATAGCTTAATTTTTCAAAATTTAGTGAATGTAGTAATTTTTTAAAGTACAATCATCTCTCACGTGAATCAAAATTAATTTGGTGTCACGTGAATTTTTTACATACAGTTGAATTCAAATTATTAATTTTTCTTCATCTCAAGTTAGACACGTGCCGGCATTCACCACCAAATTCTCTGGCGAAATCATATCCGGAATTTGCAGAATATCCACTGTAGGTTCAATACTTGGTTGATACTCCTTATCAAATAGGTCAATCTATGAAATCCTTATCACGCATCACTAAAGTCCAAACTTATTAAGGTTGCTTCTGTATACATCCTGTTTGCATTCTTTCCATTGTTTAATATCAATTTTTTTAGTCAAGCATTCAATGTTAAATAAAATCAGTTTTGTGATATTGAAAAACTAAGAGTAAATACGCATACTTTTAACTAAAGCCTCCCAATTAATTGTATTATATTTTTTTATAGTGGTTAATTTAAATATTTGTTTGGCCTTCTTATATTGGTTTCACGTGCTCTTTGCGGAAAATACACGTTTATGATGATTGTTGATTTTTATTTTTTCATCTTTAATTTGATTAAATGTTTTTTCAATGTTCTATTATAAATTAATTAATGTATCATGTTGTTGCTCTTGAAGTAGCACAATATCATAATTAATATTCTAGAAGAATATTAACATTATAATTATCTATTACAAATAATTTGTTGCTCTCGAAGTAGCACAATAATATTCTTGACGAATATTACTTGCTCCTGAAGAGCATAAATTATAATCTTTAATATTCCCGAAGAATATTAATATACCATCCTTGAAGAAGTAATAGTAAAATACAATGTGCTCCCGAAGTATCACATGTTTCGAAGAACATATTATTTTATATTAGTATTTATCCCTGAAGAAAAACACATAACTTATGTCATGTTAATATTGACTACTTAATTAATTATTCCGTATTCTTCGAAACTAATTGTATTTATTTATTGTGTAGTTAATCAAATGGCAAACATCACAAAACTTGAGTTTGATGCACTCGATATATCTGGCAAAAACTATCTATCATGGGTACTTGATGCTGATATTCATCTTGTCTCAAAGGGTCTGGGAGAGACAATAAAAAAAGGAAACAAAGAATCCTTGCAGGATCGTGCAAAAGCACTCATCTTCCTTCGTCATCATCTTCACGATGAGTTGAAAATTGAATATCTCACTGAGAAAGATCCACATGCTCTTTGGAAAAATTTGACTGAAAGATTTGATCATCAGAGAACTATAGTCCTCCCCAAAGCCCGCTATGAGTGGATGCACCTTCGTTTGCAAGATTTCAAAACTGTAAGTGAGTACAATTCTGAATTCTTTAGAATATCTTCGAAATTGATCTTGTGTGGAGAAAAAGTCACTGATGGAGATATGTTGGAGAAAACTCTCTACTTTTCACGCCTCAAATGTGCTCCTGCAGCAGCAATATCGTGAGCGTGATTTCAAAAAGTACTCAGAACTTATATCTTGCTTGCTTATTGCTGAACAAAATAATGAACTTCTAATGAAAAATCATGGGTTACGTCCAACTGGTTCTGTACCATTGCCTGAAGCAAATGGTACTGCATTTCCTGAAGCAAATGCAATTTCAAGACAAGGACATGGACGTGGACACGGATTTGGATGTGGACGCGGACGTGCACATGGAATAAATCATGGACGAAATAACCAACAAAAGTTATCATCAGCAAGACAACAATTTCAAAAGGCACAAAGCAAACGAAAGTAGCACATCAAAAAAGGTGCATGAAGAAAATTGTTTTAGATGTGGAATGAAAGGGCATTGGACATGTACCTGTCATACGGCAAAACACGTTGTGGATCTTTATCAAAAATTAATCAAGGAAAAAGGAAAAGTTGAGACCAATTTCGCTAATTATGATGGTCCGATTGATGTGACTCATTTGGATGTCTCTGATTTTTTTGCCGATCCAAATGGAAATATTGACCACTTGATTGGGGGTGGTGTGATGGAAGATATAGATTAATTTATTTTTATGCTTCTAGCATTTCACTTTATTTTATAAATTTAGTTAGAAATATGTTTTTATTTTTCATCAAAAAAAAAAAAAAGAGGAAAACTTTATTATGTATCGTCAATTTCATATTATTGAATCATGTTTACTTCTTTAAATTCATAAATTCAAGTTTTTATTAAAACATGTGTATTTTGTTGTATTTATAGATTGATGATGGATTGTCAAGATACTTGTTTGATAGATAGTGCAACTACACATACAATTCTTCAAGACAAAAAAATATTTTTTGGACTTAACATTAGCAAAAAATAATGTTAATACAATATCTGGTGCATCGAATATCGTTGAAGGCTCCGGAAGAGCTTGTATTATTTTACCAAATAATACTAAATTATATATTGACGATGCACTTTACTCTAGCAAATCCAGAAGAAATTTGCTTAGTTTTAAAGATATCCGCTGCAATAGATATCACATTGAGACGATGCAAGAAAATAGTGTTGAATATCTTTGCATAACTTCCTTTGTATCTGGCAAGAAGCAGATAAAAGAAAAATTTCATGCACTCCCATCTGGCATGTACTATACATTTATAAAAATGATTGAATCAAATAACGTCACGAACCAGAAATTCGTTGACCCAAAAAGTTTTATACTTTGGCATGATAGACTTGGACATGCAGGAGCTATAATGATGCGTCGAATAATAAACAACTCACATGGACATTCTTTAAAGAACCAGAAAATTCTTTTACCTAATGATTATCCATGTGTAGCTTGTTCACAAGGCAAGTTAGTCATTAGACCTTCAATTACAAAGGTCAATGTTGAATCTCCAACTTTCTTGGAAAGAATTCATGAAGATATATGTGGGCCAATACACCTACCATGTGGACCATTTCGTTAATTTATGGTATTAATCGATTCTTCTACTAGATGGTTACATGTTTGCCTACTTTCCACTGGGAATGTAGCATTTGTTAGATTACTTGCTCAAATCATAAAATTACGAGCACAATTCCCTGATTACTCAATCAAGACTATTCGTCTTGACAATACTATGAATTCAGATCACAAGCATTCGATGATTATTGTATGTCAATTGGGATTACTATTGAACATTCGGTTGTGCATGTCCATACACAAAATGGTTTAGTAGAGTCGTTTATTAAACGTCTACAACTTATAGCTAGACCATTACTTATGAAAACAAAGCTACCAGCATCTGTTTAGGGACATGTCATATTATATGCTGCATCATTGGTTCGTGTTAGACCAACTGCCTATTATCAATATTCACCCTTACAACTTGCATTTGGTCATGAACCTGATATTTCTCACCTAAGGGTTTTTGGTTGTGCTGTCCAAGTCCCTATTTCACCCCCACAACGTACTAAAATGGGTCCCCAACGAAGACTTGGGTTTATGTGGGTTTTGATTCACCATTCATTATCAGGTATCTGGAACCTTTAACGGGTGATTTATTTACTGCACGTTTTGCAGACTGTCATTTTGATAAAATGACTTTTCCAACTTTGGGAGGGAAAAAACTACATTCTGAAAAACAAGGTAAAATTTCTTGGAATGAAATAACTCTATCTCACTTTGATCCCCGCAGTAATCAATGTGAGCAAGAGATTGAAAAAATCATTCATTTGCAAAGAGTTGCAAATCAATTACCCGATGTATTTGTTGACACGAAAAAAATGACAAAGTCATATATACCAGCAGAAAATATTCCATCAAAAATTAATGTCCCTGCAGGACAATCTGCTGTAGCAAACGAATCTAACATACGCCAGAAGCGTGGTCGACCAGTTGGTTCAAAAGACTCTGTACCTCGAAAAAGAAAAGTACAAGAGAAAAACCAACCAAAAACTTCGGAAGAAGTAACATTAGAAAAGATTGATCAATCAAATATTGAAAATATGGTTTTTGAAGAATCACAAGTGTCTGAAAATAATGAGATTTCAATAAATTATATGTTATCTCATAAATTATGGGAACGGAATAATGTTGTTATAGACAATATTTTCGCCTTTAATGTGACTCTTGATATTATGCAAAATGAATATCATGAACCACAGTCAATTAAAGACTTTCAAAATAGAAATGATTGGCCAAAATGGAAAGAAGCCATACAGGCGGAATTGAATTCCTTAGAGAAACAAAAATTGTTTGGACTTGTAGTTCGAACACCTGAAAATGTAATCCCTGTAGGATACAAATGAGTTTTTGTACGAAAGAGAAATTAGAATAATGAAATTACAAGATACAAAGTCCGACTAGTAGCTCAAGGTTTCTCACAAAGACCAGGTATAGATTATGATGAAATATATTCTCCCGTAATGGACACCATCACTTTTAGATTTTTGATTAGTTTGACCGTGTCACAAAAACTTGATATGTGCCTTATGGATGTAGTAACTGCATACTTATATGGTTCACTTGATAGTGACATATCTATGAAAGTCCCCGAAGGACTTAAAGTGTCAGGAGCAAACGATACATGCCCGAGAACCATGTTCTCAATTAAATTGCAAAGATCATTATATGGACTGAAACAATCCGGACGCATATGGTATAATCGTCTTAGGGAATATTTGTTGAAGGAGGGTTATAAAAATGACGATGTCTGCCCATGTGTTTTCATAAAGAAAACAAATATTGGATTTGCAATTGTCGTAGTTTTTGTTGATGATCTAAACTTAATTGAAACTCCTGAAGAGCTCAACAAAACTGCTAATTATTTGAAAAGTGAATTTGAGATGAATGATTTAGGAAAAATCAAATTGTCTCGGGTTGCAAATCAAACACTTCCCAGAAGGATTGTTTGTTCATCAATCTACATATACAAAAAAAGTTTTAAAACGATTTTATATGGATAATGCACATCCATTGGCATCACCTATGATTGTTCGATCACTTGATGTGAAAATGACCCATTTCGTCCACTTGAAGATGGAGAAAATATTTTTGGTCCTGAAATACCATATCTTAGTGCAATTGGAGTATTAACATATCTTGCAAATTGCACTCGACCCGACATAGCTTTTTCTGTAAATCTCCTGGCAAGATATAGCTCTACACGAAGTCAAAGACATTGGAATGGTGTTAAACACATTTTTCGTTACCTAAAGGGTACGATTGATTTGTGATTATTTTACTCCCAAAAGTCGGGATCTACTTTAGTGGGATATGCAGATGCAGGTTATCTATCTGACCCACATAAAGCTAAATCACAAACAGGATATGTGTTTACACGTGGAGGAACAGCTATATCATGGAGGTCTGTGAAGCAATCCTTGACAGCAACATCATCAAATCATTCTGAAATTATTGCAATCCATGAAGCAGGGCGAGAATGTGTATGGTTGAGGAACATGACCCATCATATCCAAGCATCATGCGGGTTAACTTCAAAAAAAGATAGTTCAACAATTTTGTATGAAGACAATGCAGCTTGTATTGCACAACTCAAAGGAGGCTATATCAAAGGCGACAGGATGAAGCATATTTCTCCAAAATTCTTTCATATACACGAGATTCAGAAGAATGACGACATTGATGTTCAACAAATTCGCTCAAGTGACAATTTGGCCGATTTATTCACAAAAGCACTGTCAACATCTACATTCAAGAAGTTAGTCCATGAGATTGGAATACGTCGACTCAAAGATTTTTAGTGATCAACATCAGGGGGAGTAGCTGTACTCTTTTTCCTTCGCATAGGTTTTATCCCACTAGGTTTTCCTAGCAAGGTTTTAATGAGGCAGCATTTATTTTTAATACTCCAAAATAACTGTACTATTTTTCCTTCGTTTGATTTTTTTGTCCTATTAGGTTTTTATCAAACAAGGTTTTAACGAGACATATATTTTGTAATGTGTCATTCAAGGGGGAGTGTTGTAAAAGGAAGGTTTATTAGGGTTTGTAGTGAATGACAATTATACCCCTGTAGCCCTAGAAATTATTACCATTGTATCCCTGATTCTTACTTATAAATATAGAGTTTTGGTCATTAATAAAATACACACAAGTTTATTGACTTAATTCTCTCTTCTTCTTCTTCTCTATTTTATAACAAAAATCAGTTATGTTTACATGTATACTAAATATATTATGGTCTATATTAAGTTTATCTATAGCACAAAATTGACTAATTTTGAAACCATGTGTAGCACTACAACTCACCTTATTGAAATCCCATCTCATTTATGCTGATTCCAACTTTTTAAACATCTACATAATTCACTGTATATAATAATTTTTTCTTACCACAATCAATATTTAAAACTAATTTCTAGATTAAAAGAATAAAAGAAAACAAAATAATATTAAATACGTCATTATAAAAAGTCACTTGCATCACACACGTGTCACTAACTAACTATATATATATATATATATATATATATATATATTATTTGAATACTAAAGATAATTGTTTCTTTAACCTCCCACTTCCTCTCTTTACATATACTCTCGAGTTCTAAAATAATGTTTTTTTTCTCGAAAAATTATGTGCCACATTTTGTGAAATCTGATAAAATTTTTATGATCTGTAATTTAATTAAGATGTTCACAATAATACATAATTTATTATCACGATAATATACTAGTGACAAACTGCCCAATGTCACAAGAACCTTGATACATGTACAGACAAAAATCTTACAAAAGTTTTCCAGAATACACACATAGGGGGTGTGCGTGATATTTTTTTGACAATTTCTTATTCACGATGGGGCTTACATCACTAGACTATCTGGAAAACTTCTGTAATTTTTTCTTATGTACATCTATATTTATCCATGTCACAATCACAAAGACACAATTATAAATTGTATATTTTTATAGGTCACAAATTATCAAATTAACTAATCACAATCACTATTCATCTTACCTCACCTCACCCTCAGCCCACTCTACCATCTAAATTACTGCCACCAGCCTCCCGGAGCATAATTCAACGATGTAAAGGACAAGAGTGAAGTAGTCTCAACTGAGCTAACAGCCGCAATGTGAACAGTGGCAGAACAACATATGGACTTGGTTGGCAGGTTTTTCAATTTTTTTTAAAAAAGTAGAAAACCCATGCCGTCACTATTGTTCCATCGCCCTTCTGTCGTTCTACGTCTTCCACTGCCAGGCGCTAGTGACTACAGAGCCAGGTAAGCTCTTTATTTAACCTTTAAAATCTCAATGGAACAGACTACGGAGCTTTTATTTTAGTGTTGCTGCCTGTTGGTTTTGATATCGTGTCGCCTTCTCGGCGTGCCTGTGAATGTGAATTAATTCTGTGATTTCGTGCCCTAGTTATTTCAGTGTTGCTGCCTGTTGGTTTTGGAACGTTATCAATGTATGAGAACTCGTAGAGAACAATTGTAATAAGATATCGAATAGTTAAATTTTTTCTTCACCTTTTTGACACGTTTGATTGTGCTCCACTAGTTTAAAATCTCTGCGTCCGCTACTGAATGTGAGGGTTCGATTCATACCTCTTACAAAATATGGAATTTGACTCTTTGTAGGCATCAGTATGACAGCTCTTGTACCCTGCCTATTGAGGCACATCCCGTCATTTACCTCTTCTACAAAGCTCTAGGAGCAAGGTGATGACGGATCTCATGATTGGGGTTCAACTTTTTTTAAATTATCGCCACCACCACAAATCCATAACCATCACCACCATGGCACCACCTTCACCTAAAATCCACAACCATCACCACCTCTTACACCTAAATCCACCACTACCTCAACCATCCAAAATATTTTAAAATCATATTCTTATACTTCGATCATCATCCATGTCCATACTCATTGCCAACACAGTCAACACACTGTCACCGCCTCAAATTTACAACCACCTTCACCTAAAATCCACCACCACCTCTACCTTAAATCCACTACCACTATTTGTGGAAGCGGGAATTATAGCGATGATGCTACATGAATTGTTATTTTGGGGTCAGATTTATGTCACCATCAAGAGATGTTAGGTTTAATGTTACCACCGTCGAGATTTTGGGGTCTGATCCATTGCTGAAAGTATTGGGTTTAAATATAGTAGAAATAGAAATGGTGCTTTTTGTTCTCTGCTTCCGAGAGAGAGAGAGATAGAGAGAGAGAGAGAGAGAGAGAGAGAGTAGAGGAAGAAATTGAAAGTGAAAAATAGAGAAATAGTTAGAGAGAGAGGAGAAATGGTGTCTACATTTTTTGGAGAGAGAGAGAGAGTAGAGAGAGAACATTGGATTTTTAATTAATATCTAATTTTTGAAAAGTATAATTTAAAGTTGAGGATTTGTTTAATTTTCTCTACTCTTTACATACCGTTAGAGCTTGTTTGAAGTTGAGTCAAGCTTGCTAAGACCCAGACTATCTGGATCCTACCCATTAACGAAAGTAGAAATTACATCCACGCGTACTCTTCAACTTATCAATTAAATAAGGTGTAAGGTTTTTATTTAAAAAAAAATTTGGCATATCCCATCCTCAACCATCTAGCTATACCAATCATAAATCCTAATTTATATTCTTTTA
Source organism: Osmanthus fragrans (assembly GCA_019395295.1). Taxonomy (NCBI): domain Eukaryota; kingdom Viridiplantae; phylum Streptophyta; class Magnoliopsida; order Lamiales; family Oleaceae; genus Osmanthus; species Osmanthus fragrans. The sequence continues at coordinate 16,796,789 of CM033347.1, read as the reverse complement.
TCCATTCTCCAAATCACAACCATACCTACACAACCATGATTACTGGCCGTCACCACCGTCCTCGTCACAACCACACTGCCATTGACGCCCGCCCGCCACCTTCACCACGTAAGTAGCACTGCCCTTGAGATGGCGCACAGTCTGTGGCTAGACTTGACAGTGCCATAGTGAAAATGGAGGGAAAATTAGGGTTAGGACAAGGATTATGGGGACAAGGGCCTCTAGAGTAATTTGTGAAATTGCAAGCCACTACTTGTTATTCCAAATTGGGGGTCATTTTGCAAATAATGGTTGTTGTTGGTGGTGGCGGTGGTGGTGGTTGAGTGGAACAAAGAGCATTTGCAACCAATTATTTGGTTATTGTAACCAATAAAATGGATAATTCGTGATCAATAAATAATATCTAACTGATAAAATGGGTAATTTTTCACCAATAAATAATATGTAACATAAAAAAAAATGTGTGATTGTTACTAAATTTGTGACTATGACTCACAATTTGTGTCTTTGCGACTGTGACTACAATTGTGAAACATTGTGACTTCGACATGTTATTATGATCTTGACCTACTATCAGGTAACCACTTGATTTTTGAAACTTTGTCACAAATTTCTTATTTTTTAAAGTGTGTCTTCAAACCTTTGTGATTTTGTATTCTTTTTTAATGAAATGTTTGGTAAAGTTGACCGATCGTACGAAATTTCACAAGTGCGCGATATTGTGGATGAGTAATAAAGTAATAAGTAAAGTATCATTTCACGAGGGTTATGTATTTAATCTATGATTAATTAGTTATAACTTTAATCGAATAGTCAAATTTTAATGTGATACATTTGTACTAATTAACTAATTAAACTAACTATTCTAATAAGCAAATTATGAAAGATTTTATAAAATCAGGTGAGATGACTACTAAGAATCCGAATTCCCCATAAATCGTATGTTATTGTAATATTGACCTGTTTAATTAATTAACGGGTCAAAATTTTTTTATTAGATGGTAAGATTTGGGACCACCTAGATTTTGAAAGAATTCTACAAGTTTTTAAAATTTCAAAATGTATTTTGAAACTATGGCAATTATGAAAATGAAAAGAGAAAAAGAAAATTTTTTATTTTTCTTTTTGTTGTGTTTAAATTTAATTGTGACCACTTGACTTTAAAAAAGAATTTCACAAGTTTCTTAAGAGCTTGCTTGTCACCCAGTATTTGAGAAATTGGAGTGTTTTGAATAGTATTTTTTAAAGAATGTATGACTAAAAAGTAAAGAAAGTTTATTGATTTGTGTGTAGAATATTTTATTTTATAAATATGTGGTAGAGAATATTCTTGTAGCAAACAATTTAAAATTTTAAAGGCGACAAACGGGGTTAAATTTGAATGTATAACTTGAAACTATGGTAATTATGAAGGTGAAAAAAAAAAGGGGGGGGGGGGGGGGGGGGGGGGAATACTTACAAAAATTATTGTTATTAAATACTGACAGTATAATTATTAATTATTCCATATTAGTTCTTGTCAAAAATATTTTATTCCTAATCAACTACAATGTTGTCCAGCTCAACTGTCTTTGTCGCTCCGCCTGTACAACCCTTAGATGTCTATTCGGATCTGTCTCCTTCCTTGTTAACCATCCCATAAATACTCAAATTTTCTCCCTGCGCAATTGAATATATCGTCTTCCGTTTTTCTATTCTATGAGCTAAAGGATGCTGCATTCATCACCGTGACGGTAACATATGTTGCCTAAATTTACTGGTTCTCTCTTTAGCACTTTCATCGATTTTGTTTCTTCAAATTTTTATTGGTGTTCAATGTTTGCTGGGGCAATTAGTCATCGTTATTTGCTTCTGCTTAAACCATCTCCAGGAAGAACAATCGATTGGAATTTCGGGAGCTTGGAGCTGCATGAACTAGCTGTACATCTTAACCCATTTCGGATTGATTGTGGGTTGCCACTCCTTGGTGAAAAAAAAAAAAATACTCAGATTGAAAAATTGATTTGTAGCCTATTATAAATTTGATATGAATGAAATTTTTAATAGATGATGTAAACAGACAGCTTGGACGGAGGCCCTATTTTGAGAGGGCAAGTCCTGTTTTATCTTTTGTCATCTTGGCCTTTGCCATGACAGGTGAGCTTGCATGGCAGGTCACCAATCATTAATAAAAGATAATGAATTATAGAAGGAAACAATCAATTATTGTAAATCATAGAATCAGAATATTGTATAATTAGCCACTGATTATAGGAATTACAAATCTGTTGTCAGGCGTAATTGTAGGAGATCTGTATTGAATCATTCCATGACAATTGTGTATATATTCACCTCTTGGAATTAATGAAAGAATCAAACAATTGCTCCAATATTATCTTATATGGTATCAGAGCACCGATCATAAGCCAACCCACCTCCTCCTCACGCTTGATCCTAGAAATCACCTTCTGTACATTTTTTTTTCCTCGTCTCCTCTTCTCACTCCCTGTCCCCGCTCAACCAACTATTCCAAATACTCTTGAACCAAACTGTCCTCTCATTGCCATAAACATCTCCTCCCAGTCTACCATAAAACTCACAACCACAAATATCTCTCTTGGAAACTACAATTTCACAACCACAAAATCTCCTTGGAAACTAATAGGCAACCCTAATAGGCTATTTGATGGATATGTTGATGGCTCGATTCCAGCACCACCTTCCACCATCACCACTCATGGCACAACGTCACCAAATCCAGCATTCCAAACATGACTTCGACGGGACAAACTGATCTTCAGCGCCATGGTAGGTTCCCTGTCTCATGCAATTGTTCCATTTCTCAACCATGCTACCACCTCGTGAGATGCCTGGCTGATTCTTGAAAACACGTATGCCTTGCCCACTCGTGGTCATATCAAGCAAATCAAGGAGCAACTAAAGAACCCAATCAAAGGCTCCCATACCATAAGCGAATATATGCAATTCATTCGGGGTCGTGCCGATTAACTTACAATTATGGGAAAACCATATGATGAAGAAGACTTGATTGAAAAAGTTCTTGATGGTCTTGATGAGGAATACAAATCCATCGTTGACGCCGTCAATGCTCGAGACACGACAATTTCTTTTGATAAGCTTCATGAAAAACTCCTGAACAAAGAAACTACACTACGCCAATCTCAACCTCTACACCAAGCTTCTTTTCCAGCCACAGGAAACCCAGCATCAGTAAATCCTCAAACCAAACCATGGCGTCCTCACTTCACCTCGTCCCCTCAATGGTCACCCTCTAACCATTCTCAGCCTGAAAGGCCTCCAACCCGTCCTTATCTTGGAACATGTCAAGCTTGCAACACTCAAGGGTACACAGCCAAGCGGTGCCCTCAATTTCGGCTACTCTCCACCCAACCCAACTCAGGTTTCTCTCCCACGTTCTTCAAGCTTCCAACCAGCCAGTTCATAGTCATCAACTCCTTGGCAACCACGGGTCAACTAGACAACAATTGGCACATCCAACACCCCATCTTGGCTCCTGGACAGTGGTGTTTTTCATCATGTCACCACTGACCTATATAACCTATCCCTTCACGCATCATAAAATGCTCATGATGACGTTATGATTGGCGATGGGACAGGTTTCCAAATCACCCACACTGGTTCTACTTCTCTCCCTTCATCTACACGCAATTTTCAATTAAATAATGTCTTGTGTGTTCCCGCCATGAAAAAAAACCTTATTTCTATTTCTCAAATGTGCCTCACAAATAATGTATCTATTGAATTTTTACCTACTGGTTTTCTTGTGAAGGACCTAAGCACAGGAACAATTCTTTTGAAGGGACCAACTAAGGATGGAGTGTATGAGTGGTCAACCTCTTCATCATCCCAACATCCTCTTGTTCTCTTCTCCAGTGTCAAGACATCAACTTCTGAGTGGCACAATCGCCTCGATCATTCGGCCTCTTCTATTTACAGACATCTCATTTCAAAATTTCAATTATCAGTCTCTGTTTCCACAACTATCAGTCATTGTAATGCTTGTAGTTGTAATAAAAGTCATAAACTTTCATTCTCTGTTTCTTCTCTTAACTCTACAGCACCTCTTCAAATAATTTACTCAGATGTTTGGAACTCACCTATGCACTCGTATGATGACTTCAAATACTACATAATTTTTGTTGATCATCTCACAAAGTATGTCTGGTATTATCCTCTTAAGCGAAAATCTCATGTCTATGATGTCTTCATTCGATTCAAAGCACTCGTAGAAAATTATTTCAATCACAAAATTAAAACACTATACTCTGATAATGGTGGGGAATATCAAGCTCTTCACTCTTTTTTAGCTACAAATAGCATCACTCATTTAACCACTCCACCGCATATACCCGAACACAATGGAGACTCCGAATGGCGACATCGTCACATAGTAGAAACTGGCCTCTCTCTACTAATGCATGCCTCCATTCCCCTAATCTACTGGAACCATGCTTTTGCTACAGTACGTCATAAATCGACTCCCTACACCTGCACTTAACATGTCCTCTCCATTCGAAAAAATATTTGGCACTGCCCCCAACTACTCCAAACTCAGAACTTTTGGGTGTCTCTGTTATCCGTGGATTCGCCCATACAACAAGCACAAACTTGAAGCTCGATCCGTTGCCTGTACCTTTCTTGGCTACTACTCTACCACCAAAAGTGCATATCTGTGTCTTGATACCAACACATCTCGCCTTTACACCTCTCGTCATGTCACTTTCGTTGAAACTGTCTTCCCCTTCCAATCCACTAAACCCCATCTTCATCGCCCCGAGCCATCCTCAATCTCTAACTGGCTACCACCTGCCTACTCAATCTCCACACACTCTCTCGCAACCACGTCCACTTTGCCAGTGGAAGCTCCTCCAATTCCACTCCTGCACATATGACCCCAACATCAGCCACTACATACACGATCGCCCAACCCTTAGTAGACCAACCTACCTCCACCGATCGACTAGCAGCCACCCAAAACTAAGACTTAACACCAGCTCCATCTTTTCCCACACCAGACCAACGCTCACCACCATTTTGCCCAACCATCTCACCCCAACTAACGCACACTCCATGACTACAAGAGCCAAAAATCATATTCATAAACCAATCCAAAAGTTTACCGTCACTACTCAATTAATTCCTTCTGATGATCTGGAACCGACATCAGTAACCCAAGCTCTCAAAGACTCCAAATGGCGTCTGGCGATGTTTGAGGAGTTTGATGCTCTTGTTCGAAATGGTACAAGGGAACTTGTTCCACCCACCCATGCTCACAATCTTGTTGGATGTGTGGATCTTTCGCACTAAACGTCTACCAGATGGATCTATCGATCGCCACAAAGCACGTTTAGTGGCGAAAGGTTTTCATCAACGTCCGGGCATTGACTACCATGACACTTTCAGTCCGATTATCAAACCAACAATGATTCGTTTAGTTCTCACTATTGCAATCAGTCGTGGTTGGTCTCTCCGACAACTCGACATCAATAATGCATTTTTACAAGGCCAACTCACTGAAGACGTCTTCATGGTTCAGCCCCCAGGATTTGTTGACAGTGATTTTTCAGATCATGTGTGCAAATTGCACAAAGCCATCTATGGTTTGAAGCAAGCCTTGAGGGCTTGATCTCATGAGTTACGGCAATTTCTACTCACCGCGGGCTTCAAAAACTCCCATGATCTACCTCTCTGTTCGTTTTCAGCAATACCCACACCATGATCTACCTGCTAGTTTATGTCGATGACATTATCATCACAGGAAACAACACTTCCATAGTCCAACAATTTATCACTCAACTAGCAGCTCGTTTCTCCTTCAAGGATCTTGGTACTCTCTCCTACTTTCTGGGTATTGAGGTTCTTCCACACAAGCTTAGGCTCATTCTCTCACAACGTTGCTACATTCAAGATCTTCTCACCCACACCAACATGAATGACGCCAAACCAGTCCTTACCCCTCTGGGAACGGACCAAACTCTAAGTCTTCACAATGGTACCACCCTATCCGATGCCTCCGAGTACAGGACAATTGTTGGTAGTCTCTAATACTTAACTCTCACCAGGCCGGATATTGCCTTTGCTGTCACTAAGCTCTCTCAATTCATGCATCATGCTACGAAAAATCACTGGAACACTGCCAAACGCCAGCTACGTTACCTTCGTGGCACAATTGATCACGACATCATCCTCCATAGCAATCCAACACTATCTCTCCATGCCTTCTCCGATGCCGATTGGGCCGGAAACAAAGATGACTACACATCAACCAGTGCTTACATTATTTATCTTGGTCGAAGTCCAGTTTCTTGGATCTCTAAGAAATAGCAGACAGTTACACGATCGTCAACTGAAGCGGAGTATAGAGCTGTGGCAGCAACTACTGTCGAACTAAGCTGGATATGTTCGCTACTCAGTGAGCTTGGAAAATAAACTTCACATGCTCCAGTCATCTACTGTGACAACATTAGAGCCACCCACCTGTGCTGAAACCCAGTGTTTTACTCTCGGATGAAGCATGTTGCCATTGATTTTCACTTCATCCGCGAGCAGGTCCAACGTGGTGCTCTTTGGGTCACCCACGTCTCCTCTGCAGATTAGCTGGCTAATGCTCTCACAAAACCACTCTCACGTGCTCAGTTTCTTAGTCTCAAGGACAAGATTGGAATCTCCACTAGGAGCTCCATCTTGAGGGGGCATATAGAAGGAAACAATCAATTATTGTAAATCATAGAATCAGAATATTGTATAATTAGCCACTGATCATAGGAACTACATATATGTTGTCAGGCGTAATTTTAGGAGATCTGTATTGAATCATTCCATGACAATTGTATATATATTCACCTCTTGGAATTAATGAAAGAATCAAGCAATTTCTCCAATATTGTCTTATATGAATTTCATGTTTGCGGGGAGGGTGCACGGGATAATGTTTATTTGGCCCGGCTCTCCCCTTTGTGGTGTGTAGTTTTTCTTCTTGTGCTTTTGCTTGCTCTCTTTGCTAGGAGATATGACTATCTAGAACCTGGAACAGTTTTGGCAGAATCTACAATCAGCGTGCTATATACCAGGTATATACTCCTTAAATTTTAAGAATTGCATGTCAATTGTCATCAACCACAGAGCATCCCACCGTTCATCTGTAAACTGTTGCTCATAAGCAAAATGAACCATATATTACGAGCATTGCTCACTTTTACAAGCCCAATTCATCACTTCAAATCATGGGCAAATACATGTTACGTCAATTAATATACCCAAAATCTTGCTCAATTCATTAATGGACTACAAATTATTCAAAATAGCACAAGGACATGGTCAATATAGATTTTGAACAATATAACTTTTATACTCTTTAATAATGCTGTATTCATGACGTGTCATCATGAATTATCTTAAGGGTTTTATCAGTGAAGCCTAATGATATAAAGCATTTTATCATGACTTTCTTGTTTAAGAAAACTTGTAATAAAAACTTCTTAATTGCTTATCTGGTTATTGTTCCAAAGAGAAAATGATCGTATTCATTAGAACTGTGTGATTATTTGTTTAATTGGGATGCTTCCCCTTAGATCTATTCTGGATGTACGAAACTATTCAGTTCTATATATCAGACCATGATAAAATTGATATTCTATTACACTTTTCACCTTGCACAACAATGCAGCAGTTTATTTTCCTAGTAGTGTATATTGAGAAGTTGCTTTGTGTTGCAAATGAATAATTTCTCTCTCTGTATGTTTAACATGTTTCATTTAATAGACATCTTCAAATGTCTGGAACAATTGTGCAACTATGGCTGAATAATGTACTTGTGTACTTTTAATCCATCACTATGAAAGTCCACATGGACTAGGGAAGACTTGTTTTTCTGGAAAGGTGGTGGATAAGGAGGATGCAATTTGCACCAGAAACAACTGAGATCTGAGCATTTTCTGATTACTGTAGATGCTGAGTTTCCTTAATGCTGAACTATGTGGAGAAATATGAAGGGAAGTTTAACTGTCATAGTTTGATGATGTAAAGAAACAGATTGGATGCAGTTCCCAATTGAAGAGCCTGAATCCTGTTTTATCTTGTGTCATCTTGGCCTTTTCAATGCAGGTGCGCTTGTATGGCAGGTCACCAACATCAATAAAAATATTGAATTTTGTGAATGTGAGGGGGAGGGCGCACGGGATAATGTTCTCTTGGCTTGGGCTTTCCCCTCTGTGTTGTGTTGCTCATCTCCTTGTGCTTGCTGTCTTAGTTCTATCACTTGGATAATAACGTGAAGATGGGCTATCTAAAATCTGGAACAACTTTGGCAGATATACAATCAGCATGCTGTCTAGACCCTCAGGTATATACTGCTTAAATTGGACATGCCCAATTCTACACTTTAAATCATGAGCAGATACATGTCAATTTTCTAAATATAAGTCACTCTAGCATTATTCAATTCATATTGTAGCTTAAATGATTTTTTGGATTTGCATCGGGGGCATTGGCAATATAGATTTTTGAGAAATCCAACTTTTATAATAATTACAAATTCCAATTCCTCGCTCAACTGTGGGAACCCAGAATTTTGCTAATTGATCTTGGCCAAATCTCAGAAATTATGTCATTGCACACACTTTTGATGATTTACTATCATGCACCACCAGTGGTCTTGAATGGTGCCTTATTAGTGAGGATTCGTCACAAATTGTTTGAACTTCTCTATCAGCAAATCCCAACCATATAAATTTGATTAATGATTTTCTTGAATATGCTGAGGCTTTCACTTTTAATCTTTAAGAAGATTTGTAATAATAACTTCTATAAGAATTTTTCTGGTTCTTTCTTTCAATCTTCATCACATCAGAAATTTGTGGTCACTGCTTTCTTCGAGATGTTAATTATCTTGCCTCTTTGTTCCTATCCTGTTTTTCCAGTATACCTGGCATTAACGATATAATGGATGTTCACACAATGCTGTAGTTTATTTTCCTGAAAGTGTGTTTGAATTTGTAGTGTCCTTTTCTTTCTGCAGTGCATACTGTCCGAGTTTCCTTACTCCTATGGGTGTTAAGTGGAGTGGCTCGCCCCACTACGAAGCCAAGCAGCAAATTTCTCAGCTGCTTTTGGGCTCACGAGCTGGATCATATAGGTGTGGAAAATTCCATTTTCATTAAAAAAAAAAATTGGTGAGCCGAACCAAGGGGCAAGTTGGTGAGCCCAGCTGAGCCCACATTTGGGGAAGTAAGCCAGCGAGCACTCGGCTCACCCCACACACAAGCGGAAGCCAGCTTGCATGGTGGGCCAAGCAGAACCCAATAGTGGGTGAGCCCAGTAGCTCGGCTTGGCATATTTAATACCCTACTTACGTCAATCTTGTTGGTTTAGAAGAACTTTAAGGTTATTCCTTCTTCAATATATTTCGTTTGGACCATATTGTATAGCTTTATCTGTACGTCATTTAATGTCTTTCTACTTAGAGATACTTCAAATGTACTGAACCATAGGTTGTCACAACAATAGTGCAACTTGAATGGTATGGTTGAATAATGTGCTCGTACATTTTTGATCTGTGACTATGAGAGTGCACATAGGATGCGGAAGGATTTGTTTCACCTGAGACATGGCAGATTAAAAGGATGCATTTTGCTGATTACTTTTGGATGCTGGATTTCCTTAGCGCTGTTCATCTAAGTTTTTTCCTTTCTGCCAAGCTCAAGTATCAGATGACATTTATTTCCCATTAGCAATTCCTTCTCTGAACTTTATCACTTTGGGGCTGCTGTGTATTTGTCTATGTCGTCTGACACACATTCATTAATTTTCTGTTCTCTTCACATCCACAATGTATTGACTTCGATATTATCCTGAACCTACCCCATCTTAAGTGATTATGGAAACTAACATTAAAAAGTGGAGTGATGAAACAAGTATTCCTTGAGGATAGAAGTAAAATTTTATATTTTTTGTAACATCTAGATTGATACAATAACAAACATCAATTTCTTTATAAATATCCGTCGTCTCTACGATTTGAATTTCTCAAATGATGTTCATCGATCTTTGATATTTTATTGCATGCTAAATACAAACAAGTGAATTTCAGTACAGTAATAGAAAACATTGATTTGAAAATATTATCAACAAAAATTCAACACATTCCAAACGCTAATATTACCTTTAATATAATGCGGCAATCGACTAATAGTAAAGAAAGAAAGAAAAAGAAGGTAAACATATAAACAGGAATATGGGGCCCTCAGGTCATGTAACAAATATGTCTCCGTTAGTTCATACAATATTTAATGATTTTGATTGGATAACAAATAGTGTTTAGGTCAACTTCTATACATCACATTTAAGCGCTGCCCCGCCTCCGTCGCCGCCGCCATCAATTCGCCAACCATCATGTCCACCCCTCCACAGCACCACCATATTGACATCAACCCTTTCACAACGTTCCAACCAGTAGTACTTCAAGATGTTCCATCTGAAATCCAAGAAGACTCTGCAGAAAGTCAACAAGTACAACCCCAAGAGCAGCAGCGACAAATTTACAATCTCAGATCAATCAACTCCACTATCGTTATCAGGCAATTACCCTCTCTAGGCCTCTCCTTCCAGCTTTGGCCTGCCGCCACCACTCTAGTCACCCTCCTCGACCGCAACCATCGATGCATCACCAACCCTCTATCCGCCGTCTTCAACGGCGGCGACGGACTCCAACACCGCCGCATCCGCATTCTTGAACTGGGCTCAGGCACTGGTGTAGTTGGCATTGCAGCAGCTGCCATACTTGGTGCTAGTGTCACAGTCACAGACCTCCCTCACGTGCTGACCAACATGCAGTTCAACGTCGACACCAACGCCGAAACATTGGAACTCCACGGCAGCGCAGTCGAAGTGGCGGCGCTTTCTTGGGGTGACACTCAAAATATGGAGGCCATAGGAAGAGAATTTGATGTGATAATGGGGTCTGATATAGTGTACCATGATCATCTATATGAGCCTCTCCTTGAGACCCTCAAATTCTTTTTGTTGAAAAGTGAGAAAAAGATCGTCTTTTTGATGGCTCATTTGAAGAGATGGAAGAAGGAATCTGCTTTCTTCAAGAAGGCTAAGAAGCATTTTGATGTTGAGATTATACATAATGATGAACCCTCCAATGGGTCTAGAGTTGGGGTGGTTGTGTATCAATTTGTTGGAAAGTTTGGTGCAAAATTAAACCCGAAGTTGACCGTTCTTTAACACGGCTGATACATGTTTGCTTAAAAGCAAGTCAATTTTAAGTTACTTATTGCAAACACACTTTCTATATCTCCTCCAACTATAAGGTGAACAATTTAAGCTTGTGAAGAATTTAGCTTACAGCAGTGTGTTATTGCCACCACGCAAGCATTTTCATTGTTTTTGGAAACCAATATGTTGACGTATAAATTGCACAATTAACTCACTAATTGGTTACTAACTTTGGTAAAAAAAAAATCACATTCCATCTTGTACAAATTATTATAACCCAGTATGTTCTAAAAGGTGCAACGCATGACAATGTGTGAAGGTCAAACTATGAGCTAAACAAACTTAGACGAGGCATAGACATAAAATAATGTAAAAATACGTTTTCTTATTTTTAATATTTTTTTAATTTTTAATCAATCAAAAAATTATTTAATAATTAAAAATAATACCTATAAAACATCTAAAATAGATTTATAGGAACTTTATACATTTGTTCAAAGTTTTAAACAAAATGACAAATTTCTAATATAAATACTAAATAGTAAATAAACAGAAATTTTTTGGAGTTTTACTTTATTCAATGTCTCAGCCAGCTGTTTTAAATCTACGGCAAACAAAGTGAAAAAATCAACCTTTAAATTTTAACTTGAAAGAATTGTAAAAAAATTAAAAAATAATAAATAATAAAGACATTAATGTGCACCTATGCTCGTCTAAGGACGCATTAGCGATCAACAATTGTCATTAACCTCTAAATAAGGCTCTAAGTCACTTGGCTTCGCATTTCCGCCATGCATCGCGTCTAGACGCGTCTTTTAGAACAATGTTATAACCTCATAAATCATGACAATACTCGCAGGTAAGTGAAATGTATTCACTAGAATGGTATAAATACACTGGTAAACTCGGCAAAATAATTAGTTTAGGTAAGTATTTGTTTTACAACAAAAGAAACTTTCAACTAGCACAATGAAACTCCAAATACAAAACATCACACCATTCAGAATGCAAGCCTCCCTTTCATGAAGAAAATGTACAAGAAACGGCAGTCGTATTTTAATTACTTGATGTATATTGCTCGTAACTTCCAGCAAACAATAGCAAGCTCCTTAATCGTCCTTTTATACTGAAGAGGCAGTGGCTCTCAAATAATAGAACAAATTAGGTATCACTTTCCATGGCTCGAGGATCTCATTGAAAATGTTACTTGTCACACGTGGAGATGGTGATATCTTTATTTTCCGAAAACGATATACTCACTATCATCTCTTCTGCAACGGGGACCCTTTTACAACAGCCTTCATATTTTGTGAATCTTTGAAGCATACAAAGTGCACAATCGTCTTGCCATTGGGATAAACCGCGAATACGCTAGTACCTATCTTTTTGTTGCAAAGAGAGCACATGCTATCGCTGGTGATCTTCACAATGTTCTTCCTTTGTTTATAGAGTTCATCTTTTACCTGTTACCATCAGCAATTAAATGAAACGACTGTTGTAGAAAAACCAGAACAAAGTAAATTCAGATTATGCTCTGGAAAAATGAACATTTAAGAGAGGAAAACTGCTTGGTTTCTCCATTTAAGACTTAAATGAGTTCTACACGTGCTCTCTAACTCTACCAAAACTATCTTGTACAAAATACACAAGGGAACCTAAGTAACAAAAAGGGTGTTGCACTATGGACATTGGACTGAAAACACTAAAGCCATCCATGATTACACTATTAACTTCTCAATTTGCCTAATCTATTGTCAGGGGAAAGAAAAAAAAATGATTCAGTTCACAGCGTACAGTTTGAGTTAGAAAAGCCACCAGCCATGCCCTTTTGGTTAGCACGACATGCTTCATAGAACAGAATATAGGGAAAGGATGGATGAGTATCAAATGTTCATAAAGAGAAGTATATTTCTCCTGTTCATACCCTTGAATATTTAGTAGCAAACATACCTGTAGATTTTCACTCTCTCTCAAGCTCTTTATCACTGAGAAGTTCCGGTATGCTTCACTGGATTTTCTCAAAAGCGGTCCAAGAAAAGGAAGCAAGTTCTGCAGAGAACACAGAAGGAATTTTTTTTCCCATGATGGAAATTTTCAATAAGCATTTACTACCAGGAAGAAGCAGTTTTTGCCAAGAGAGAGATTTCAAACAAATGTGTATTACATTGCTCATTCATCCGAGTGAACACTGAAAACCTAAAAGACGCAAGTAAATACATATTTCATACTGTTGTAGATAATGTACCAGGCAAGAGTATTACCTTCAGCTTCGTATCCTTAGGAAGAAGCCTCAAGGCCTGTGCTCCATGTATTCGATCCCATCTTTTGCTCAACAAATCAAGGACCTTATCAAGCATAATGTTAGAAGTTGCTTCCTCACTGACATCAGCCCCATCCCCATCCCCATCCCCATCCCCATCACCATCACCATCCCCATCACTCCTTCCACTGTCAGTGCCACTTGCACTGGTTCGATTGTCCTCAGCTCCTTCAATTTCTGCAATCTTCTTGGAAAAACGGCCTTTATTTTTACCAGATCCTGTACCAAGCTTTGGGACTCCAGGACTCTGAGCAGAAGTCAAATTAGTGATTCTCTTTTGGAGGTTTTTGGTTGTCTTCCGAGGATTCAAATATATTTGCAGTAGAGTTAGGTATATGCCACTAGATTTTGCTGCATGTTGGAGTCCAGACTCATATATTCGATCACAATAGGACAGTGCCAATTCAGGAACATGAAGCTATAAATTACACGGAGAGAGAAAAGAGGTTAGCATTCTTGAAATGAAGAGTTGCTCCAAGAAAAAAAAAAAGAACAAAAAGAATAAGAATGAAGATCCCTTTGCACATGAAAACAACAAACTACATTATACGTGGTACACACAACGGATGCATTAAGCATCTAACGTATTCATCCAAATAAGCCGACTCAACAAGTTTAGCAACTCGGTCGAAGAACAGTCCTTGTAGGTTATGATTTAGCATAGTATAATCTCATGCATTGAGGCACCACAAAGTTCTTGATCACTGAAGGGCCAACAGCAGGCGGCTGTTTATAATTGATCTGGCTGAAAAAGGTACATGTTCAATCTCACAGTATTCACTTGCTGATATCAAGCCAACCATGCAAGCTTCAGGAGACGATCTCAATATATTCAGAGCTTAAACTCAAGAAAACTATTAGATGCACATCTGAATGCTAATAATACGAAAACTTCAAGATATCTATGCATGCTGCATCAATGCGGCAAAGAGCATTACAGGACAGACAACTTCAGCATGACAAAGTACCTTATGAACGTATATGGACAGAGCAAGCTCATGTTGATTCATTCTTCTCAAAAGAATTGCACGTTCTTCATACAAAGCATCTGGGGGAAGACGCTTCAACAATACCTCTGGGTTATACCCAGAGATACTATCCAAAGCAGACAAGAGTTTCTTCCTTGTAGGAGAATAAGTTTTCTCATCCCATTTTTGCTGAGAATTAAGATCTGAATACCAGTCAAGCACTTCTGAGAGATAGATTTGAACCTGCCATGCATCAGAAGATACTGTAAAAGATAATAATTATACCTTTGCACATATAAATAAGAAAAAACTAGTTTGTTTTGTAGGAACAAGTGATATGTTTAGAAGGGGAATTATTTTTTTTTCCCAAATTAAGGGGAAAAGGTTTGCAAACTTCTTCTAGAGGAGAAACCTTGGTGCAAAGTCACCATTAATTACCTGCATTTGAATTTTCTTTTACAAAGCAGGAAATAGTATATTTTTTCCTGAAACATTGTGAACATGAAAGCTGCTAAAGAAAATGTAAATTCATTACCATTTCATTCTGGAGATGGCCTGAAATGCTATTTTCATTCATTGCAAGCATAAGTTCCAAATATGTAGCCTGCATGTTTGGAGCATTCTGTTTTAAATATGAGTTGACCAAGTCCGCTGGAATCTTCCCCGACAAGAATAGCTCAATGGTTTGGGTTGGACAGCTTTCAAGAACAAGCATGGAAAACTCTAGCACAAGCATGGGGTCTGTCCCACAGAGAGGCTGCAACAAAGACAATCAGAATCAGTGATACCTAATAAATGGTTGTGAAGAAAGAAAGTGAATGGTGGAGACACCATTAGAGAACAATCTCGGGACGGTGAGAAGTAATAGAAGAAAATAATCCTAGAGTAGTCAAACGACTTAAGTTTTCCCCTATCATACATGCTGCATAACAATGGTACCTCCACATTATTATGCCTAGCATGTTGAGTCCAGTGGATTTATTATGTAAAATGCTGAAACACACAGGTAGTCTTTACAGACTAAAAGGGTAATCCTACACATTAGAAATGATGTCATCATAATTCAACATTGATCTTCATTTATTACTGACTCCACTGTACCCATATTTTCCTCCTGCAAAGACTTTCAGCTGGAGATGGTGTAGCATTTCCTAGTAAATATACAGAGATGTGATGCCTGCAAAAGATGATTGTCTATGTGCATGACACATTATAATACTGGTAACAGAAAGAACAGATCTTGATCTATACACAAGGAGACAGCTGAAAGCCGATTAATGTGTCTTCAATACAATACCCAAAAGGAAAAAGAACTACAAGCCAAATGCATCACATTGATATATCTACAAATGTAACAGTAAAGACTAGACAATAAAGATGAGGAATTGTTAAAATAACTTAAAATGGTAAACCTGACATTGTCTTTTTGTTTCAACACATTCTGTTCAGCTACCTTGGAAAAGTATATTTCACATTAGCTTACCGACAAGTCCAGTTCAATAATCTAGTTTCTATTCGAACCTTGGAACCCAAATGGTTTCATAATTTTCGATCACAGTGATATAACAATAATACCATAAATGGTCCAATACTATAAGTCACATCTTACTTTGAGATATTCAATAATCATCTCCGGCTTGAACTTCTGGGTGAGCTCTGGCGGTGGATGGTCCGAATTTGAGTCTTCAATTAGTTTATGGAGAAGTTTGAGAGCTTCGCGATGCATTGTATTGCATTTGTAAAGTTCTAGCAGACACACATACTGATTCCTTTTTTGCAGAAATTCCTCGCATATTTTTACATCACAGTAGTTAATACCCTTCAGCAGTTCCGATGCAGCTGAAGATTGTCCAGTTAAAACCAAAGCCTGAAGCAATGCAGTGTCCAGCATAGCTGCCATATCCCTGGCAACTGAACTGATGGGAATGTTTTTTCGTCCCTGTGAAATCCATTGACATATTAACAATAGTTAGACAATAATTTGGACCTCTAGGTTCTACTTTTAGATGTTGAACGGCTATCTAACCATTAATGACATTCAAATTAAGAAACATCATTTCACAAGTTAGAACCGGAGAATCAAATATGCTGGTTTTGTTTAAGAAAGCATCCTGGAGCACTGTAAAGCACATAATGAACAATAAATGATAAAATTTGATCATTCATAATTTCATATATACTAGTCAAAAGAAAATTTCGAAACTCTTAAGTCATACAAACAGACATGCTTTTTTTTTATTACGAAAAAAAAAACTTTTTATGTTTGAGACCTATTTATGTACCAGAGATTATTTTCTAGTACCAAGTTATGCTCAAATCTAGATTTAAGAGAGAATAAAAATTTCTATCAAGTTTTTAAAGTTGTTCTTTTAGACTATAAGTTTCTGCACGCCCAGCTAGTAATGCAAAAAAATTTGGAGAGTAACTGATGGTACAAAACTGAATGGCCAATTTAATTATGTTCAATCTCTGGTAGGCTAAAAAATCCAATTTTTCTTTTCGTTGATGGGACAAAAGCCAATTTGTGGAACGATAGACACACAAAAGGGGATAGGCGTTAATTCTTTAGTGCTTGTAAATACCTAAACATGTGGCATTTTTGAATTTGTGTAATACAGAATCCCATCAATATGAAAGAGAAAAGGAACTGCACTAGGTAGCCAATACCTTGCACAATAAAGTATAACAAAGTTACATTGTCAAATTTTAGGACCAATTAGGGTCTTTACTTTGCATGTTACTAATGTTGTTCACATAGTAGATTTTTAAACATTATAATGTGCAAAAAATAAAAACAAAAAAAATAATAAAAAATAAAAAATCTATAAATTTGACAAAACATTGGATGGTGCGCATGAAGAGAAAGGAATAATCGTTGTTTTGAATACCAAACACAGACAATGGAGCAGATAAGATAAATATTTTATTTGACTTTGTATACTTGATTTAATGTTGCGGCTATTAATCCTATAAAGAGACTGTCTAATTTCATGTTGTTTCTGTTTTGCTTAAAGTGATTATATAATTCCTGTGTATTCTCTTTTAATTAATATAATAAAATTATCGGATTACCTATTAAAAAAAAAAAAAAAATTGACGAAAGGAAAACGAAAAAAATTTGACAAAAGGAAAATGAAATAAAGCAAGGCCCTTTGTTTTCTTTATATGGATAAGTCAAAGACTTTACCACCATATGAGCCAAGGGGGCACAACCCACATACAAGTATTGCACTTAAAACACAGTAGTGAACTTTATATGAAGATTTTGTAGCTAGAAAATGATCTAAGACAAGGCCTACGACATTAATTTTAAAAAAAATAGTAGTGGTCAGTCAACTGTGTCATTACTATAAAGAACTTGTCCATAACTCAAAAATGATGTAAGACAAGGCCTACCATGTTATTTGTTGTTAATAAAGAATGGTTGTGACTCAATATGTGGGAATTGTAACCAGTGAAAATTCATGAAAATAGATTAAAAAAGCAGTATCAAACAAAAACATGGATTCCATTGCTCAAAAGCAATTTAGGAAGCCACGTGCTACAGCGTACTCCCGAATCTCAGTATATACAAAATCTTAGTTTCCAATCTTGATTATGATCATGATTTAAAAAGACGTAGTGAGGCGCGCCTTGAGGCCTGCCTCGCCGTGAGGCTTATGTAGTATGCCTCAAGGCGGTATTTTTGAGGTTAAAAATATGAGGCTCACGCCTCTAAATCTAAAGCGCACGCCTCATGGAGCATGAGGCATGCGTCTCATTTAAAATTTGAAAGGGCACCTCTTAAAAAAAAAAATTGCTCAATTAAAAAATATTTTGGGCCTAAACAAAACAATAAAATACCTAGAAAACTAAACGGCAGCCAAAAATTAGAGACCAAAAACTGAAATTCAAAAGTCAGCTTTAAAAAAACTAATGGCTATATATCCTATTTACTATATACTCCAATTTTTATTTTTTTGTATTTTTATATTATTTTATAATTCTTTCTTAGATTTTTTGTTTTTTGTGAGGCTTACGCCTCAATCCGCATCAAAGCTTACGCCTCGCCTCATAAAGAAAAATCGCATCAGTGCTTAGTTTCGCCTTTTTAAACTTTGATTATGATAAAGGCTATGCAGAATGTCCTCTATCTAGTGGGTTTGACCTCTTACACTAGCTTCAATTCATCCGCACAAAAATATATGAGTAACCATGTGATTTGGGAAATAAAAACAATGAAGAGCTTATGTGGTAAAAATATATGAGTAACCATGTGATTTGGGAAATAAAAACAATGAAGAGCTTATGTGGTAGAGTGCTAAAGGGTGCTACAACCCTATCATCACAACCAGCAGCATTCTGGATTCTATTGATCTTTTACAACCAGCTCATTTTACTAAAAACACATAACAGTACCTTAAGATGCTTCAAACCATTTAGAAAATTATGTTAAACCAATAAGGACTAATGGCTTGGTTTCTGTTCACAACAACCTTCATTAACCATAAAGAATGGAGATGTCACGTGCATGAGAACCAACCAAATATCAGGATATCCCAAATTTTCAACTCTAATTACAATTTTGGTTAATGTGATATCTGTAGCACCTAAGTATTTCATGCTTTCCTCATTTTCTCTCTTTAGTAGGAGGGAGTGACCTTGGTGTGACAGAGAAAATTTTATATGAGTTCTCTCTTGATAATCTGAAGCTAGAGGCTATGATCTAAGAGAAAGAAGACTAGAAGAGAATAAGAATAAATCATATATGCCCTAATCTGTTTTTTTGGTTTTGGCTAGCATGTGTGGCTATTTAAAGTCATAAATTTACTGCTTTTTTTAGCATTCATTTTCCCATGGCTGAGTTCAGTTTTTGGGACTTTAAAGGTATATTTGGGAGTTGTTAATGGGATATATGTTATAACTTCAGGTAACAATTAGTCAGTTCTTAATCTCACCAGGATTTTCGAATGTATTAGAAGCTGGAAATTGAAGAAATGATTGCAAATATAAAAATAAATAAAATTTCTTGTCCAGTGACTCTTCCTTAACTCCATCTAGAATATTGAGAGGATACCTCTATCCACATTAAACCCACAGCTACAATCTACTAATAGAAGTAACAAGGCATAGTTCGCATGCTC
This sequence comes from Osmanthus fragrans, assembly GCA_019395295.1. Lineage (NCBI taxonomy): Eukaryota > Viridiplantae > Streptophyta > Magnoliopsida > Lamiales > Oleaceae > Osmanthus > Osmanthus fragrans. The sequence continues at coordinate 16,777,137 of CM033347.1, read as the reverse complement.
TCTCTCATAACTTCAATCTCCTTTTTTATAACATCAATGTACTATTTTTCTTCTCATAATTCTGTGGAAAATGTGACATTTTTCAATAAGCAGATTTCTGTGATTGATAGATTGTGAAACAAGTGACCTTTTCAATTGTAGCGGAACTGTAACTGACAGATTTAGGTTAGTTTTTCCATTTTAAAAATATTTGTTTCCTGATTTATAAGATTATATTTGATTAGATTTAGTTAGTTATTTTTTCCTATTATGGTCCTTCGTAACTACCCTATAAACATGTGTAATATAAGTGAAAATCAATAGAGAATACAATTTTATTCTCCCCAGTAACTTCATGGTATCAGAGCCAATTCCCCAGTGGAATTCGTATTTCTTCTTTAGCCTCCATTTCTAGAATTTCAAAACTCTGGCCCTCTATTACTGATTTCTCAGGCCTGTACAGCCAAACTTCTTTCCGTGACCCGTATTTGTCAGATTCTTCCTTTTCATCAACTTATATTTGTGAAACCATGGCTGGAAACAGCAAGAAGACCTCTGAAAGCACCAACACCTGCAGAGAATCTGTCGTCGTAACTGCAAATCCCCAACCAAAAGCTAAATGGTCAAAAATTTCTCTATTGTTTCCAATCTGTCAGTTTTCCAATAGAGGCAGAGGAAAACTTGGCTATCTGACTGGTTCATCCAAAGGTCCAGAAGAGAGAGATCCGACTTATTATACATGGGACACACAAAATTAAATGGTAATATCATGGCTCATTAATTCTCTGGAGACAGAGATTGGTAATACCTATCTATTTTTGCCAACTGTGAAGGACATCTAGGATAGCAAACAGGAGACATTCTCTGATCTTGGCCATTTAGCACGGACGCACTAGATTCAGACTAAAATACATGACATGAAGTAAGGAGATCCTAATGTCACGAACACTAAAAAACCTATGGCAGGAACTGGGCATACTCTATAATTTTGAGCGGAAATATACATGTGATAATTCACAATATCAGATAATAGTGGAGAGAGAATGAGCATTCAAGTTCCTTGCTGGAGTAAATAAAGACCGGATGAACTATGGGGGTGCATACTTGGAAGAAAGCCTTTGCCCTCAACCAGAGAAGCTTTAACAGAAGTTCGAAGGAGGAGTGATGTAGGTCAGTCATGATGAATGTTGATTCCCCAACTGTCCAACAAAATTCAGCCTTAATCTCCAAAGGACCGAATATCAATTCCTTCGGAGACCAAAGAAAAGAAAGGAACGGAGAGAGAAGCTAGTGTTATCATTGCAATCGTCAGTAAATCCACAAATTGGAAAAGTAGGAAAGTCAGCACAAAACAGGGGCACCCCTAGTTAGATGACCTTACTCTCCTCAGCACACCACCAGGAGTTGAACCCAAGTTTAGAACCTTCAGGTAATCCTACTCCTAATCCTATGACTAATCTAGAATTTGAAAGAGATCTTAATATGCCAACTGGGCTTAGGGAAGGAACTTGATCATACACTTTACATCCCATCTCTAAGTATGTTTCACTCCATATGTTATCTCCATCGTTTAAAGCTTTTGCAACTAATTTGGTCTAGAAATTCCCAAATCTATACAGGATGCCCTAAATGTTCCGAGTTTAGAGAAGTTATGGAGGAGATACGGGCACTAGAAAAGAATGGGATATGGAAGATAGTAGACCAACTAAAAGATAAAAACCCAGTTTATTATAAGTGGATGTTTAGTGTGAAGTATAAGGTTAGCGGCTCTATTGAGAGATATGAAGCAAGGCTGATTGCAAAAGGCTTCAAACAGACATCTGGTATTGACTACCAGGAAACATTTGCATTAGTTGCAAAAATGAAGACAATCAAAGTATTAATATCTCCTGCGACCAAAATGGAGTGGCTATTACGCCCGCTAGATGTAAAAAAATGGGGTTAATTTCACAAACGGTCACTGAAGTTACCTCAAAAACACAAAATGGTCACTGAAATTCAAAACTTGGAGAAACGGTCACTGAACTTACATAAATTTTCACTAACGGTCACTGAAGGACCAAAACACATGAATTGAATCCTAGAGGACTTGAAGTGTAAATTTCACTAATTTCATTTGGACAAAATCTGCCCCTGAAATTTAGAACTCAATACAAATTCCTCGCACCACCACCATTTTCGTCAGAGCCTAAAATGGCTAAATTCGACCACCAGACAGCCGGCGATACCACCGGATTTTTACACCATCACCACCTCCTCATCCCCCTCCACAATCCTATGCCAACAAACAACCAAAACATATTAAATCTACCGAAATTCATGTTCAAAAAACCATCCCCCCACACGGTTTCACCTAAAATTCCGGCCAATTCAAGAAAAATTTGTAAGAACCCATATGTTCAAATTGTTCTCCATGATGAGTAGAAGGTAATAGTGGTGGTGGGCGACCGTAAGTGTTGACGTTGACGCCATAGCCGGAAATTTCAAAAGAAAGTTCGTTTTTGCTGTCGGGACTGGTTTTTGAAGCATGGTTTCACCTAAAATTCCGGCCAATTCAAGACAAATTGGTGAGGACCCATATGTTAAAATTGTTCTCCGTGATGAGTAGAAGGTAATGGTGGTGGTGGTGACCATAATTGTTGACGTCAAAGCCGAAAATTTCAAAAGAAAGTTCATTTTTGCCACCGGGACTGGTTTTTGAAGCACAGTTCCGCCTAAAATTTCGGCCAATTCGAGACAAATTGGTGAGGACCCATATGTTAAAATTGTTCTCCATGATGAGTAAAAGGCAGTGGTGGTGGGCGACCATAATTGTTGACGCCGACGCCGGAAATTTCAAAAGAAAGTTCGTTTTTGCCGCCGGGACTGATTTTTGAAGCACGATTTCACCTAAAATTCCGGCCAATTCGAGACAAATTGGTGAGAACCCATATGTTAAAATTGTTCTCCATGATGAGTAGAAGGTAATGGTGGTGGTGGGCGACCATAATTGTTGACTCCGGCGCCGGAAATTGCCAAAGAAAGTTCGTTCTCTGCTGCCGGAGATGGTTTTTTGAACGAGAATTTCTATCGATTTTTGATGCGTTTTGGTTGTTTGTTGAATAGGATTGTGGTAGGGGATGAGGAGGTGGTGGTGGTGTAAAAATCCGGTGGTATCGCCAGCTGTCTGGTGGTCGAATTTAGCCATTTCCGGCTTCGACGAAAATGGTGGTGGTGGGAGGAATTTGTATTGAGTTCTAAATTTCAAGGGCAGATTTTGAACAAATGAAATTAGTGAAATTTACACTTCAAGTCCTCTAGGATTCAATTCACGTGTTTTGGTCCTTGAGTGACTGTTAGTGAAAGCTTATGTAAGTTAAGTGACTGTTTCTGCAAGTTTTGAAATTCAGTGACCGTTTTGTGTTTTTGAGGTAACTTCAGTGACCGTTTATGAAATTAACCCAAAAAAATGCATTCGTAAGTGGTGAACTTGAAGAAGTCTAAATTTATCTACCACCTGGATTTGAGAGAAGTTATGTAGAACATTAGGTATGTTACTAAAGAAGTCCCTCTACGGAC